>CM028885.1:23556333-23628833 GCA_016801885.1 Toxotes chatareus | reverse complement strand
TGCAGGGTTTGTTCCTCCACCGGCCACAGGAGCTGCAGAGTTTACTGCAGTCAGATCCGATTTACTGCAGCAGCACACACACACACACACACACTCACGATCACAAGGAAGAACCAGGATCTATACAGAAAGGAACAAACACTCTCTACAGAGAGACCCAGGGTCCAAAGATAAAACTGGGATATAAAAAGACAAGCCAGACCTAAGGAGAGAACCAAAGTTTAAAGAGAACCAGGATCTCGATCTCAAGAGAGAAGTAATGTTTTAACCAGGAACCACAACCTTATAACGTGTCCCAAAAAAAAAAAATGCATCTAAAGGGAGAACCAGCATATAAAGGACTAAACCAACATGTACACGGAGAACGGATTTCTACAGATATCCAAGACAGAACCAGTATCTAAACATGGAACCTGTGGCTTGTGATAGACCTTATGTTTCCAGAGAACCAACATCTTGACAGAGATCAACATCTCAGCAGAGAACCTACATCTAAAGGGACAAACAAAAGAGAGAGCCTGCATTTAAACAAGACCCAAGTATCTAATGAGAACCAACATTTGAAGGGAACCAACGTCTAGCCAACACCTTACCACACTGCAATGAGAGCCGACCTCAAACTGAAAAGGAGAACCACTATGTGACAAGAAGAACCAACATCTAGTGGGAAAACAAAACTTAAAAATGAAACGAAGCATCTGAAAAGAACCAACATTTTAAAGGAGAACCAATGTCAAGAGGAAGTTCTATAGACAGAACCAAGATCTAAACAAAGTGCAAGCATGCAAAGAAGAGAACCGATACCCTCAGAAAGAATCACTGTCTAAAGACAGAACCAACATTCAGAGAACAAGCTGTAGAGAGAACTAATGTTTAAAGAAAGAACCAACATTTAGAGAAAGAGAGGGCAAGAGAAGAGCATCTGAAGCAGGAACCAAAATCTTACAACTGAACTTAGATCTAAAGACAGAACCCACAGCTAGAGAGAGAACAGACAGTTCGATCGGTTCATGTGTTCTCTCACCCGACGATGACGATGACGAAGTCGAGCAGGTTCCAGCCGTTGCGGATGTAGGAGCTAGGGTGCATCACCAGACCATAGGCCAGGATCTTCAGGAAGGTCTCCACAGTGAAGATGATGAGGAAGACGTACTCCACTTGTTCCTGCGACACAGACATCATGTTCCCTGTAAACCACAGAACTCTCTGTCCTACATGAATATGAATGTTCTTCCAACACTGCACATATTTAAACAGTGTGACTTGATTCATTCAGTGTATCTGACACTGGAGACGCTTCATGAAATGAACTCAGGAAACGTCATGGCTGTGCTGTGGAACTGTTCTCATCTGTTCTCAGAAACTGAGCAGGATTACTGAGAGAGAACACTGTGCTGGGAACCAGTGTGGCCTGACCTGCTGGACTCACTGTGAATATTTCCCAGGTCGTTCAGACGGTTTCAGGTTGGTGGTTTTCAGATGTGGATCAGTCTCTGAGACTGTGACAGGTTCTGTGTTTCAGGTCCGTTTGTCTTTATGTGTTTTGTAATTTGTTTTATATTTTTATTCATTTACCAGCAGGTGTTAGAAAGTGTGTTTTTTTGTGGCGAACTGAACCTTAATGCTGTGCTTTAATGCTGTGTGTGTGTGTCTGTGTGCGTGTGTGTGTGACCTGGTAAACGTGGATGTGGAGAATTTTAAAGCGTTTCAGAGGATTACCAATCTGTCATCATCTCTGCCACACACACACACACACACGTCTTACTACACTTGTGAGGACTGCCGATCATGTGATGCTCTTCCTGTCTCCAACTCACCGTCACATTTAACCTCAGCTTGAACCTCAAGTTCCAGCGTGAACCCTCAAACAACCCTGTGACCTCACAACACGTCCTCACCTCATCTCACTGTGGTCCTCACAAAGACGGATGTATAAACACACACACACACACTCTCTGACTCTTCTCCGCTCAGATCTCAGTCTCTCTGCTCGCACCATCATTTTATGCATGAATTGAAGGTTTAAGGGACAAAAAATAAAAACCCAGTTATAATCAATAATCAATAATACAAATAAACAGCTGTTAGCTGCAGCCCAAAAGCTAACAGCTTCTGAAGCCACAGTGCATTTAGCCAGGCTAACTCATTAGGTTGGTTCAGTCAGGGTAGAGGAAAACCTCCAGGTCTCTGTCTTCATTCAGGTGTTTAGCTTAGCTTAGCACAAAGACTGGAAACAGGGGGAAACTGCCTAGCCTAGCTCCACTCAAAGAGAAAAACCCTCTCCAGAGCATCACTGCTGCACGTGGAGCTTTATTTTAACAACATCGCTGTGATGTGAGGCCACGTGGTCTAACATGATACACACCTGATGGAGGAACATACACAGGAACACACACACACTAACCTGAGGCTGAACTTTAACACCACCTGAGTCCTTTAACCTCTAACAGGCTGAAACCTGTTTCCACTCTCTGACCTAAAGCTTCTCCTGCTCTTTGTTCTTTCATTTACATTTTTAGAACAGTGCGTTTGTGTAGTTGTACATTTGTGTATTTGTGTAGCTGTGTAGTTGTGTTGCAGCTCTCACCAGGTCGTGGTTGGTGGAGTTGGAGTCGTCCTCAGGAAACGGTTTGGAAACTCCCAGAGCAACACAGTTAGCAAAGATGGCTAACAAGATGAAGATATCGAAGGGTCTGAGAGGCTTGTTAGGGAAACACCAACAACAACAGGGTCTTTAAATGTTATTTTATATCCCGCACACAAACGTTTTCTCTGCGTTGGCGACAGCCGAGGCCGGAGGCATTATGTTTTTCAGCCGTCCGTCTGTCCGTCCTGGATTCTTCTACACGCGATATCTCAAGAACCCTGTGAGGTCTTTTTGTCAAACTTTGCACAAATGTTGGCTGTTACTTAAGGCAGATCTGAAAGGAGTTTGGAGGACAAAGGTCAAAGTCACTATGACCGTGTTTATGTTTTGCTTGGCAATGCGATATCGTGAGAACCATCTGAGGGATGGTCTTCAAACTTTGCACAAATGTTGACTGTGACTCAAGGGTGAACTGATTAGATTGTGGAGGTCAGAGGTCAAGGTCGCTTTGACCTTAATGCAAATGTTGTGCTTCAGAATGTGTTGTCTCTACGAGTTAATATGTATTGGAGGTCAGAGGTCAAAGGTCAAGGCCACTGTGATCTTGTGTAAGTTTTGCTTATGAACACCCAGCACTAACCTTCCCAAACATTATCACTACAAAACCCCCATAACCTCTACATCTGCTACAATAAGGGTCCACCCGCGCAGAGGCGTACCACCGCCATGTGGCACTGCTAGTTCTTTCTGTGACACTTGCTTGGCTCTGTAGGTAATTTCAGTGGTGACTCATTGACGTATGTTTGTAGATTACAGACTTAAAGCTGACAGCTGATTGGTCACAGAAAGGATACTTCCACTCGACGATAGAGAGAGCAGCTCGTCTGATTGGATTGTTGAGTTTCAGACAGAACAAAGCTCGAGGAGCTCGTTGGACCTGATTACTGCCCTGCACCTGAGGAGAAAGAACATCATCATCATCATCATCATCCTCATTATCACCATGAACATCCACGGTCATCATTATCGTCATCAATGAGCATCACTGTGGAATTAGAAACACGAGCTGTTTGTTCTTCAGCCTCAGAACTGATCAGAAAACATCATCAGTGCTGGAAGACGTGAAAGTAGCACGACAGCAGTAAGAGTACGTTATACAGTCAGAGGATCACAACTCCTGTGGTGGTTCTTCTTGGCGTATTGTCTCTCTGTCTCACCTGTTTCTTGGCGTGTTGTCTGTCTCACCTGTTTCTTGGCGTGTTGTCTCTCTGTCTCACCTGTTTCTTGGCGTGTTGTCTCTCTGTCTTACCTGTTTCTTGGCGTGTTGTCTCTCTGTCTCACCTGTTTCTTGGCGTGTTGTCTCTCTGTCTCACCTGTTTCTTGGCGTGTTGTCCTCTCTTTCTCTGTGTTCCAGTCGAACTTGTGGTTGAGTGAAGCGTGTCCGTCCTCGTCATCCTCACGCCTCCCTCGTTCTCTCCGTCCAACTCTTCGTCCCACTCTGCGTCCCTCTCATCACCTCCTTCCCCTCCTCCTTCTCCTCCTCCATCCCCCTCTCCTCCCTCCTCCTCTTCCTCCCCCTCCCCTCCTCCTTCCTCTCCATCCACTGTTTTGGTGTAGCCGTTGCGTCCGGCACCTGGACATGAGAGATAGACAGAAAGAGTTGAGTCCCTGAAATGACCTGTCTCTGTTCACTTCCAACCTCTCAGAGTTTTCTGAGTGATAAGTTGCCGATGATGCATCTCACATGGTACTGCACACAGAGGTACTAAAGTACTTGTTAAGGTATTAGTGGGCAGTTGCTTAGTGACTGTGAGATGCTGGTTGGTCGACAGAGTTACTAAGTGACTGTGAGTGAAAGCGCTCGCTGAACTGAGCTTCTCAGTTTGTACCTGAGCGCGGCACATGGCCGCCGCGTCTTCAGGACGATTTGTTCACAGGTTTTCAGCGATGCTGCGTCTGTGCAGACACACAGCTCCTCAGACATGTTTGTAATGAAACTGACTTCAGTTGCTGCAACTCGAAATGTTGCTGTTTCACAGACCTGGTTCAAAATGAGCTTAAAGAGGGACACGGGGGGGACTGACAGACTGGTCCCTGGATGGACAGGGGAAGAAAGGATGGAGGGGGGACAGGAGATTAGGACAATGTCAATTTTTGTGAATTTCCTTTTTTTTGTGAATAAAGTATCTGTCTGAGAGGAGAGGAGGAGAGAGGAGAGGAGAGACGTGACGTGACAGTTTCCAGAGGAGGTGCAAACAGAAATATTGTAGTGAACAGCTGTGACCTAGATCTTTGTGTGTGTGTGTGTGTGTGATCTGGGCCGTGAGTTATGTGTTAGTACCTGAGGACCCTGAACACACACACACAAACCGCACAGTGAGATTACATGATGATCTCCCCGCCCCCCCACCACAACTCCAACCTTTGTTTAGTGCTTTCCTAGATTTCCTGTTTCCCAGAATGCCTTGCTGTTCTGTCAGTTCATCTTTCACTAACTGATCATCTGGTTTAGCAGCGGACGAGATAAACAGCAGCAGCTCACGTCCATCACGTCCACAGACAGAGGTGAGACAGGACGTCAGTCAGCTGAGCGTCTCCTGTTCACAGCAGGAGGAGGAACAGGACGAGGAGGTGCTGAGACGGAGCTGTGTTTTACAAAATCACCATGTTTCCTTCAGCTGCCTGATTAATGAGTCGAGGCACAAAGTGAAAACACTACAAAGAATGGACTTCACATTCACACACACAGACACACACACTGATGGCAGCCATGCACAGCAGCTGGTCTGACCATCAGCACCGGCTTTCACACACAGGAGCCGGGACTCGAACACAGGAAACCGTTGGCATGGCCCGGTACTCCTGTACCGAAAACAGCCGAATGGTCCTTTAATGTGTCTGCTCCTCCTCTGAACTGCTTCTGTCTCCGCAGGTTTGTCCTCTGTCCAATGAGCAGCTCAGGTTTGGACGACGCAGGTCACGTGACTGTGGGTCACGTTGTTTTGTTCCTGTGGAGGAGTTTTGCTTCACCCGCAGGACGACAAGAAGCACCGACTAATTATCCCCGAATTATCCCGAGTCAACTCACATCATCATGACAACTGTGTGTGTGTGTGTGTGATGCTCTAACAGGGCATCCCATCACTCGCACACAACCCGCATCCGCCTTGTTAACTTTCTACTTCTCACTGCCCTGTCTCAGTGTGAGTGTGTGATGTGAGTTTATATGAGTGTGTTTTAGAGAGAGAGTGTGTGTGTGTGTGTGTGTGTCACGCTGCCCTCCAGCCTGGTCCAGCTGGAAGGTCATCAGTGCATTTAGTGAATGTTGGGGCAGTTTTTCTTCTTCTTCACTGCTCAGATCACACACAGCTCTGTGCATCTATCTTTGTGAGGACAGTCACTGATATAATGCAGTCCATAGCCTGTAACCCTGACCTGATCCTGATTCTAACCTGAGCCCAAAAACCAGGTCTGAGCCTGTATGTGGAGTGGACACAATGTCCCCACAACATCAAAATGTCCTCACACAACCGTAGAAGGACATGTACACACACACAGAGCAGCAGCAGTGAAGCCCATCGTGTATCAGCTGTAGACAAATTGAAATGATTGGTCACTTAATCAATTAGTTGATCAACAGAAAAATAAAAAACTCTTTTGATAATCGATTGATCATTTCCATCATTTCAACAAAAAACAGAGAAAAAGGTCAAAGGTCAAATGTTCTCGATTCCAGTGTGAGGATTCGCTGCTTTTCCAGTTTCAGGGTTAAAGAGTCTGAATGCTGTGAAAACGTGTCCATTGTCTACGCGTCCTCTGCTGAAATGCTAACCCTGTGAGTGACTGAGGTAAATCTGAGATCGTTCCAGTTTCCGGGTGAAGGCTCCTACGATCAGATAAACCCGGTTCGATTCCATCCGGATCAAACCGGCTCCTCGCTTTGAAGGTTCTCTGAGTTTTAACTAAAGTTCAAATAAGCTTTGTTTCACGGCCTGAACAAAAGGGCGGATTATCTCCGCTGCCATGGTAACAGATGATGTCAGTGTGTTAATGCTCATTTCCATGACAGCGTTATCAGAAGGTTCGTGGAGGCCATCTTAGTTCAGTGAGCAGGAAGTCTGATCCTCCATCAGGAGGATTAATGAGTCCCTCTTTAAGCGATGGAGGTGGTGACCTTTGTTAAACCCGTCCCACCTGAGGTCAGAGGTCACAGAGCGACACCTGAGACTGACCTGGAGCCACGAGCACGGTCAGCAACTTTCATCCGTTCGCCACCAGACCGCTGCTGGTCTCAGAGGGGGCGGAGTCTCACAGCGAGAGCTGCCACCAACAACCCAGGATTTCACTGGTTTCGACCAACCAGTGTGCGGACCAACCGTTTAACTCAAAGATTCTGATAAACAAACAAAGAAAAAACCCAGCAGAACATGAAACACATTTCACCCTCAGCCTGTGTCAGTCACTCAGGAGACACTCTCTGTCCTCTGGGTCTCCAAAGTTTCCAATCAGACCTGATACTAAACAAGGCGCAGCTTCCCTCTGGTTTAAAACACACACAGGCTGCTTCTCTATTTGTTTTCTATTGTGTTACACTAACCCATCACCTGTCACCCCTCACCCATCACCTGTCACCCGTCACCTGTCACCCCTCACCCATCACCTGTCACCCCTCACCCGTCACCTGTCACCCCTCACCTGTCACCCGTCACCTGTCACGCCTCACCCATCACCTGTCACCCCTCACCCATCACCTGTCACCCATCACCTGTCACCCCTCACCCGTCACCTGTCACCTGTCACCCCTCACCCCTCACCCATCACCTGTCACCTGTCACCCCTCACCCCTCACCTGTCACCCCTCACCTGTCACCTGTCACCCCTCACCCGTCACCTGTCACGCCTCACCCATCACCTGTCACCCCTCACCCATCACCTGTCACCTGTCACCCCTCACCCATCACCTGTCACCTGTCACCCCTCACCCATCACCTGTCACCCCTCACCCATCACCTGTCACCTGTCACCCCTCACCCGTCACCTGTCACGCCTCACCCATCACCTGTCACCCCTCACCCATCACCTGTCACCTGTCACCCCTCACCCATCACCTGTCACCTGTCACCTGTCACCCCTCACCCATCACCTGTCACCCCTCACTTTACTCAGTAAACTTGAGTCCAGTCCGTGGAACCACTGGAGGTGTGTGTCAGAGACTCTGAGTCCAGAGTCTGAGAACAAACACTCAGACACTTTGAGTTTGTTATTCACCAGAAGAATCAGCTGATGTGAACCAGTCCAGATCAGTCCACAGTCTGACAAACTGTCTGAGACTGGAGACGGTCCAGTTCTCGGTCCAGTCTCCATGGAAATGGACTCCAAAGGCTCGAAGCAGAACCATCAGTGAGGGGGACAGATTAAAGGAATCGCTGGAGCTGACAGACAAACAGAAAATCCACCTTCTGGAGCGGTCCAATCAGAACCCAGACCCCAACAATGAGCTCACAGAGACCATCACAGCAGACACCTGACAGATACTGGAAGAACTGGCCTGAGGTCTGACCACTTATTAAATCCAAGGGTTCACTTCCTGTTTAAAGTGTGTGTTCATCACAGACACAGAGCAGAACAGTGTGTGTGATCCTTCACAGGCTCCTCTGACCCGAGAACGTCAAACCAAAACCAGCAGAACGTGCAGAGGTCAGACGAACGAAGGCAGTTAAACGGGACAGAAAGCTCTGGCGATGATGTGATGAAGGTGTGAACCTTCACTCAGTCACAGAGCGTCTGAACTGGGCTCATGAAACTGAGCCTTAAGTTTTATTCGATTTTATTTGAACACGATTTTATTTCAAACACAGTTTGAACAACTGTTTAAAGGCAACTGATGAAGACAGAGAGATGCAGCTGAAAGCTGCAACAGTAAGTGGATGTTGAGTTGAGATCATTTTACAGCAGGTTGATGTTGATGATGATGATGCTTCAGATTTTAACCTGAGTTACTTCACTGATCAGATGCTAATTCATTTTCTGTCGATCAGCTGATCGATTGATGACCCAGCTGTTCTGAAGAGGCGGGAACCGCAGCAGGCTCTGATCAACCCGCTGATGCAGCTGAGGAGCGAGGTTTTACGGTGACCCCCCGCACGCACGCACACACACACAGACAGAGACACACGCACGCACACACACACACAGGACCGCAGGCACTTCTTACTTTTGCGGCTCTCCTCGTACATCTCCGCTGCTTCTGTCTCTCAGCTCCAAACACCGATAATCATCTTCGATCGATCCGCAGTTTGATCAGTTCCGCGTCGCTTTGATCGCATCAGCTTCTTCTTCTTTTATTTCACAAGCACAAACAACTTCTCCACATTTTACCCGCGATCACTCGGACTGATCAGAAATGAATCCACTTTTCTTCTGCTGTCGATCACTTCATCCGTTCATCAGTTCATCCGTTCATTAATTCTTCAGTTTGTTCATTTACATTCGACCAGAGAAAAAAAGTGCGAAGAAAAGAGAGAAATCCAGAGAAACCCGGATGTCCAGAGGACCCGAATCCTGCTTCTTTTTCAGCTTCGGTTCATTAATCTGACTCTCTCTCTCTCTCTCTCTCCATCTATCTGTTCATCTCTCTCTCTCTCTCTCTCTCTCTCTGTATGTCGGTGTCTCTCTCTCTCGCTCTCCCTCCCGGTTGGGGATTACAGGGAAGAAGCTCAGCGTGTGAGCGTGTGTGTGTGTGAGTGTGTGTGTGTGTGTGTGTGTGGGTGGGGGGGGGGCAGCTGGACGCGTTAAAGGCGCAGAGATGAAAAACTGTGGTGACTGTGGTGATGAAACAGAGCAAAGACCGAGACCGAGTAAGTTTGTCCTCCTGCGGAGACGCTGAGAGGACGGAGGGGACAGAGAGGACAGATTTGACCTTTGAATTATTATTACTGAATCTCATGACATCAAGAAGCAAATGTGTTTGTCAGTGAATAAACAAAACTCTGCCAACTGAGTCAAAGGCCTGTTGAAGCCAGTCCAGTGACTGGAGTCAAACAGGCGCTGTTTGCTGTACACGTCCTAAAGCCCTGGGAATCTGTGACACTGGGATATTTAAATAAAGTTTGACCTGAATGTTTGTGGCAGGTGGAGGCAGCAGATCCAGAGCTGGACTCAGAAACATCAGAGGAAAAGACTCGTTCTGTTCTCTGCAGAGACCAGCAGACCGGCAGAGACCCGCAGACCAGCAGAGATTAGCACAGACCAGCAGACCAGCAGAGATCAGCAGAGACCAGCAGAGATTAGCAGACCAGCAGAGATTAGCAGTGACCAGCAGACCGGCAGAGACCCGCAGACCAGCAGAGACCAGCAGACCAGCAGAGATTAGCACAGACCAGCAGACTGGCAGAGACCCGCAGACCAGCAGAGACCAGCAGACCAGCAGAGACCAGCAGACCAGCAGAGATTAGCACAGACCAGCAGACTGGCAGAGACCCGCAGACCAGCAGAGACCAGCAGACCAGCAGAGATTAGCACAGACCAGCAGACTGGCAGAGACCCGCAGACCAGCGCAGACCAGCAGAGATCAGCAGAGACCAGCAGACCGGCAGAGACCAGTGGTGGTAAAAATCACGACTCGAAGGTAAATTAAAGCTTTGAAGAGGATGATGATGAAGCACTGACCTTCACTGCTGAGACAGAGGTGAAGGGTTTGTGTTTTATTATCGAGTGAACACACACACACACACACACTGTAATCTGTTGGGTGATGGAGTCTTAATGCTCATTTTCAACACAAAGTCAAGGAGGAAACTCTGAAGCTGCTCTGACCTTTGACCTCCTTGACCTCCTTCTTCCCTCCTTTCCTCTCCCCCTCTTTTTTTACATCTTTTCTTCCTCCACCTCCTGCATTCCTCTCCACCTGTTTATCTCCTGGTGGACTCATTTATTATTTTCCTCTAATAAGTCTTAATATTTTTGATCTTGTCTGTATGAGCCTCACTGTTCCTGCTCTTTGCTGCTGTAACGGTCTAATTTCCACTGCGGAAATATTAAAGTTTTATCTTTTCTTACTTTGTTTTTCCTCCTTTACCTCCTCATCTCCTCCTCTTCATCTTTCACCTCCTCCATCTGATGAGTGTTCAGTTAACAGACAGATAAAAACTCCATCTCCATCCGATCAGAGATGGCAGGATATGGGGCAGTGTGTGTGTTACTGTGTGTATTTGTCCATCTATCTCTGTGAGGACACTGTGTTTGGTCCTCTCACCTTCAAAGGGCAGTTTGAGGGTTCAGACCTGGTTTCAGGGTTCAGGTTGGGATGGGGTCTGGGTCTGGGTCGTTGTCAGGGACTGGGGAATGCATTATGTCAAAACATGTCCTCACAAAGACAGATGTATAAACGTGTGTGTGTGTGTGTGTCTCTAAGCTTCTATATTAAGCCGACCATAATCCCGCTGGACTCACAGAGAGGATTTACCTCTTTCTCTCTTTTCTCTCTGTCGTTTGTTGTTTCAGTAAAAATCTGATCAAGTGAAGTGAAACGAAAAGTCTGTGAGCAGACGTTCGCTCCCGGAAACAGCTGAACGGATCCAGCTCTCTCTCTAATTTGCTTCCTTCGTTTCCTGTCCTCCGTCATTTTCTGTTGGAGAGACTCATGATTGGTCAGAGCATCGTCTAACATGGACACGGACGCTCGCCCACGTTTTGACACGATTCAGTTTCATGTCCTGAAAAATGACAAGAAGCAAAAACATGGTTCAATCAAACAAACAAACAAACTGTGCTGTTCACTGAGCTCCTGGCAGCTGGTGGAGGGAGCAGCCTGTGGTGTGTGTCTGTGTACAGGTGTGAGACCAAACAGGTGAATGTACACACACACACACGTCAGTCAGTCCTGTCTGCCTGTGGGATGTTACACTGATCCCTGATCAGAGCTCTGACTTCAGTTCAGTTTGATCTCTATAGCTCTGACTCATGACAGAAGTTAGCTCAGCTGGAGGAGAGGACACAGGACACGGGACAATACAGGTCTCACATGATGACAACAAGATTCAAAGTAATAAGAAGACAGCAGCAGGATCAGTGACAGGACTAATAACAATACAAACAACAACAACAGTTGAACTGCTGATAATAAATAAATAAATGAGACAGTAGGAGCAGCAGCTCTGGGAGCTCCGTGTTCTAACAGGGAACTCTGAGCTCCTTCACATCTGATGGTGTCTGATCATTGAGGAGCAGGATTTGAGATCCTGTTCTGGATTTGCCAGGAGAACTCTGATCCCTGGTCCTGGTTCCTGTCAGAACCGGAGCTTTGAATCAGCTGGAGTCTGTAGAGACGTGTGGGAGCAGCCTGATGATGAAGAACTGAATCATCCAAAGTACAGGACGTGGATTATTTCGACCTTCCCTGTCGTACGTTGTGAGCTGATGTTGTGGCGTGTGATGGAACAGGAAGGAAACGCAGCGCTCTGATGAAGCGGATGCAGGTTTGAATAAATGAGACGTCTCCTGACGTCTGACTGAGACATTTCGTCCAACTGCTTTTCTCTTTCAGTTTAAACTGATGTGGAAAAACTCTGCTCATGTTTGTTCTTTTCTCTGAATCAGCCCATTTGTTTCTCCCATAATCCTCTCTGGATGACCTCATCCCTCAGATGACAAATGTACCTCTGCTGCCCCCTGCTGTATGATCAAGGTGTTACAGTGTGTGTGCGTGTGTGTGTGTGTGTGTGTGTGATCAGAGAATCCCTGAGACTCTACAGTAGAAGCATCTCTCTGGATCCTGGATTCTTCGTGTCTTCACCCTGGACCACCTGTGAGTCTGTCCTCTGTCAGAGACACACACTGAGACACACACTCCACCTGACGATGTCGCACCGTCACACAATACTCACGGTTTCTTCTACAAACTCAGTGACAAAGATCATTTGTATTTAACATTTAACCATAATTGACGCTGGTTTTTGAATCTTTTACAGAACAGAACAGCGGGAGCCAAACACTGGTCGTGGACGAGTTATGAGACTGCTGGGTCTGAATCCTGCTGAGACAGAACGGACACACGTCTCTCAGCAAATGACCACTGAGTCTTCAGCTGTAGTGTGGGTATCTGAAAATGGTTTATATGGCTGAGACAGAGACAGTGTGGGGGACGGACTCTCTCTGTGACTGTCTCTCAGCACACGTCTCCAGATGTACTGTCTAAAGTCGAGGGACGGGATGAGACAGAGGACCAGAGAGCACAGCCGAGTGCAGCGCTGGAGTTTGACCACGTCCACCAGGTCTGTCTCCTCAGACCACAGTCTCTCTCACACACACACACACACGTGTTTAAAAAATAATATTTCTGTACTGCAGACCTTAGTGTTACTACACACACACACACACACGCGCTGATGTCAGCCAATTACCCTGAATACACTCCCCCCCCCCCCCAATCACACAGACCCCTCCCTCTGAAGGTGGAGCTCTCTCTCACTTCCTTCCTTTTTCCTTCCTGGTGCCCCGCCTCTTTCACACACACACGCGCGCGCGCACACACACACACGCATCCTTTATCATCACCGTCTTTCCTTCGTGTCTCTATGAGAGAGAGAGAGAGAGAGAGAGAGAGAGAGAGACATTCAGTCGTCATTGCTTTCACTGTATAGTTAAGCTCCATGAAGCTGCTGCACAGCTACCTGCGTGCACTACGCACGCGCACACACACACACACACACACACACACACACACACACACACACTGTTATAATGAAATACGCGCACGTGTGTGTGTGTGTGTGTGTGTGTGATCTTCCACCTTTCAGCGCTTTGCATTTTTACCTGCAGTGGACATCACGCACTGTCACGCATGCACGCGCGTCCTCGTCGCACACGCTCGCGCACACGCACGCACGCAGGCAGCAGCAGCACCGAGGGAGCGATCAATACACTAAAAGCCCGGAGAGGATTGGAACCGGAGCGGAGAACAGACGCGTCGCGCGGGGCTGGGAGAACCGGAGGAACACGGCAGGAATTATGAAGGTAACGGAACAGCGGGGTCCCGGTTTGATTTCCCGTTTCTGTTGCACGAGGCACCGGGGCGCGCTCGCGGTCGTTTTGACCGAGAAAACGAGCGTTTTTTTCTCCCGCAGGAAGAAACGGCGCTGTCAGCAGATTCTCAGCCGAGGCATGCGCCCGCTGCCCGGGCTGAGGAGCCGCGCACTGTCGGTCACATCCTCCATCACATCACCGCCGTGTGTGCGTGCGTGTGTGCGTGCGTGTGTGTGTGGACCTGAAGGTCTCTTCTGTCACCCCGTAAAACCACAGCTGGAAACCAGCAGCTGCTCTGGGATCAGTGAGAGTGGACGGAGGTGACATGGTGGACAGCAGCTGGATCTGCGCTATGGAAGCTGCTCTTTGTCTGCTCTGACCGGCAGGAGTGAGAGCAGGAGCAGGAGGAGGAGGTGTGCATGTACAGGAGGAGCTGCTTACAGTGATGAAGAGTCCGTGAGGCAGAGGAGGAGCAGGAGGAGGAGGAGGAGGAGGTGCATTAATGAATGAGTGGGTTTCAGTAGTAAACACTGATGTTCACACATCACATCAGGCTACAACTGAGTCATGACGCCACAGAGAGGTTGGGAGGGGGTCACTGGGGGGGAGGGGGTGGGGGAGTCGATGGTGTACTCAGGAGGAAGTGGAAGTGTATGATCAGGAAGATGAACAGGAAACAGTTTGTTAGTGGAGGAGGAAGTGAGCAGGGAGGTCCCTACAGGAGGAGCTGGGTACAGTGAGACGCAGGGGGAGGAGGCGCACTGTGCATTAATGTGTGAGGGTTAGCACCAGAGTCTCCAGGAGGTGGACAGGGTGGAGGACTGTGATACCAGAGACCAGGTCCACATCCAGAGTCCTGTCAGTGGTTCAGGTTCAGTGTAAATAAAAAGGTTGAACCTTTTCTGTATGAAACCAAATCAGGAGCTTTCCCAGACCTGAACCAGCTGCTGTGAGAGTCAGAACCAGAACCAGAACCGGAGGTGGACTGTATTTACTGCAGGAGGAGTTAAAGATGATGCCTCACAGAGGAGGTGGAGTATTACTGAGTGTTCACCGTGCTTCCACCTGTGACCCTGTCACCTGCAGCGACGCTGAGGAGGCTTCGCTCTTTACTCTTTGTTCTTACTAAAGGCAGGTGAAGCGTGTTGGTGCTGCTGTGTTATTACATCACCTGTCGGTTGCATGTTGTTATTCATTGGTTGCTGAAGAGGAGGAGCTGTTTGCTCTGTGCAGACGGTTTAAACTCAGTGTTCAGGCGATTAGAAAAGTACTGAAGAGGAGAAATGAACACGTGACAGGCCGAGCAGAGACGGAGGGAAGCCAACAGAAACCAGAGGGACAGAGTGTGAGTGTGTGTGTGTGTGAGGGTCAGAGCAGGAAGGTGTTGTCCTCAGGTTAATGTTTAACCTGCAGGTGACGGATTAGTGAACAGTGAGACTGAAACTCCCACAGGAACGTGAAGAACGAACCGAGTCAACACGGAAAACAAGAGGACAAACAGTCTGAACTGTGCTCAGCACGTGGACTGAAACACTCTCAGTTTAATCTGATCATCATCTCAGTGGGACGTTTGTCCCTGGCAGCGTCTCACTGAGAGCGAGACGCTGTCCACGGACAGCACGATGAGGAGGCAATGTCCCTCTAATCCAGACAACTTCACCTCAGAGCACAGCACACAGCTCTGCATCATTCCCCAGTAACGTCCAGGAGAACCACAGAGACAGAGACCACAGAGACAGAGACCATGCTGAGTCAGTAATGTTGGAGCCTAAAGAATCAGTCAGTGAATCGGTGGTCGAGCATCTGTTTGATGATCGGACATTCGGTCACAGAGACGCAGTCACTTTGTGTTTGGACAAACATTTTAAAGACAAAATCAGCTGACTGACCAAATGATTACACAGGTGGCACAGGTAGCTCAGGTAGCTCAGGTGGCACAGGTAGAATGAGCCCTCAGGCTGTACCAGACCCTTCAGACCACAGTCTGTCTTCACTGTCAACACCAGAAAAGGACGCAGGTCTCACCTGAACCACAGGTGATCTGGAGGAACTTCCCTCATCGCTCCTTGTCCCCCACAGTGTCGTCCACTCAGCTGGACGGTCGGAGCCGGCTCAGTCCAGTCCTCTCTGGTCCTCACATTGAGCCTGGTCTCAGTTCATCGGAGAGACACTGAGAGACCAAAGCAAGACCAGCATCACTTTACTGAGGGTCTGTTTGTTTATCTGTTTATAATCAGCGTGCGCAGACGTAGCAGTTGGTCTCTAACAGGTTTTGTTAATGTCTCCAGCTCTGACTCGTCCTGTGGACACTGATCATTGAAGGCTGCTGTTCAAACACATCAGCAGTGATTCAGTCAAACAGCTGGAAAAAGAGAAAACGTGGAACAAACACTGAACATTAATAATTAAATGTCTTCTCAGATCTGATCACAGCGACAGCGTCTTCTGTCAGCACTGTGTTGGATGGACAGATGGGAAGGTGAGGACAGGGCGGACGGTTCGAGACAGTGAAGAGGACGGGATGGCTGAGGAAGAGGAGAGAGGTGAAGATGAATAAGGGACAGAAAATCAAGAAACGAGGGAAGAAAAGAGGACAGAAGGAGGAACAGAAGCGAGGTCAGAGAGGTGAAGACATGAAGGATGAGAGAAGGAGGAAGACGAGGAAACCACAGAAGAAGAGAAGAGTGATGAAAAGAGGAGGATGAGAGGGAAGAGTGAGCACATGGCTGAGCGAGTGAGGTCGGTGGGATCCGTTCGCCGGCAGACGATCACAAGCTGCTCGGGCGTTTGCGTCTCCTCTGTGATCACAGCTCTGAGGACTTTCAGGACTTCATGTGGTCCGTCAGCAGCTCGTGTCTCTGCCGCCGGACTCGGCTGATGTGGATCGCTCTGATCCAGACTCAGTCAGCTGATTATTGTTTATCAAACTTATGTCTTCTGTAAAATTCCCTCTGATGCTTTTGTCCCAGCAGAGAGACAGTCCAGCGTCCTCCTCCTCGTCTTCTTCCTTCCATGTTTGTCGTTAAACGCATCTCTGCTCTGAAGAAGAATCTCCTTCAAGTTCACTCACTCTGTTTCCTACAGATCTTCCACGTTAAAGACTACGACTCCCAGAGGAGTGTGGGATGCAGTGAGTCAGTGTTCGTGGTGTTTGAGGTGAGAGAGACGAGGCCCGAGGAGACGGCATTCGTCTGACGCCGACGGTCTGATCCTGACAGGTCGGCCCTCAGAGACGAATCACCGAACTACACACTGTAAAAACTCAGCTGTTAAATATGGAGAACCCCTGAGGAACACCTGTTCTCCATCACTGTGACCCCGTAGCCCCGCTCTGAAAAGGCTGGGAAATGTTCTGCTGCTCTTCTGTGCTGTGGACAGTCTGAAAACCTCCAAACTGAAAAACTAAAACAGTGAAGCAGGACTGAAGCCGTCCGGGCTCACTGATGTCCACATCCGTCCTCTCAGCTGTCGGTGTCCTGTCTCTGCACAGACTCAGACGTCCACAGGCCGATGGTTGTGCAGCAGTGATTGGCTGAGCTCAGTTCTGTTATTTCATGACTCCACCAGCACCTGATCAGATTGTTTTCAGTTCAGCGTCCACCTGCAGCGACTCCAGCATCAGGGAACTGGTTCTGGTTCTGTTCAGACTCTCACAGCACCTGGTTCAGGTCAGGGAAAGATCCTGGTCCGGTTGAATACAGAAAAGGTTGAGCCTGTTTATTTACACTGAACCTGAACCACAGAGGGGACTCTGGGTGTGGACCTGGTCTCTGGTGTCACAGTCCTCCATCCAGACTCCTCTCATCATCTGATGTAACATTGGAAACAGTTGAGTTGGCTGTTGACTGAACATCAGGTCTGATCCTGGGTTTGGATCGGGTCTGACAGTCTTGCGGTCTGCTCTGCTCTGGTCTGCTCTGGTCTGGTCTGGTGTGGTCTGGTGTGGTCTGGTCTGGTTCCAGCAGGTTGGATTTGGGGAGGTTCTCCACAGAGATGTTTGGATCAGGTTCTGATTTTTGCAGCTGAGCAGGAGATTTGAGTCTTGAGTCACTTTAACTTGGTTCATCTCGTTTGAATGTGTCAGAGCTGGTTTACACAGCTGAAGATCTGAGGCTTCATTAGAGACACTGAACTGTCAGTCAGCATCCAGCTGACCACACACACACACACACACACACACACACAGGATGGAAAATAGGTTACACACAGACAGAAAAACAAAATGAGAGCACAGTGAAGCGAACATCCACGTGTCCATCCAGGACGAGGATCTCTGTATGTGACTGACCTACATATGACCCTCTGAATATAAATCCACTCACACACACGATGTAACACACTCTGAACCTTCAGAGTCCAAAAGTCTCAGAGGACAGAAAAAATTTGACAGGAATAATTTCTTCCCTTAAACGACCTGATGGGTTCATCAGCCTCTGATGTGAGAACTTGTTCGTCATTTTCTCCGCTGAGACTCACTGAACTGTGCCTTCGCTCAGTTCATCACCCAGATGAACCATCAGAAAACTGCAGCTGGTTAAACTGGGAGCACTGGGCAGTAAAGCCCAGCTCTGCAGGCTGATGCAGGAGGAGTTTATCCCACAGAAACATCTGATTTCACAACCTGACGATTCGCTTTTCCTCTTTTTGTGAAAATCTTTATTAGTTACATTCACGTTTTAGTCGACAGTTCCTGCAGCTTCTGACTGTTACTATGGTTACAACTGTCTCCATCTCTGTTTTATACTGTTACCATGGTTACAGCTGCTTCCATTTCTGTTGTGTACTGTTACCATAGTTACAGGTGTTTACTTGACACATGGTTCTCATCATAATCTGATCACTTAGCATTAGCGTTAGCACAGATACCTGTCCTCCTGATGACGTGAAGCTAAAACACCTCCATCGCCCCCTGCTGGCTGACTGCAGTACAGGTCATATACAACCCCCCCCATGTTACACTCATATACATTTTCCTCTGATAAACAACTTCACATCTATGCTGCCAAACTCCAGAGAAACACTTTGAAACCTGGATACATGAAGGAAGGAGAGTCTGCTAATCACTCCTGCTCTCTGCTGATTGGCTAACTGACACACACCTGACGTCTGAGACACAGAATCGACAGTGTTGATGCTGTACTGCGTCTTCTACCATCAGTCCATCAGAGTCCAGCTGCTCTGAGATCAGATCCATGGCTGCTGTCACAGTTCAGTCAAACTGGTTCAGCACAAACTGAAGCTCAGAACCAATCAGCTCTCAGTCTGACACACACACACACACACACGCTCCTGTAAACAGCACACACAAAGAGAGTAAAACCGTCCACTCCCTGAACACACTCTTACATCACACTCTGTACTCTGACCAGCCTTATCAGAGAGAGGGAGAGAGAGAGAGAGAGAGAGAGAGGACAGAAAAACGAAGGGCGAGAGACACAACGTGAGAAGGAGGAGAGAGAGAAACCAAAAGAAACACAGTCAGGATATGTGAGCTGAACACACACCAACACAACCCATTCATCTGCAGAGGTACGACACACACACACACACACACACACACTGATGCACTGAATCAGTGAATGTTGTTAAAGTCTTTTATTTTGACGTGTGAATGACTGACATGAATGAGGTGACAGGAAGTGACAGAGAGAGACGGGGCGAGCGAGCCTGTGTCAGTGATGTGTTAATAGCAGCACGTTGAGTTCACGCTGTGATGAGTATCACTACACACACACACACACACACACACACACACACCTGATCAGCTGATAACTAGGCACATTCTTCACCTCCTGGCCTCCTTCTTTACCTCCTCACTTCCTCGTCCCTCACGGAGGAGTTTAAAGGATAGTTCTGCTTTATTTCAGCCGGCTGTGTTTCCCTTTAACTTAAACTCAGAAAGTTCCTGTCCTGTTTTCTCAGCCCTTTTGTTATGTTTAGAACTCAGTTGTGGACTTTTGGACCTTTTTCACACTCTTGTTTAGTTTAACTTTTGTTAATAGTTCCTGTTTTATTTTGAAATCACAGCCCTTGTGTATCTTGTCTTGTTCTACTTCCTGTCTTTGTCTTGTTTCCCTCCATTTGTGATTGTCTGCCCCGCCCTAATTGATTTCACCTGTTGCCCGTTGCCTTTTGTATTTAAGTCTCATCTCTGTGTCTCTGTGTCCTTGTCAGTTTGTCTGTGTCCATCTGTGTCTGTGCCACGTCATGTCCCCGTGTTTGTTCATGTTCCTTGAGTTTTCCTCCTCGTGGACTTTCCTTGGTTTCTTTTGTTTCAAGTAAGAACTTTTGTATTTTTGTTTAGTAGTTTTGTTCCTAAGTGTTTTTCTCCTTTGTGGATGAATTTTGGTTGTTTGAGTTTTGTTCCCTTGTCGTCGACACTTCCACTGACTTTATTCCACTGGTTTATTAAAGTTAGTCCTGTCTTGGGTTTTTTTGTGTTCGGGTCCACGTCTTCGCCCAGTCCTGACAGTTCCTTTATCTCCACAATCTTTTATTTCTCTTTCTACAAAAGCTAAGATGCTTTTTACCTCCATGCTTTAGCCCTCTAGTGACCTTCAGTAACTCCTCACTTCCTTCCCTAGGAAGCTTCCTAACTCGTGTTCAATTTTTAGTTGAAAGTCTTAGATTGTTGAAATGGCTGCTCCGGGACGTTGTTGTTTGTTTCCTCCCTGACTCCCACTTTCACATATGTTCATCCATATTTAATGTAAGATGTCTCGCAGCCTGTGTGTGTGTGTGTGTGTGTGTGTGTGTGTGTGTGTGTGTGTATTGAGAGTGTATTTCCCTCTGGGTATGATTGTCTATAAATGAAATGGTGTCAGTGACTGATCAGCTTTTTCTGTTTGTGTGCAACACTGTGTGTATTAGTGTGTAACTGTAGTGTGTGTGTGTATTTGTGTTTAACTTTGGTGAGTTTGTGTGTGTGTATCTGTGTGTGTGTGTGTGTGTGGCTCCCTGCCGTCTTCCACCATCTGCTGTTCTCTGAGACTGAACCGAGTTGATGCGTTGGAGGAAGAACTGATCCCAAACACTCGGGGAACGGTTCTCTGTTCTCTGCTGATTAAACATTTTACTGTTGCTAGGAGACAAATTAAATCCGCAGGCAGAGTAAAAACACGTGTTGGTTCTGACACGTGTGTTGGTGAAAGAAGAGTTCAGGTGCTTCCTGGGAAGGATGGAGGCAGGTAGGTAAGACATCTGCTGGTAAAGGAGGATGAAAGTAAAGCAGCTTCTCAGGCAGGAAGTGGAGGCGGGTTGGAGGTGAACTGCGTTTGATCAGGTGACAGCAGGTGACAGGAAGCTCAAAGTCCCACAGACACTCACATCCTGTCCGACCTGATCCAGGTTCAGTAAAACTGCGACTCGTCAAAGTCACGTTGACTCTGTGAACAAAAAAATCAAAATCCATACGATATTTAAACCAATCAGCTGTGAGATCAGTGGATGTCCAGGTGTTTCCCATCATGCCCTGTGGCACCTGACTCCAAAAACTGCCGTCGCTTTGATCTGTTGAGGTCATTGTTGTCTTTGTTTGTGACGTCAGAGCAATTCATCTGTAACGAGCCTAACAAGGAAACAAAGCTTCTTCGTAATGAAACAAGGAAGTAAAGAAGTGTTCTAGTTAGGGAGCGAGGAGGTAACAGAGGAAGCTAGAAAGGAAGCTGGTAAAGAAAGGAGCTGTGAGGAGGGTGTTTACAGGTGTTTACAGGTGTGAACGTTACTGTGACGATAATCTGTGTTCAGCAGAGATGAAGGAAACCATCAAACTCCTCAGGTGCACAAGGTGTGTTAGTGAGTGAACTCAGTACCTTCTGCCTGTTTCCTGTCTGCAGCTCGGCCGCCATGTCTAAAGCGACGGTGAAGAAGCTGCACTGGCGCTCCAAGGTAAGGACGCATGTTTAACCTGGAACAGAATCCTGTGAGTCTGAGTGACAGTCAAACTGAATCCACCTGTCGTCTTCAGGTGCAGGAGAGCTTCGTCCCGCTGGGCGGGGGCTCAGGAGAGCTGGGTCTGGCCATCGGGGGCGGGGCCGACTACGGCGAGTTCCCGTTTGTCACGGCAGCCCCTGGGGGGGGCGCCACGGTGGGCGACATCATCTTAGAGATCGGGGGGACGCCCGTGTTAGGGATGACCCTCGGTGATGTCAGAGGAGTTCTCAACTCCTGTCCTCATCCAATCAGAATCAAGACTGTCTCACCAGGTGAGGGGACAGGTGTGTAAAAGTACCAACAGGAAGAAAATACTGCAGCACAGGTGAAAGACCTGCATTCAGAAGTAAAAGCTCACAGAATGAGTCCTGAAGTCCAGTGAAACTGTGACTCACTGATCCTGAGTCGTTGCTGCTTCAGAAGCTTTTTCCTGTTGAGTTGCTCTCAGCCACTTTATATTCAGGTAGATAGGTTAGTCCTGTGGTTCCCAACCTGGGGTTTGGGCCCCTACAAAGGGTCAGATGATTGATGGAGAGGACGAGTTCTGATTCACTGATCTGTTTTCAGGTTCTGGACTTTTCTCTGATCTGTGACATCATATCCTGTCTGTCTCTCAGGGTCGTCCCTGTGTAAGGACCTCAGGTTGTACCTCAGCAAGTGTTTCACTCCGGGCTCCATGGACAGTCAGCTGCAGCAGCTCATCAGAGAGAACCTGTACCTGCGCGCTGTGCCGTGTACGACACACACACGCACACACACACACACGCACAGACACGCACACACACACACACACACACACACACACACACACACACACACACACACGCACAGACACGCACACACACACACGCACAGACACGCACACACACACACACACACACACACACACACACACACACGCACAGACACGCACACACACACACACACACACACACACACACACACACACGCACACACGCACAGACATGCACACACACACACACACACACACACGCACAGACACGCACACACACGCACACACACACGCGCACACACGCACAGACACGCACACACACACACACACAATCCATCTCATCTTTGACTGATGTCCAGCAGTGTTTTTAGCCCCTCCCACCTCCACCAAGGGCAGCCTGTGATTGGATGATTGGGAAATGACTTACGATGCAGTGATGTCACAGCTGAAGTTCAGAGTTCAACCTGAGCCGACAAATGAAAGCGTGAACAGCTCAGAAGGTTTCTGTGGGAATTAACACTGAGTGTGGATGGAGTCTGCTAATGATTACAGGAAGTGGACTGAACATGTGAGTGGTGTGTAAACACTGTGCGAGTGTGTGTCAGGGCAGGTTGTCGGTCCTTCAGCGCTGCACTGTGGAACTGTTGAGAGGAGGTTTGGTTAGTTTGATTATCAGAGGAGGAAATTTACCGAGGTCAGATTGTGGTTAGCAACAGCCAATCACACCTCTACGAACAAAAGCTCTTCTCTGTGTGACGAGTCAGAGAGGGAGCAGCCAATCAGAGTTGAGGATTTACCCTTTAACATCTGAAATGATCAATAATCAATATGTGTGATACACTGATGTCAGAGTTACAGAACTTTTACTCTGAAGTTTACATCTCGAAGACAAAGTGAAGGATTTTTACTTTTATATTTCACTCAGGTTTTCAGTTTGATGGATTCAGCTCCTGCCACAGCAGCTGAACACGTTACAGCAGGAACACCTGTGTTTACCTGTGTGATGACATCACAGTGTCCCACCTGCAGGTACAACCAGGCAGCCTCGGGACGGGGAGATCTCAGGTGTGGACTACAACTTTGTGTCCATCGAGGAGTTCTTCTCTCTGGAGGAGTCAGGAGCTCTGCTGGAGAGCGGCAAGTTCAAAGGTACAAAAAACAAACGCACCCACGACGAACCAGCAGTAAAAAGAGTGGACTGACCCTTTACTCAGACTCACACTGATAAAACTCAGCGTGGTGGAAATGTATCTCACACAGTGTGGACTCAGCTGGGATGAGTATTTTTTACAGTGTAGGCTAAAGTGATTTTTTTTTAAAGGGTAAAGAGTAAAAAGCAGGAAGCTGAGGTCAGGTGGACCCAGGTGTGGACAGTCTCAGGGTGTCTCTGAGGGACTCTGAGGGAGCACAGTTTGTGGGACGTGGTATTTTGAACAGTGTTTGGGAGGGAAAGAGGATTTTCAGTCTCTAATCCTTCAAACCTCCAACACTGAACCTGCTTCACTCGCTGTGTCCTACATCCCTGTCTCTCTTTAACCCAGTGTCTCTCTCTGCCCCCCCCCCCAACCCCCCCCAGTATTAATCTGATGGGATTAATGAGACTAAAATAGAAACTGAATTCACACATTAAAATGTGTTCACACTGAATGAAGTGGTGCGTCGGTGAATAACTTATTCCTTAGTGTTTTAATTTGACAGTTTTCATCTGTTCATTTCCTGTTGAATACCTTCTTTCATAGTAAAAGCCTTTCATTGATGGCTTGTTTATTGTTGTTTGGTTCAGCTGTTCATTTTTTCCTTTTTCCTGATTTTATATGATCTGATCTCATAGATGAAGGATCGTATTTCACAGATTCTACAGATTCTAAATCATTATTATATTTCTGACCAATCCAAGCAGGTCATTTCTTTTTCTGTTGCTCTGTCCAATCACAGGGAACTACTACGGGACGCCCCGCCCTGTCCACATCGGTCCAGAGAGTCCACCAATCACGTACCAGGAACATCGAAACCTGCTGAGGAACTTCAGGACACGGAGCAAATCTCTGAGTAACCTGGAGAAAGCTGTGGAGGAGGGAGACAACAGTGAGGAGGACAGTGGACTGTCTGGTACACATGAACACACACACACACACGCGCACACACACACACACACACACACACACACACACACACACACACACACACACTGTTTCCGAGGGAAACACTGAAGCACATAACTTCAGTTCCTTTGCAGATTCAGATTAAAAAGCAAAATATAATCAACACATAAACAAACGTATGTATACAGATGAAGATAATCCACAAACTACACTGCTGTACACACAAACATCACAATCAGCTCCACCTGCACCAGCTGCAATAATCCAGTAACATTATACATCAGTGTTAATGCTAACATATAATATTCTACATAATTTGTACATTTAGATTTGGTACTTCAATCTAGGGGTGGGCGATATGGCAAAAATATCACATCACGATTTTTTGGTAAAATCACGATCACGATTTTATCACAGTTCATTTTTACAGTGAAGTTAATTTAGAACCAAACTATTTTCTTTGTAAAAACAAAGCAAAAAAAGTCACCTCGTTCCACCGTTTGCTACCTTTTATCAAAGGCTTGTGTTATAGCTGGTTGTTTCTGTGTAATGTCTGTAGCCGTTACCACTGGCTGATGTGTGGTTGGCCTCGCTGCTTGGCTCTCAGCAGATTGTTCCGGATTCTGCCTCTTCAGGTGGTTAAAGAGCTTCGTTGTGTTTGCGCTTTGTCGTTTGGAGAAAACCCAAACCAGTTCCATACGCAGTGCTGGGGAGTAACGGAATACATGTAACGGCGTTACGTATTCCATTACAGTTTAAATAGATAGTATTCAGAATACAGTTACATTGTTGAAATCAATGGATTACGTGACGATATTTCTCTGTTTCACGACTTTATATTTATTCTCTAAATGAACGAAGGCAACCCGATGCGTTTCCCAGAAGCCCCAGCTCCACGACAACAAACGGAAATAAACGAGTTGTTCGCCCGATCAGTCGGTCAGAATGGAGTCGGACGTGGAGCAGCAGGAGCGAGAGCCGGGACAGGAATGCGTTGGCCAAGACAGAAACAGCGTTACGTTACGTATTCTGAATACGTAACACTGTTACATGTACTCCGTTACTCCCCAACACTGTCCATACGACTGAAGCGGAGTTCTTTTTGGGGACCAACTCCAAGCTTTCACTTTCGTTGTCGGCCATGGCTACCCGCTGCACCTTGGCTAAAACAGCGAGGCTAGTAAAAAAAAAAAAATCAGCACTGCTCATACTTCGCCATGATTGGTTGGTCATGTTCACGTGAAGCGGGCTGTTAGTTGCCCAAGGAAAAAAAAACTTCTCGCGCTTCTGTGCGGAAGCATAGAGCTGCAATTAATAGAATGTGCCCTACAGACGATAATACGATCTCTCTCCTCTGGCAGATCGTCAACATCAACATCGTCTTCACGATCTAATATCGTCATATCGCACACCCCTACTTCAATCATATTCTGATGCTCACATTTTTATAGTGTAACTCAGGTAAAAGGCTGACGATGAGCTGAGTCACTGTCAGCACGTTACACTGAAAGGAAGCTAACATCAGCGCTTACGTCAAAACGTTAAGGCATCGTCATCGTTTCAGTGTTTTTTCTTTAAAAGTGACTTCAAGCATTAATCGATTTGTCAAAACATTTGCTGATTCATTTTCTATCGTCCGACTAATCAGTTAATCATTAGTCAGGTCCCTTCCCCTGCTGTCGTTCGTTAACCTGTGAGCTTCAAACATGCTAATCATGCACACGCACCACTGCAGATATCAGGCAGATGATGTTCTGTCAACACGTCAACACTAACATAAGCAATAACTTTAACATCATGTGGTCACTTTTATTCTGATGTGTTCAACAGTAGAGTTTCAGAATCAGAGGAGTTTAATATTTCTGCTGAGTCGTTACTGAGCGTGAGCGATGAGTGAAGATGAGTCAGAGCGAGTGAGAGCGACAGCAGCTTCTAATCCTGAGCTTTCACTTTACGTCACATCACATTATATTACATCACATCACATCACATCACATTATATTACATCACATCACATCACATCACATCACATTATATTACATCACATCACATCACATTACATCACATCACATTATATTACATCACATCACATTACATCACATCACATCACATTACATCACATTATATTACATCACATCACATTATATTACATCACATCACATTACATCACATCACATCACATCACATTACATCACATTACATCACATCACATTATATTACATCACATCACATTACATCACATCACATTATATTACATCACATCACATTATATTACATCACATCACATTACATCACATTACATCACATCACATTACATCACATCACATCACATCACATTACATCACATCACATTACATCACATCTCATTATATTACATCACATCACATTATATCACATCACATTACATCACATCACATCACATTACGTCACATCACATATCATATCACATCACATTACATTATATCAGATTATATTACATTACATTACATTTGCTCAGTCACACGCTTTTATCCAAACAAACTTACCACTGAGGGACAACACCAAAGCTTCAGAGCAGTCGGAGACCAGGTAAAGACGTGCACAGTCAGTGTGAGTTGGACGTGTTAGGTGTTACAGGTGTGAGGAGACGAGATGAGTCCTCAGGGGAAGACAGAGATGGACGCTCCTGCTCTGATGACACTTGGTAGCTTGTTCCACCATCAGGGAACCAACACACACACACACAGTCTCTCTATCAGCAGGTTCAGCCGGAGCCCCGCCCACCACCCTGCCTCTCAGCCAATCGTGGGAGTCGACGGTGGGGCATCGTGAGGGAGTGGAGAATGGAGGAGGAGGAAGAGGAGTGCGGAGAGGGAGAGGAAGAGGAGGAGGAGGAGGAGGAGCAGGTCCACTGCCTGAAAACTGGGAACTGGCCTTCAGCGAATCAGGAGAGCCGTACTACATCGAGTGTGTATCAGTATCATTCATCAATTAAAACATGAATAATCAGATTTTGATTTCACTTTGGTGTTAGCTGCACTCGACTGTGGGGAGCACAGTGGGGAAATGTATTTATGTGAGCTGTGGACACCGAAGTTCAAACCAAAACCTTATCGTTTTTTCAATGGAGTCTGGTACATACGAAGGATTTAATCCTTCAGACGTCGTATCACTTGCATCCAGTCACACTCTGATCAGTTACTGACCAGAAAGACAGGAGGATGAGGATGATGATGATGATGATGATGATGATGCTGCTGATGCTGCTGTCTGTCTCTCTCTCTCTGTCAGTCATAACTCAAAGACGACCAGCTGGCTGGATCCTCGAACTCAGAACAAAGAGACGACTTCCTGTACAGAACGTAAGTCTGTCTCACTGACTGATTGATTGACTGATTGATTGATTGATTGATTATCTAAAATAACCCAGCACCACAAGTGTTTGGCCGCTGCTGCCTTGTTTATTTGTTAATAGTTTGTTTAGATAAAGTTTTAAGCAAACGTCATTGGATGGACTTTACGTCAATATTAATTTATATAGATATACTTTACTGATCCTCTGAGGGAAATTGTTTATTTAATTGTAATTAGTTTCATGATATTCATGTCAAATATTTATTAACCTGATTTTGGTTTATTCCAGGTTTGTGATTTTACTCCTGAGTTTCTCAGTATGTTTATTTGATGTCAGTATTTCTTAAATCACGGCTCCAGCTCTGAACTTAAACGTGTTTTAATGGATAAAATATCTTTTTGTGTTTTAGAGACTGTTGTAGATGTTTGTAACTTTTATTTTCATAATCAGAAATAACATCTTAAAAAATGAAGTTGTGAATATTTCCTTATTATCTTGTAATCATGATGTAGTTCATTAGAATTTCCACTTTTGTTCAGAGTTAAGAGGCATCGTGTAAAAATCTGATCTCCTGTTTTAATAATGAGACTCTAATGAAGAGATCATAGTTGGAACAGTCCCAGTGTTAAACTGATCCACAGTCAGTCTCTGATCTGCTGCTCAGGATCAGAGAAACTCACTTCCTGGGACTTGTATTTTGACAGCAGCAGCCAGCAGGGGGCAGCACAGACTCACACGCAGGAACATCCTGCTGGTTCGAATTTATTCTACTCTTCATCTACTCTAGTGTCTGTCTTCCTGCTGTCACCTCATCACGGTTTGTCCACAGCTGAAGCTTTTGTTTTGATGGAAGGATTTAAGGACTGTTTCCTCCAATTACTTTTTATTTTTTTAATTTTAATTCTTTAAAGAGACACCAACACTGTCCTCCACTGCTCTCTACATCCTTTGCTGTCCTCTGCAGTCATCTGATGTCCTTGACCGTCCCTTCCTGTCCTCTGTTCTTTCCCGTCCCAGTCCCAGAGTTCACCGAGCAGCCCGGTCAGTTGAAGGGTTACTCCATCCACACCCGACTCTCTAAAGGCCCTCGAGGTTTCGGCTTCAACATCGTTGGAGGAAGTCGACCCCGAGAGTTTCTTCAGGTGTACAGTGTCACACCTGGAGGACCGCCCGCTCTCAATACAGGTACTACTACTGTTTGTACTACTGGCATTACTGCTAATACTGCTGATACTGCTGATACTGCTAATAGTGCTAATACTGCTAAAACAGTACAGTTAATACAGACATCAGTGAAATGGACTCAGAGAGTTTCTACAGGTATACACACCTGGAGGACCTGTCTCAAGGTTACACCTGGAGAACCAACGTCCACAGCTGCAACTAACATGATAAATGTGATGAAGTTCCACAGCCCAGAGTGATCCTGTGATCCTGATCCTGATCCTGTGATCCTGATCCTGATCCATGTTCCTGTATAAAACCCAGATGTTTACAATAATATACGACAAACAAAAGCATCGAACCTTCTGGAACTGACTTCAAGCATTAATCGATTTGTCAAAACAGTTGCTGATTTGTTTACTATCGTCCGACAAATCAGTTAATCATTAGTCAGGTCCCTTCCCCTGCTGTTGTTCGTTAACCTGTGAGCTTCAAACATGCTAATTATGCACACGCACTGCTGCAGATATCAGGCGTGAAGTGTTGCCAGATGATGTCATTCCTTAATTATCCTTCCATTCCTTATTATTATTCACGTGTGTGTCGGCTGCTGTGTGGTTAAATGAATGAGACTCAGGTCTGTCTGACACTGACACTCAATTCAAAACATCAGCGACCAATGAGAAATGTCCAACGCTCACCTGGCCGACCAATGGTGTAACTTCATCAGCCAGTCAGTGACAGATATTTGTGTTTATACATCTGATGTTACTGATGTTACAGATGTTACTGATGTTACTGATGTTACAGCAGCTGCAGCTCTGATGCTTTAAACTCTGGAAGGTCTGTTCACGTGGATTCAGCTTTAAACACAGAGCTGCTCTCTCTGCAGGATTATGCTGCTGTTTGGTTCTCAGCTCTTTATTTCTGTTAGGAACACAATCTCATGATCTGTAATACACACACACACACACACACACACACACACACACTCTCTCTTTAATCTGTCTGACACACAGCCTCCTTTCTCTCCCACAGTCAGACCTGCTCACATGCACTGAGGGTAAAGAGTCAGGAATGTAACACACACACACACACATACACACACACTGCGTTCTCCTGGGAAAGTGGAGAGTTTCAACAGGCAGCAGGAAAAACTGACACTGTTCAAAGAAAGAAGAAGAAAACCAAAGAAAAAGGATCAAACAGAGAATTAAAGTCTTTGATGTCTCACTGATACATTTCTTCGTGTCTCATTTACAAACTTTAACCTTTAAATATCACAGAGGTGAGAATTCTCTGCATTTCTGTATGAATGTGTGTTTAAAAAGCAGCAGCTGAGCTCAGACCTCCTGAGAAATAAAACTAATTACACAAAGAAGAAGAGAGAAAAACAAACACCCAATCTCCGATGATTTCTCACACACAGGTTTAAATTAAAGTTGATCGTCTGACGCCCAGACTCTTTTACACAGCTGTTCCTGCACAGCATTAACTCTGTGCTCTGCTCAGATTATAATGTAATGACCTGTCTCCTGGTCTGTGTCCCGCAGCGGACATCCTGGTCTACATCAACGACACCTGTGTGCTGGGTCGCTCTCATAAAGAGGTGGTGGAGATGCTGAAGTCGGTGCCTATGGGTCAGAGTGTGGATGTGGTGCTGAGGAGAGGATACCCGATGCTCTACAACCCCGACGGGTGTCCCAAACAGAGTCTGGACACGGTACGGTCCAGACCGGATCAAATCTCATTGGCTTTAGTATCACTGCTATTCTTTATACTATTTCTTGCACGAACAGAATCATGTGACCTTGTATAAATCACTAACCTTGTATCCAACCTTTCAACTCCAGCAGCCGCAGACCCCCAGCGAGCCCTCCAACCCCCCCAATCTGAACCGAGGCCTGACACACCTCACCTACAGCCGAACACTGGACGCCAACGGCAGCACACCAGGTGGCTCACACACGTAACAGACAGAAAAGCTGGAAACTCAGCTGCTCATTTCTCTGCTTTTCTCCATGAAACAGACGCGTCCTCTGTTAAAGGTCTACAGACAATTTAAGACACATTTCATAAAGAGCCAAAGTCATGACATCACTTCCTGTCTCTCCTCTGTTCCACTTCCTGCTGTAACTCAGCATCGGCTGTAGTTACAGACACGTGACCCAGACCTGACTGTCCTGTTCTGCTCTCACAGACTGTGACATTTATGCCGTGAACATCTAAGGCTCATGGCAAACTGAATTTTTAAAAGCAGCTAAACAAAATATAAAAACTTTATTACCAGCAACATGAGACAGTTTTTGAAAACACTTCAGTTACAACACACTGCTGAGAGGGTGTGTGTTCAGAGGCCAGAGCTCCAGGTGTTAGCACAGGTTTCCTTCTGGAGCAGAACCTGGATGTTCTGCTTTCACTTCTATCATCTCATACAACCTGTAACTCATTTCTTTTATTCGTCCACCGATCAAATTTCAATTCACTCTGACAATTAACAATCACTTCACTGCCTAATAATTCCTATCTCCTTCACACTCAAAACCAGGACTGGGCCAAACCCTGCCCTCGTACGCTGCTCAGCCAATGACGAACGGGCTGACAGACCTGCCCACCCCCGCTTCCTCCGACCCCCCACTGGGTCCCCCGCCCCTGCCAGAGAAAACATCAGTCAGTCACAGCGATTCTGATGGCGTCCTGTCCAACGCTGGAACTCGAAGGTCAGTGTTAGCATTAGCAGTGTTAGCCACGACAGCAGAAGTAGAATAAAAGAGGTAAAGTTGAAGGTGAGTGTAGACAGTTACAGAAATGGTGGGCTGGGGTTAGACCCTGTCACGATCAGTCTCTGTGGAGGCTGAACTATTTTGTTTTGAACTCTTCTTGGATGATTGTTGAACCCTTTACCGACCCTTCCTGGACTCTTGTTTGTTAAGTTCTGTTAGTAGTTCCTGTTTTGTTAAATCAAGTTACTCGTTTTGTCTCTTCAGTTTTGGTTGTGTATATCCTGTTTTATTTTGAAGTCTTGTCCCTAGTGTATCTGGTCTTGTTTTACTTCCTGTCTTTGTCTGGTTTCCCTCCTTTTTTGATTGGTTTCACCTGCTTGCACCTGCTCTTCATGTTGTGGAGTTTGTTTTCCCTGTTTCCCTGCCTGTGTCACGTCCTGGATTTGTCTCCCGTTTCCTTGTGGATATGCACCAGTAAGACCTTGAGTTTTGGACTAAGTTTGTCTTTCTGACGTTTTCTCCGTTGTGGGTGATTTGTTGTTACTTGAGTTGCTTTAGTTTTGTTTCCTGTCCGAGGACTCTGCCGGTGATTTTGCGTTTAGTAAAGGACTTTATTAGAGTTTATCGGTCTTGGGTTTCTGTATTTGAGTCCTGTCCCTCGTGCTCCTGGTGGCCCAGCTGTGACAAGACCCCCGTCCCAAACTGATGTGGGAGAGGTGTGGTGTGGCATCGCGATTAGCATCTCTACAAACTTCCACTCAACAGCAAACACGACCATTCACTCACAAAAACACTTTCACAACTAATACTACACATTAACAGAACACATTCATTCGTCAGTGAGTCCTTATTTACCACCCGCACCTGGAAAGGGGATGTTTAATAGAAAGATGAGCAGACGCGCTCTTTCCTCTGCTCACAACTCTAGAAGTTTAAGAGAGGGACCGATGTGCCCGCTCACCAAGCTCTGCAGCTCTAGGCTCCCCCTGCTGGAGACCCACGACTACTACTACTACTTGCTTATGTGGAAGTTATTTTAACCAAAGAAATAAAGAAATAAAGAAAACATACTACTGTGCTTCAACATACTAGAACTGACATTAACCTAAAATGTGAAACATGGACTAACAGAACTAACAACAAATCAGAATATGAACCTAAAACTGAACCTCACTATTTTATCCTTCACACTAACATTTATGTTTTCAAGTTCCTCTGATCCAACACATGTTAACTGTACAGAATTCCCACTGAGCCTCGAGATAAAATATGTCAAAGGTTTTTCTAATATTTCTATAAAATCTGTTTGTCTGCTGCTCCTCGCAGGTCTTCCCTGATTCGCTACAACAGCAGCACTCTCCCCGCCCTCTCCTCCTCCTCCCTCCTCCACCGTCAGAGCTCGAAGTCTTCAGAGAGCGATCTCTCCACGTCCACACTCCCCATCACATCCTCATCCTCCCATGCTCTGTCCAAACTGCCCCTCTCTCAGCCTGAGACGGGCCTCCTCCAGAACTCCAGCAGCCCCACCAGCGCTAGCAACCCCCCCTCCTCCTCCACACCTCCGGGAGCTCCTGTGCAGCGCCCACCGATGCCCCAGACTTCTCTCGCTCTGACCCCCCCGAGAGACATCCCACCCTGCGGCTTTAATGGGTGTCCAGCCAGTCACCAAGCTCCCTCCCCAGCCTCCCGAGGAAACTCAGGGCTGGTGCTCCCCCTTGGGGCAGCGTCGGCAGCATCGGGCCCTGGTGGGGAGCTTGTGCCGGTGGCCCTGGGATGCAGTGAGGGTGGGGGGCTGGGGTTCAGTGTAACAGCGGGGGGCCAAGGGGGTCAGCTGGTAGTGGTGAGGCGGGTCTGGGATCGAAGGCAGTGTCCCTCACTGCAGCCGGGCGACGCTATAGTGAAGATCAACGGAGCAGATGTACAGAGCCTCAGCTTCTCCCAGGTAAAAGATTATTACTCAACTCCGGGTTCGCTGAGTCCTGAGTCCGGGTTCGTTGAGTCCTGACTCTGGATGCTCCAGGCAGCTTCAGGCAGCTTCTGTTGACTCATTAGCTTCACAGACTTTTCCCAACCTACACTGTGAATGTTTGAATTTCCTTCCTCAGGTCCAGAGAGTCCTGCAGGAACACACCAAACAGGGAGAGGTGGTGCTGCTGGTCTACAGAGGAGGTACTGCTGAACATGAAACCCTCACCCCCCTTCATTAATGGGGGGCTTCTATTAATGACTATCATGAGTCGTCTTACTGTAGCTCCTACTGTAGATGTGGAAAGTTTCTTTGAACAAAAACTATTCATAACTTTCATGTCTTCCTCCCCCAGGTCCTGTCTCCTCTCCAGTCGTCACCCCCAACATCTATAAGTCCCTCCCCACCGCTCATGGCCCGACCACCCCATCTTCCTCCCACCCCCCCACTTCAACTGACTTGCCTTCCTCGTCCACGGGTGCCTTGGTAGGGGGCGTTCCACCCCTCAGCCAGGCCGGCTTGGCCCTCGAGAGTCCGCAGGAGGGCCACCCTCTGGCTCCAGGGACCCACCAAGGTAAATGCACCCCTGTGTGCCCCTGAGCAAGGCAGGTGATTCGCGTTGACGTTGATCAAGTCTTCCTTGTCCCTCTGCTCCCATCATGTTGTTCTCCCTCTATCAGCCTGACTCCTCTTTGTTTTCCAGGGGCACCTCCTAACCAGACGCCTAATGGGCCCCCGGCCGTGGCCCTCATCCAGAGCACCAGCTTCCTGGACTCAGTTCCTGTGACCTTGACCTTAGAGCCACGTGATTTGATGGGAGTGGAGGAGAGTGCTGGTGGGCCTCCTCCAAACAGAGGAGGAACAACACTGGGAGCAGTCGCCAAGGACGGGAGGGGGGGAGCAAAGACAGTGGAGGTGGAGCTGAGGAGGCGGCCCGGTGAAGGCTTTGGATTCGTCATCGCCTCTGAGGAAGTGACCAGTGGGGGTGAGTCGCAGTGAAACTGTTTTCAGTCAGGCCAGTCACTGAGTGTGGAGGAAACACACAGTGAGGAGGAAACACACAGTGAGGAGGAAACACAGTGAGGAGGAAACACACAGTGAGGAGGAAACACACAGTGTGGAGGAAACACACAGTGAGGAGGAAACACACAGTGAGGAGGAAACACTCAGTGAGGAGGAAACACACAGTGAGGAGGAAACACACAGTGTGGAGGAAACACTCAGTGTGGAGGAAACACACAGTGAGGAGGAAACACACAGTGTGGAGGAAACACACAGTGAGGAGGAAACACAGTGAGGAGGAAACACACAGTGAGGAGGAAACACACAGTGAGGAGGAAACACACAGTGAGGAGGAAACACTCAGTGTGGAGGAAACACACAGTGTGGAGGAAACACAGTGAGGAGGAAACACTCAGTGAGGAGGAAACACACAGTGAGGAGGAAACACACAGTGTGGAGGAAACACAGTGAGGAGGAAACACTCAGTGAGGAGGAAACACACAGTGAGGAGGAAACACTCAGTGAGGAGGAAACACACAGTGAGGAGGAAACACACAGTGTGGAGGAAACACACAGTGAGGAGGAAACACACAGTGTGGAGGATACACTCAGTGGTATAAAGTTAGAACATGAACAAAAGCAGTTGGTGAATGTGAACATAGAAAAGGGCTGAATATCTTAGCATCTTAGCAGTAGGGCTGTGCCTGATTCATCGATTCATCGATTAATCGTGACGCGACACTTGACGATTCAGAATCAATTCATAAATGTTCAAAAATCGATTCTTTTAATAACGGAAGGAAAGTGCAGCGGTCGGAATGGGAAAAAAAGTAGCGCGTGCCCCCCGGACATATTATGGGACCCTAGGATTTCCGCGATCACTGAATCGCGGAATTGGCCGACTAAAACGGAATGTTGCATATTCTGTCAACACTCCGTTGACTGGAAACGTAAGAATACGCGCAGTGACCATATAATGTCCAAAATCCATATGAGAAACAATCTGGCTGACAAGCACATACAGTAAGATTTAAAAGGATTACTTTCTGGACATGTAAATCAAGATATCAGGTTGTAATAGAAGTGGAAATATTGTCAATTTCCTTTCCCTATTTTTTCTCTTCTTTTTTAACATATTTTTTCATGTACATGTTCATAATAAAATAATAAAATCAGAATCATGTCAGTACAGCCACGCATTATATATTTTTAGTATTATTATTATTGTTTTTAATCTACATCAATAAATGAAACAGGCATTACATGTGCGAGCTAATGTTTTTTTCTTCTTTTATCAGAGGAGTTAGAAAAGATAGAGATAAACATGTTTACTTCAATGAATGGATATTTAAAATACATTATTTTACAAGTAACTACCGAGTGAGAAAAACATTCTATGTGGGAAAAAAAAGATTAATCGAGATGCATCGATAATCAGGGAATCATCGAATCGTAGCACTGTGAATTGTAATCGAATCGTGAGGTGACTTAGATGGCACACCCCTACTTAGCAGAAAGTTTATGAATTTAGTTTAATGTAACACAGACATCACAACTCCACAGAATGAAACTGATGAAGGCTCATTTGAGTTGGAAGCACAGTAAGTGGGAACATCGTACAATGTTCACCACCAGTAGCTAACAGCAGCTGACAGCAGCTGACAGTAGCTAACAGTAGCTAACAGCAGCTAACAGCAGCTGACAGTAGCTAACAGTAGCTAACAGTAGCTGACAGCAGCAGCCTTAGCAGGTGGCAGCTGCAACAGCAGAGAGAAAACTGTGGCAATATCAGTTATCAGGTGAGTGCAGGATCATTCTGCTGCAGATAAACCAGGTTTAACAGCAGCACGTGGACACGTGTACACGGCCTCCTGGTGAACATCTAATCACTGGTCCTCTAGCAGCTTCTGTAGCAGCTGATGTGTGTTCCAGATGTTAGAAAACATCCAACACTGCTGCCAGTGTGCGTTTCCCTTCAGAACAGATATGCTATCAGGATGTTGTCGGTTCATGCTGTGGCTGTAATGAGTTCTGCAGCCTCTGGGGGGCGCTGGCCGCCCCCTGTTAGAGTAGGTCTGCAGCTGCTGCAGTTACACTGAGGTCTCTGGTTGATTAAAGCAGCACCTGAGCTTTTGTGTTTGTTGCCAGCTGCTCTCAGCTGGAAGGAGGAGGGACGTTAACAGCCCCCCCCCCCCTCATGTGTTCCCTCCCACCCCTCTCTGCTTGCTTTTAGCCCCTCCCTCCCTCAGCTGTCTCTCTACCGTTCATACGCTGTTACACTCGTCTGCTATTAGAGGCTCTGTCTCAGAGAGAGACAGGAGGACAGACAGGACGTGCAGGTTGTTCTTTGTGTTGTGGTGTCTCAGTCTGGACGGTCCGTCATGTTGGAGCGTCTGCAGTCAGCTTTGAAAACTGTCAAGGACTCCAAATGTAAGTCACTGAGCGTGTGTGTGTGTGTGTGTGTGTGTGTGTGTGTGTGTGTGTGTGTGTGTGTGTGCCTGCAGTGTTTTCCATCTGGTTTGGTCAAAGTTTGATTGACAGCTGCCGTGGAAACAGGAAGAAGAAGCTTTCCAGATGTTTTCTGAGTTTTACTGAGAACAATAATATTTTACTGCCACAGAAACTTTAATACTCTCTGATCCTGAAGTTAGTTGATTGATCAGTCGATCAGCAGAAGAATTATTGTGATAATTACGTGTTTAAATCCTTTTCAAGCTGAATGTAAATGACTGTTTCTTTGTGAGTCCACTCCTGCAGATTCTTTTCATTTTGAATCCCGTGACGCTGACGCTGACTCAGGTGACATCACCTGAGGATGTTTGTCAGACTGATTCTGAGGGTTTATGCTTTATGTGAACCTGCGTATCTCCAGCACGTAAAACCATGAAATAAATATCCTCCCTCCTCCTTCCTCCCTTCTTTCCTTCCCTCCTCTCTCCCCCTCCTCAGTCATTATCTCAGGAATGTCTGAAATATTTTCACCTCATGGAACCTAACTGCAGTGATGCCTGTGTGTGTGTGTGTGTGTGTTCAGTAGCAGCTGGTTTCGCTCTGACTATCAGTGTTTCTGGATTTACATGTATGACTTTCATACAGACCAACAGAGCTGCTGTTCAGGATTAAAGGAGTATTTCACCAAAAACACAATTTTCTCTCAGTGGTTTTAACATGTTAATATGATTCTTTTTTTAGTTTCCCTTCATAGAAAACTATGAAAACAGTAAATATTCAGATTTTAGAAGCTGGTCCCAGTGAAACGATTCATCTGCTCGTCTTTAAAAACACTCAGTCACTTACTGAAACACCTGCCCACTGTTCATCAGACTGAAACGCTGCTGCGCTCGTCAGCCGTGGATCCTCAGAGCTGGAGACTGAGTCTGAAGGACAAACTGTGACTGTGGATTCAAACAGCAGCTCAAAGTTTCACTGATAAAACGAATCACTGAGTAAATGTGTCGTGTTTCACTGCAGCTACTTTCTGCCAGAGATTTAAAATGCATGTGTCCACAGTGAGTCCTGTGGCCCTCTGGACCCCTCAGCTCCCAGGGGCCCCTGTGATATATGTGCCTGTGTCTCTGGGACGTTCAGTGTCTCTGAGCCGGTCTGTGGACGTCTGCTGTTCATGTGGCCTGAGTCTGTGAAACATCGGCTACAGTCTGAGCTCAGGACTTTTTTCCTCCCCTGTAAAAAGTGTTTTGTTGACTCGGAGTGTTTTAGGTAAAGGTGTGGATGTGAGCCTGTCAGTCGCAGGTGGGTGAGTTGGACCTGAACTCGCTGCCTCTCTGTGTCTGTCAGCTCTGCTGAGGACGTGCTGACTTTGTCTGAATAAACTTTATTAGACCTGTCGCAGACAAACTGACCGAGTTCAGTGTGAGCTCCATGTTTACTGACAATTATTCAGTCAACACTGGATTAATCAATATTAGAGAAGATCCTGGGGAATGTAACGTGGCAGACTCAGGACTCATTATGCTGAATACACACACACACACACACACACGTCACAGAGGCAGGTTCCTGTGTGTCGACTGTACGAATCACAAAATGTCGAACTGTTCCTTTATCGTTTGTGTATTTTCAGATATGAAGGATTTAATTTTTCTTTATTTCAGACAATCTGCAGAAACAGGAACAGGATGTTAAACTGAGACTCGTTCATCTCGTGTTTGTTTTGTGTCTCTGTGGTTTTTCTAACCTCTGCTGCCTCGGTCGCTCCACGAGGCCTAAAATGATTTTTACTGACAGAAGAAGAAACTTTACGATGTTTCAGGTTCTGCTTCGTGCTGCTGACGTCGGACACGTTCGGTTCAGACTCGCGTTGAAAGTGATTCAGAAACGTTTGGAGTCCAAGCTCATACGACATGAACCCGACTCACAGGCCTCGTCAGGCACGAGAGCCACATGCTTTTTTTATGACCGTTTTATTTGATGCTATTTTTGGAGCCAGTTTTCAGAGCGAGTGTTTCCTGTCCACGTTCAGCCGTCAGCCTGAATAACATCACACTCCTTTATTTCTCTGGGCAGCTTCATGTTTCCTGCCTCCACCGACTCTGAACATGTTCAACTCAGCACTTTGCTTATCAGCTCACACGCTAACACTCCCCCTCCCTGCACTGTGTGTGTGTGTTCAGGTTAAACAATGTCAAACACACAGACTTTTGACTCTTTAATGTACTTTAAAGTGACTTTAAAGGACCAGGCTGATCTTTGTTCCTGTTTGAGTCCAGCTCCGTTTATTTGTTCAGTCCTTGGTGTCTCTGAGCGTCACAGCAGCAGCAGTTCCTCACCCGCCCAAACTGTCCCAGCAGTTTTGACATGGTCTCACTCTGTCCACACAGCCAGTGCTTTCATTTCATTTGAAAGAAAACCAGCCTGCACACCCCTGAACCTGCAGGCAGGTAACCCATCACAGCAGGTGAACCACCAACTGAACGTGCAGAGAAATAAATCCTCTCACTCAGCAAAGACTTAAGTTCAGGTGCAGAGAGATGGGCTCTGTTGTGTGTCTGTTGTGACTTTCTGTGCGTTCCTCTGCAGTTGTGTTTCTCTGAGGTGGTTTCATGTATGTGTCAGTGACACTGCAGGTGCAGCAGAGCTGCAGGTGTTGGTGGCTGATCAGGATTTATTTCATGATGAGTCTGATCATGATCTGTCTGACTCGTCACAGCGGTGGGTGGTGGTGTTAGGGTCGGGCGTGGTGGCGTTAGGGTCGGGCGAGGTGGCGTTAGGGTCGGGCGTGGTGGTGTTAGGGTCGGGCGAGGTGGCGTTAGGGTCGGGTGTGGTGGTGTTAGGGTCGGGCGAGGTGGCGTTAGGGTCGGGTGTGGTGGTGTTAGGGTCGGGCGAGGTGGCGTTAGGGTCGGGTGTGGTGGTGTTAGGGTCGGGCGAGGTGGCGTTAGGGTCGGGCGAGGTGGCGTTAGGGTCGGGTGTGGTGGTGTTAGGGTCGGGCGTGGTGGCGTTAGGGTCGGGCGAGGTGGCGTTAGGGTCGGGTGTGGTGGTGTTAGGGTCGGGCGAGGTGGCGTTAGGGTCGGGTCGGGTGTGGTGGTGTTAGGGTGGGCGAGGTGGCGTTAGGGTCGGGTGTGGTGGTGTTAGGTCGGGCGGGTGGCGTTAGGGTCGGGTGTGGTGGTGTTAGGGTCGGGCGTGGTGGCGTTAGGGTCGGGCGAGGTGGCGTTAGGGTCGGGTGTGGTGGTGTTAGGGTCGGGCGAGGTGGCGTTAGGGTCGGGTGTGGTGGTGTTAGGGTCGGGCGAGGTGGCGTTAGGGTCGGGTGTGGTGGTGTTAGGGTCGGGTGTGGTGGTGTTAGGGTCTGTGACGTCTGACAGATAAAGGCTCATTTTTAATGCGTGTGTCCTGCAGGGGTTGGATTTACTTCCTCTCACTTAAAGCAGTTATTGTGTCCCTGATGTTTTCATGTTTCACCTGCTCTGCTGCTGTTTGTCCTCTCAGCATGAGAGGACAAACACTGTCTCATGTGACGTCTCTGATCTCAGAGCAGAAACAGCTTTGCTTCTGTTCGTCCTGTTGCCAGTGTCTTTGTTCGCAGTGATTAGTCTGAGCTGCAAAATCTTTCTGAGAATTTCCCTCCCCGAGGTTTTCACACGGGATCAGGTGTGTGTGTGTGTGTGTGTCTGTGTGTGTCTGTGTGCGTGCGTGCGTGTGTGTTTGTGTGTGTGCGTGTGAGTGCGTGTGTCTGTGTCTGTGTGTGTCTGTGTGCGTGCGTGCGTGTGTGTTTGTGTGTGTGTGCGTGTGAGTGCGTGTGTGTGTGTGTGTGTGTGTGTGTTGTGTGTGTGTGTGTGTGTGTGTGTGTGTGTGTGTGTGTGTGTGTGTGTGTGTGTGTGTGCGTGTGTCTGTGTGTGTCTGTGTGTGTGTGTCTGTGTGTGTCTGTGTGTGCATGTGTCTGTGTGTGTGTGTGTGTGTGTGTGTGTGTGTGTGTGTGTGTGTGTGTGTGTGTGTGTGTGTGTGTGTGTGTGTGTGTGTGTGTGTGTGTGTGTGTGTGTGTGTCTGTGTGTGTGTGTGTGTGTCTGTGTGTGTCTGTGTGTGTGTGTGTCTGTGTGTGTGTGTGCTGACTGCAGTTTAACAAGTTTCAAACAGGATTTTAACTGGTTCCAAACCACTGTGATGATGTCGTTGTGATGATGTCGTTGATGATGTCGTTGTGATGATGTCAGCAGCAGCTTCTGTCTGAACTTTGCTTGTTGCTCCTTCAGTTTTTTAATGTTACAGAGAAAAACCTGAGATTTTCAGGAGCTTTCAGAGACTTTGAGGCTGGAGACTGAAGGTCACACTCTGTTGACCTGCACCTCAACAGCAGCCTTCAGTCCTACGGCCGGTACGTCTCCGGGCGATCTCCGTCTCCGGATGGTCTCCGTCTCCGTGTGATTTCTGGTCCAACTCCAGCAGCTGTTAGTTCAGCCGAACAGACTGAGCAGAGCTCAATTATTAAACTCAAACACATGTATTATTACACAGCTGGCAGACGGGAGGGTGGGGGAGGACGGGGGAGGACAGGGAGGAACACAGTCTTCATCATGAAGACACAGTTTGACCCCTCTGGGTAAAGTTCTTAAAGGGTCCTTCAGGTTCATCATAGTCTGCTTTTGTTTTCATTTCCATAGGAACCATTTTGCTCTGTACCAAACGTTGCCATGGTTACAAATGTGATTCTTTTTGATTGTCCCCCGCAGCCCCCTCCTTGATGTCTCACCGGTTCGTGACGGTGCGGCGTGGCAGCCCGGCGGCTCGCAGCGGGCAGATTCAGCCCGGAGACCAGCTGGAGGCGGTGGAGGCTCGGCCCGTCGGAGGCCTGCAGCACCGAGACCTGGCCCAGATCCTGAGGAGGGCGGGGAACACCCTGAGACTGAGCATCACACCCAGACACCGTACGACACACACACACACACACACACACACACACACACACACACACACACACACACACACACACACACACACACAGACACACACACACACACACACACACACACACACACACACACACACACACACACACACACACACACACACACACACACACACACACACACACACACACACACACACACACACACACACACACACACACACACACACACACACACACACACACACACACACACACACACACACACACACACACACACACACACACACACACACACACACACACACACACACACACACACACACACACACACACACACACACACACACACACACACACACACACACACACACACACACACACACACACACACACACACACACACACACACACACACACACACACACACACACACACACACACACACACACACACACACACACACACACACACACACACACACACACACACACACACACACACACACACACACACACACACACACACACACACACACACACACACACACACACACACACACACACACACACACACACACACACACACACACACACACACACACACACACACACACACACACACACACACACACACACACACACACACACACACACACACACACACACACACACACACACACACACACACACACACACACACACACACACACACACACACACACACACACACACACACACACACACACACACACACACACACACACACACACACACACACACACACACACACACACACACACACACACACACACACACACACACACACACACACACACACACACACACACACACACACACACACACACACACACACACACACACACACACACACACACACACACACACACACACACACACACACACACACACACACACACACACACACACACACACACACACACACACACACACACACACACACACACACACACACACACACACACACACACACACACACACACACACACACACACACACACACACACACACACACACACACACACACACACACACACACACACACACACACACACACACACACACACACACACACACACACACACACACACACACACACACACACACACACACACACACACACACACACACACACACACACACACACACACACACACACACACACACACACACACACACACACACACACACACACACACACACACACACACACACACACACACACACACACACACACACACACACACACACACACACACACACACACACACACACACACACACACACACACACACACACACAGACACACACACACACACACACACACACACACACACACACACACACACACACACACACACACACACACACACACACACACACACACACACACACACACACACACACACACACACACACACACACACACACACACACACACACACACACACACACACACACACACACACACACACACACACACACACACACACACACACACACACACACACACACACACACACACACACACACACACACACACACACACACACACACACACACACACACACACACACACACACACACACACACACACACACACACACACACACACACACACACACACACACACACACACACACACACACACACACACACACACACACACACACACACACACACACACACACACACACACACACACACACACACACACACACACACACACACACACACACACACACACACACACACACACACACACACACACACACACACACACACACACACACACACACACACACACACACACACACACACACACACACACACACACACACACACACACACACACACACACACACACACACACACACACACACACACACACACACACACACACACACACACACACACACACACACACACACACACACACACACACACACACACACACACACACACACACACACACACACACACACACACACACACACACACACACACACACACACACACACACACACACACACACACACACACACACACACACACACACACACACACACACACACACACACACACACACACACACACACACACACACACACACACACACACACACACACACACACAGACACACACACACACACACACACACACACACACACACACACACACACACACACACACACACACACACACACACACACACACACACACACACACACACACACACACACACACACACACACACACACACACACACACACACACACACACACACACACACACACACACACACACACACACACACACACACACACACACACACACACACACACACACACACACACACACACACACACACACACACACACACACACACACACACACACACACACACACACACACACACACACACACACACACACACACACACACACACACACACACACACACACACACACACACACACACACACACACACACACACACACACACACACACACACACACACACACACACACACACACACACACACACACACACACACACACACACACACACACACACACACACACACACACACACACACACACACACACACACACACACACACACACACACACACACACACACACACACACACACACACACACACACACACACACACACACACACACACACACACACACACACACACACACACACACACACACACACACACACACACACACACACACACACACACACACACACACACACACACACACACACACACACACACACACACACACACACACACACACACACACACACACACACACACACACACACACACACACACACACACACACACACACACACACACACACACACACACACACACACACACACACACACACACACACACACACACACACACACACACACACACACACACACACACACACACACACACACACACACACACACACACACACACACACACACACACACACACACACACACACACACACACACACACACACACACACACACAGACACACACACACACACACACACACACACACACACACACACACACACACACACACACACACACACACACACACACACACACACACACACACACACACACACACACACACACACACACACACACACACACACACACACACACACACACACACACACACACACACACACACACACACACACACACACACACACACACACACACACACACACACAGACACACACACACACACACACACACACACACACACACACACACACACAGACACACACACACAGACACACACACACACACACACACACACAGACAGACACACACACACACACACACACACACACAGACACACAGACACACACACACACACACACACACAGACAGACACACACAGACACTCTCACACACACAGACACTCTCACACACACAGACACAGACACACGCATGCACGCACACACACACATACAACTGTGTCCTGTTTATTCCACATGTGCAGCTTTAAACTACTGATCAATCAACAGAAAGTTGATCAGAAACTGTTTTGATAATTTTGATAATTCTCTCCTCCTCCTCTCCTCTCCTCACCTCCTCTCCTCTCCTCCCCTCCTCTCCTCTCCCTGCCTCCTCTCCTTACCCCCTCCTCTCCTCTCCTCACCTCCTCTCCTCTCCCTGCCTCCTCTCCTCTCCCTGCCTCCTGTCCTTACCCCCTCCTCTCCTCACCTCTTCCTCTCTTCTCTCTGCCTCCTCTCCTCCTCAGATGCCTCCTCTCTGTCAGAAGGAGCAGACTTGGACATCGACGGCCGACTGCTGAAAGGGTCCAGAGGGAGGTCAAAGGTCTCAGTTTATTTGATTTCCTCACAGTGTCACATGTATCAGTAGGACACAGCACAGTCGCAGTACAGGACCAGTATCTGCAGTATCTGTAATCGGTCTGTGTCCCTCAGGATGACCCGAGGTTCTACAGCGTGGATCTGGAACGAGGTCCTACAGGATTCGGTTTCTCTCTGAGGGGGGGCAGCGAGTACAACATGGGGCTGTATGTACTGGGACTGATGGAGGGGGGGCCGGCCCAACGCAGCAACAAGATACAGGTACACACACACACACACACACACACACACTCCCACACACACACACACACACACACACACACACACACACACACACACACACACACACACACACACACACACACACACACACACACACACACACACACACACACACACACACACACACACACACACACACACACACACACACACACACACACACACACACACACACACACACACACACACACACACACACGTTTAAAACATCTTTAAACTGTTTTGTTGTAAAACGTTTTCTCTGTTTGTCGACTTCGGGTTTTTCTTCTGTTTCCGTCTCTGAGTTTAAATTTGTCTTTTTATTGGAGTGTCTCGGTTTTTCGGATCATTTCTTCACCACAGGTGTTTTCATCCTGACCAGTTTGTGAGGACTGGATGATCGCGGGCTGTAACTGGTCCCAGCTTCATCACTTCGTCTTTCTTCATGCTGCGTTTCATCGAGTTTAACCACCAAATTCAAAAAGAGCATCTGAGTCCACGTCAGCTTTTAGTTTGAGCTTCAGTTTTATGAAGGAGTCGGGTCTGGTAGAGACCGGCAGGGACCTGAGAGCAGGACTCCTCTCACACAGAACCGGTCTCAGGTTGTTCACTCTCTCTTCTTCATGAGATGAAATCATCTGAACTATTCATGAGCTTCAGGCTGCAGCTCTGAGACTCTGAGCATCAAACATTCAGGATCCCAGCTGGTTCCTCCGCTCTGCTCTCTGACGCTCGGAGCCTTTAAAGTGACACAGCTGACAGTGTAACGTGCTGTTAGCGCCCCCTGCTGGGAGGGAGGGAGGGGGGTCAGTAAGTCTGAAGGAGCAGGACAGAGATCAGATTACAGCTTGGACATGATCAGCTGATGAAAACAGTCATGTGACCGGCGTCAGGTCTGTGGCTAACAGAGATACAGCGTGTTCATGTTGTTGTCCCACCTGTGTTGTCAGGTGTCTGACCAGCTGGTGGAGATAAACGGAGACAGCACAGCAGGGATGACTCACAGTCAGGCCGTGGAGCAGATCAGACGGGGGGGCCATCGAATCCACCTCATCCTCAAGAAAGGAAACGGATACGTTCCCGACTACGGTGAGACCTCAGCACACATCAGCAGACTGGTTACATGACGTCAGGAAAAGGTTGTGTTTGATCTCTTTACCTGATGAATGTCTGACGGCCGAGACACTGTTCTCAGCCGTCATTCATCGGTAGACGGCAGAGTCGGGTGTCGCTGTCGCCCTGCGGCCATCGGACTGATTCTGGTGTTATTCAGTCTGAGGCTCTGAGCTCTGGACCTGTTGGTTCCTGATGAAGACGTGAACCTTTCATCAGAGCTCAGAGCTGCCTGACGTCCAGACCGCCCCTGCTTTAGTTTGGATCGTATGCTGATCTGAAGCTGATAATCAGACCATTTAAAGTGACGTGTTCATCTCATTCTTAGTAAAAGTCTCTGTAATGACTGATTATGGATGTTTGGGTCAAACACTGAGAAGATGAAGAGCAGAGGAACAGTGTTGTGTCTTCTCAAATTCGACTTTTCAGAGTTTGATTTATTGACAAAATTTTAATTTGTACTTTAAATACTGATGATCTAAGTTTGTGTGATCATTTATTTTGACAGTGCGCTGATGTTAAGTCACTTCCTGTGAGTTGATGAAGAACTGAAAGGTTTCCTCACACTCACTGCTCTGGGATTCTCCTGCTCTCTGCTCTCACTGTGTGACTTGATTTTCTCTTTTTACTTCCTCTTTCCTACCTGCTGTACTTCCTGCTGCGCTCTTCCTCCCCCTCCTCCTCCTCAGTGGAGCTGTCCAGCCTGTCTCTCTGTATGACCAACTCCAAACAGGGCGAACCCTGTTTCTACGTGATCGGACGCACTGAAAGCTCACGGTTGGTAACTCTCTGTTCTCCTCCACTGACTCTCATCCCTTCATCTTCATGTTTTCATCAGAAACTTTGAGCCGTGCTCGTCCGTGTGTGTAAGCTCATCATGTGTAACAACTTCAGTTGTGTTTCGAACAAGTTATTATTGAGCTGATAATATAAGAAGCTGCTGACAGATAAGTACAGAGAACTCGTTACTATAGATGAGTCTTAAATGTATAAACGTGCTGTAGGCAGAGGTGTTAGCTCACTGCTAACAGAGGGACTGTGGTGAGCATGGAACCTGGGACATGATCAGGATCATCTTCAGTTGAAGTAAATGAGTCATGTCTCTGTGTCTTCATTCATCCATTTCCTGCTGCTTGTCCAGGTCCAGGTCTCAGGAGTGGAACTGGTTCTGTCTTTGTGGATTGTGGCTCTGTCCTGCTGAGACGCACGGACAAGAATCTGACATGAGAATAAATCATCCTTGTGCATTAGATCTTATTCCACGTGGTCTCTGAGCGTCTTCCTGTAACAGCCTGCAGTGAGCTGGACGTCCTGTGACCCAGCTGGTCTCAGTCTGAACAGTTTCATGATCAGACTCTCAGGTTAGAGCCTGCTGAAAACAGATTAAACCAGAGAACAGTTGAGCATTGTTCTCTGCAGAGAGGCCTCCAGTTAGTCTGAGGAGGACGGGGATCGAACCTGTGACTCTCCGGTTACAGCTCCGTCTGACACCGTTTTATTAAACCGTGTGGAATCTGACATTAAAATATAAAGCTGCCAAACTCATAGAGAAGAGAAACCAGCTGCGTTCACCTGTGATCCTCTCACAGCTCTGACTCTGTTAAAGGTCCGGCGTCACAGCTGAGAGCAGCTGACTGTGATTGGCTGAGACGTCGGACAGAGGAGGAAGCTCAGTCGAGCTGCTGAGAGCTGAACTCTCATGAAACAGCAGCATCTGGTGGACATTAGAGGAACTGCATGTTCATTTTGTCTTGTTTCTGTTTGTCTCTCAGGCCCTGAGGAAGGAGCCATCCTCCCCTCCCCCTCCTCACACACAGAGGAGCAGGCTGTGGATATGGTTACCATGACAACGGCCTCCCTCAGCCGGCAGAGAGGAGGAGGCGGTAAAGGAGGAGGAGAGAGGAGGATGAAGAGGAGAGAGGGAGAAACCAAACGAAGAACAGGAGGAGGCGGGTTAGGGCCTCCTGATCTGGACCTGGACCTGGTGGAGGAGGAGGCACGGGAGGAGGAGAGGAGGAGGGAAGAGAAGGAAGAGGAGAGGAGGCAGCAAGAGGAAGTGGCAGAGGAGGAAAGGAGGAGAAGGAAGGAGGCAGAGGAGGAGAGGAGGACAACACAGACTGTAAGGCAGAAGAAGCGGGATGACCAGAGGGAGCAAGGGAGGAGGACCCAGAGCTTACCCAGGAACAGTGCTCGATCCTGGGACATGTCGCTGCTGGAGCAGGGGGTAGAGGTGCTGGAGTCAGAGGGGGGAGTGAGGGAGAGGAGGAGGAGGAGGAGGAGGAGCGAGACGAATAGCAGGAGAAGGGAGAGAGAGGCCAACAGAGAGGAGGAGGCAAGAGGGGAGAAGAGGGAGGACAGAGACGACAGCACCACCTACCCCGCAAAGGATTCTGGGAGTTCGGGTGCAGCTCAGAGAGCAGCGTTTTCCTTCCTCATGCCGATGGACGAGCACGAGCTGTCCGACAGCGAATCAGCAGCCAGCTTCTCAGAGGTCAGCCTATCAGCAGCCAGCATTGCCACAGCGGAGTGGAGGGAGGATTCTCTCTGGAGGGGCCGGTCGTTGTGGCGACAGGGGACCGCCCCGGGCCCCTGGCTGAAGCCCAGCCCACAGAAACTGACACAGGTTCTGACTGGCAGTCGGCTCAGTGGGCAGGAACTGCCGGATGGGCTCTCTCTCTGATTGGTCAGCAGTGAGGACGATCCTTTTTTTTACTGGATCACTTTTTTTCAATTGGCTACTTATAAGGGCTTTCTTTGATTGGCCTGCTGAGGGAAGACCCGCCTCTTCCTGCATCTCATTAGATAACAGACAGTTCCTCTGATTGGCCAGTGATGTAACAGCTACACACAGAGCCGCCATTTTTACTTTTATTTTACCCATCATCCCTCAGTGCATCCTGAAGCCAGGTGTGTTATCAGCTCTCTTTGGGATTAACTCAGACTTTGTGGTGTCATGAAGCTCATGCACTTTTAACCGGGATAGATCACCATGGTAACTGGGGTAGATCACCTCTCTGTCCTTACTGTCTCTCTGTGCTGTGACTGTTACACCTGAGGATACACCTGAGCTCATCACAGTGACCTCTGACCTCTGACCTGAATCCCTCTGGACTTTGTTAACTTCAGGTTTACTCAGAGACCGACCACACAGTCTCTGCTTCAGACACAGGTGAAGATGCTCAAGCCCCGCCTACTTTTTCACCTGCACTCAGCTGACCAATCACTGAGCCAGGTGGGTGTGATGTCAGTGTTTGAGTCACAGAAATGGCCGAACACAGACACACAGCTTCATGACACCGGTTCATCAGGATCCCTGAGGCTGGACTTCAGTCCAGTAACCCAAAGAGAGGCAGGTCCGCTCACATCATGGTCATCATCTTCATCATCTGCATTTTTCCAACTTTAAACTCGTATGCAAACAACATGTGAACCTGTCAGTCCGACGCCTCCGACGCCTGAAACGTCACATCGAAGGCGCCGTTCTGTGATTCTGTGTAATCTGAGCATGTGAATATCACTGGAATGATTTTTTTATTTTTATAAAGCTGAACATGTAAAAGCTCGATGACATGATTATTATTATTATTATTATTATTAGATATTAAATAGAACCAGAGATGATTTGATTTGCCTGCTTGCTTGTAAAAATGAAAAAAAACTGATGATGTAACGAAGCCATACACACACACACACACAGATGTCAGGTCCAGCTGTGGTCCTGTTGGCTTTCAATAACTATAACATCACCATGGCAACATGGTCATCAGGATGGATGACCTGTTTCTATAGCAACAGCCACAGTGGAGCAGGACTGTGTCCAACATGGCCGACGACCTGCAGCTCTGGATCATAACAAGTGCCTCCTTTTATTTTCAGCCTTCGTCCTGCAGACTGACCCTGAGGCTGCAGGCTGAGACCGCCCCCTCAGCCCCGCCCCCTCAGCCCAACCGCTCAGCCCCACCCCCTCAGCCCTCAGCCCCACTCCCTTCAGCCCCACCTGGTCCCTCGGTGTCCCACCTGGTCCCTCGGCGTCCCACCTGTCAGCTGGGTCCCAGGCTGTGCCTCATGTACTCACTGTTTTTCTGACCTGAGGATTATTTGACATCTTGGAATCAGAGACGTGAGAAACAGCATTTCCATAAATAAAACCAAAACATCTTTCATGTCCACTGGACATGTCTCCATCTGTCTCTGTGTGGTTCACATCATAGAGACTTGCTGTCATTGATAAATTGATAATTGATAAATCTGCCCATTCATTTGTTTTAGGAGGTAAATCTTTGTTTATGTGTCACTCAGTGCTGCACAGTTATTCTCATGATCAATTAATCTGCAGATTATTTTCTCGATTAATCAGATAATTGATTAAACGTTAGAAAGTGCGGCGCGTCCGTTAAGCGTTCCCACAGTCGGAGGTGATTTATTACAGCTGGTTTTATCGGTTCGCTCATTCAGTCCACGTGTGTTCAGTGTGTGCACAGACGCAGCAACTAATCAGTTATTTAATTAATTGGACAGAAAATCAATTAGCAGCTGCTCTGATGATTGATGAAGTTCTCTGATGTGCCTGATGAAAGCAGATGAAACGTTGGTCAGAAAAACACGACACCTGAAAATGTAACTTATTTTAAAAAACGTATTTTCTGATAAACGGCCGATCGAGAGATAATCCTGCAGATTAATCGATAACCAATAATAATCATCTGCAGCATCCGATCAGAGACGTTAGAGCTGAGGATCAGTGCACGTTTTGGAGTCAAAGACGTAACCATGGTAACCCTCATGTCCACTGGACATGTGCACTTCAGTCTGATCCTCGTTCGAACGAGCCGACAGAGAATTTACGTCTGGTTTGAACGACGTCATCGTGGCTTTACTTCCTGTTCCTGATGGAAGAGGAAAACTGACGACACAAACATCATCAGTAATACGTTTATTTACATTCACCAGCTCACACCTTCAAGATTCAACAGGCCTGAAACCAGATGCACACACACACACTTCAGACGGTGAAAGTGTTTTGATTCATCCTGCAGCAGGAAAACGAAGGAGGCCAGAGACATAAAGACCAGAGGAACAAAGATCCTGCAGCAGGTGGTCTGGACTCCACGGAGCCCTGATGGGTCTGGGATCACATGAAGAGACAGAGACACTGAGACTAGATCCACAGAAGAACTGAGGCTGGTTCTCCGAGAATCTGGAACAACCTGAGACACTCTGAGCAGGCACAGTGGGGAGAACTGGTGCTGGTGCAAAGGCAGAGGGGGCTCAGAGCAAATCCTGATCTGATTCAGGTTTTTTCACTGCTGAACTTTGGATGAAGTTCACTGAGAAAGAAGAAACAAGAAATGTATAATTTATATGTGTTAGATCATCATGTTGCCATGTTTTTACCTGATTTCACTTCCTGCCTGCGTCTGCACATCTTCACACCCACAGCAGTTAAACGACATCTCCCACAAACCCCTGCGCTGCCTTCAGACCCGCCCCTCAGCCGGCTCTCTCTAAGGGCATTGGATTTCTGTCTTCTATGCATTTTCTACGACTGTCCGCTGGTGATTGATTCTCTGATCGGTTCTGATCAGCGGCTGATCGGAGCATCACTCAGTCTGGACTCTGCTTCTTCTGAGGGGTCTGATTCTTCAGCTTCTGGTCCAAAGAAACACCACGATCTGAGGGGATTTACCAGCTGCATCATGGATCACACATCATGGAGCATCGTCACTGAGCGAACTGAAGTGGTCAGATCTGGACTCCGAACATCTCACTGTCTGGAGGAAAGATACCGACTGCTCCTTTAATCTGCTCCGTTAGCTTCTGTTCGCTGTGAGTTTGTTCTTGATTTCCTGTCACAGTGAGTCACGTCGCACCTGAAGCCCACACTGATCCAACGGCAGCTAAACCACATCGTTTAAATGGAGCAGAGTAGAAATCTAAGAAGTTCAGTGTGAAGAATCAAAGTAGGAAGATTTTGATTCAGGATTTTAGGTCCTCACAGGGTCTGAGAGGGGACAGCAGGTCTGAGAGAGGACCACAGGTCCTGAGGGGACTGAGATGAGACCTGGTCTCATCTCATGAGACAGAGCAGAGTCATATCCTTGTCCTAAAACCAGAATAAGTCGGAACAGAGACTGAAGGAGAGTGAAGAGACACCTGAACCTGAAAAGATCCGACTCTCAGGGGCGTCAGTGAACGTCTCACCCCAGCCCCAAAACACCCGGACACACAACCTACAGACCAACACACAGCCTGCTCCCACACCGCGTCTTTATAACCATCCTGTACTTTGTCCTGGATTAGAACTGGACCTAACCTTTGAGGTCAGGTGACAGCGTGACGGCTGACGGGCCGTCGGTGACACCAGACTGTGTCTCTGTGTCAGTTTATACCTCAGGCCTTCAGCAATAAAAGCCATCCTCAGTCCACGTCAGGACTCACTGACGAGACTTCCACAGGAAACCCAGGATTCATTCCAGCTCTGTGAATCAAACAGTTTCTGACTTTAAGTGGAAGCACATTAACATTAACACATTAAAAATGTCTCAAATGTAAAATAAAAATCTGCTTTTCACTTCACAAAGGAGGGGGTCTTTTATTTTGGTTTAATAGTTTTATTTCTGTCTCCTCCACTTCCTGTTTCTATCTTTAGTGATGTCACTCTTAAAAAAAACACAGTCACAATGGACAACACAGGTTTTACCTGGGAAACGTGCATCGTTGGACCACACATCACGGGACAGCCGAGGGGTTTACGATGCTGTCATCTCAGATTCTTTGTCTCTTTAAAGTGGGAAGACATGTCTTAGCTTAGATGAACCTGAACCGATGACAGCTCAGTTTCCTGAGAGGGAAACAGAGGAGGCAAATTACCCAGAGGCTGTGAAAGGGGACGATCAGAGCTGAGACAGAGCATCTGGCTTAATGTCTCGAAGTCTTTGAGGACGTTATTGACTGTGACTTGGAAGACAGCCTGTTGTTGTCCAAAGTTCCAGTTATTAAACTGTTAACTGTCCTTCAGAGTCAGACTGTGGATGTGACCTGTTATCTCTGATGTTTCTGAGGAGACGGCGAACGCAGCGTCTCCACCGTCTCGCCACGGTCACTGAGCATGTGCAGATGGAGCCAGTCAGTCAGATCAGTCAGTCGGTGGCTGAGACGATCGAGGAAACAGAAACACAAATCCTATCCTGCCCCCTGACCTCTGAGGCCCCTGGGCCTGAGCCACAGATGTGATCTGTGGTCTGTGCCTTGTGTCTCTTCCAGTCTGGGGGCCCTGTGTAGAAGGTGTGGGGGCCTTTGAGATGCCTGTGTACAGGGGCCCACTCAAGATCCATCCACGGCTGTGCAGTACTGTTTGGGGTTTGGACTCAGACTGGGACCAGAGTGTGTGTTCAAGTTGTGGTCTGGTGTGTTTAACGTTTGTCGGCCACGTTCCAACCGTTTACTCTGTGTGTGTGTGTGTGTGTGAGTGTGTGTGTGTGTGTGTGTGTGTGTGTGTGTGTGTGTGTGTGTGTGTGTGTGTGTGTGTGTGTGTGTGTGTGTGTGTGTGTGTGTGTGTACGTTGTGGTTGCTAATCTCCTGGTGTCATGCATCAGCAGCTCAGTGTGATCACACAGAGGGAGAGAGAGCGGTAGAGAGAGGCAGGGCGTCTCTGGCCGTCCTCAGACCACCAACCGTCCCCTGCTCATCCTCCTTTTCCTCTCTTGGCCTTTTTTTCTGGGTCCGGAAAACCAGAAGCCTCCTGCGTTGCACAACATCGGCCTCCAGCAGGCAGCCTGAGGGGGCTGTGAGGTGGGGGGGGTGTTAGACTCAGACCAGTGATAGCAGCGTGCTGCCTTCACTGTCTGCTGAGGCCTCTGCTCCACAGTATCAGAATCAACACTGAGTCACATCTCTGTGAAACCTCTGCAGCTTTTCAGCCTCTTTTAGCTCCTGGTTTTGGTTTTCCAGCACATCATTCATTCAGTTTCCAGTTTCTGCTGCAACAAAGACGCCAATACAGGTTCAATACACAGAAACATGAGACCCCCCCATCCTAACCTCTCTGCCACCCCCCAGTTTTCATAGCTGCAGTGAACAGCACAAACACAGAGGACTGACTGACAGTGAGGACAGGGACACTTCATGTCTCCTGTGTGACCCTGAGAGTCTCGGCCTGTCGGGTTCAGTGTTGTGTCCTTGGTCAATCACAACAGTAACGTGTTAGGCAGCTGTCCCAAAACTTATGTCCAGTTTTACAGAACTTGTTTGCACAAGATTAAAGTTTTTTTGAACAACTTTTTATTCAGTCCTGGTAAAGAAATACGTACGGATAAATCAGGTGTGATAATGATACACACACACACACACACACACACACACACACACAGAGGTCTGTACATTTACAGAAAACAGGGACGAGTGAAGGAAGTGAAAAAGCAAAGTCTATCTATCTATTAAAAGATTCAGATGTTTTTTAAATGTAAGGAACAGAAACTGACACAGTTCACAGTCACAGAGCTGCAGCACCTTTATGAGCAGAGCTGTGTATCCATCCGCCCTGAAGCTCTACTCAAAGTGAGAAGAAAAAATAGTCCCACAGCTCCCAGTAAAACCAGTCAGCAGAGCGGGGCGAGCTACAGGGAGGAGGAGCAGGAGGAGGAGGTGCAGAGGTTACAGGGCAGCAGCTGTGTGAATGGTGACCTCCTCAGGGGGCGGGCCCAGCCTGGACTGCTTCATCTCTGATTGGTCTCTGGCCCTTCTTCTTCTTATTGGTCAGTTTTCGGTTTCTGGTTTGGATCCCGTCCTTCTTCATCGTCAACGGCCGGTTGACCTGAAAGACCAGGAGGGTTTGAGTCAAGAAATACAGCGTGTAAAGCCACAGTACCTGGTGCAGTTTGTAGTACAGGTGCAGTGCAGGTGCAGTACCTGGTGCAGTTTGTAGTGCAGGTGCAGTACCTGGTGCAGTTTGTAGTACAGGTGCAGTGCAGGTGCAGTACCTGGTGCAGTTTGTAGTACAGGTGCAGTGCAGGTGCAGTACCTGGTGCAGTTTGTAGTGCAGGTGCAGTACCTGGTGCAGTTTGTAGTGCAGGTGCAGTACCTGGTGCAGTTTGTAGTACAGCCCACAGGCGTTGCAGACGGGTTCTCCTGCAGCATTTCTCCTCCACAGTGTCGTTGTCTCAGTGTCACAGTTCACACACCGAGTTCCTGTCCTCTGAGCCACAGTCTGAAAACACAGTGTGTGTGTGTGTGTCAGCGTGTCAGAGTGTGTGTCAGTGTGCCAGAGTGTGTGTCAGTGTGTGTGTGTGTGTCAGTGTGTGTCTCACAGCTCTCTTCTTTGGTCTCAGCAGCGGTCTGTTGCAGGTTTTCTGTTGGAGGCTGCAGGTGTTACACAGGTGACGACCGGTGGCGTCTCTCCTCCACAGGGGGGCGCTGTGTGTCCCACAGCTCACACACTCGCGCTGTTCTAAGCAAAAACGGCAACAAAAACATGAAAGGTCCTCTGACACACAGCAGACAGGTGCAACGCAGACAGACAGGTAGATGTCTCACCTGTAACACTGTCCCACGACAGACTACCAGGTGACGACCAATCACCAGAGGTGGAGGGATAAAAGTTGCCATAGTAACTGTTCCATCCAGGTGTTGAGGGGAGGAGGCAGGTGGGTGGCATGGTCAGAGCAGAATTACCATATAAGGACAAGGAAGGAGGAGGCGGGACATACACAGAGCTCAGTGACTGACAGCCTGAATCGTCCAACCAGGGACAGGGATTGACCTGGTGAATGGCATCTTGGGACATGTCTTGTGATTGGAGGAGGGTGGGGCAAACCTGCAAGGAGATTACTGAACATTTGTTTGTGTTTATGAGTCCAGGTTCAGGATGATGGACAGGTGAGCTGCTGCTCCAATGTTTTAATATATTTCTGTTCTATTATTTATGATTTTAATGTTATATGATTTGCTTTTATTCTATGATTTTAATGTAATCTGTAAAGCACTATGAATTACCTTGTGTACGAATGGTGCTATATAAATAAACCTTTCCTTGCCTTGCTGCAAATCACTATGGAAACGGACAGACAAGCGGGGGCCTGAGGACAAGTGGAAGGTGTACTGGCCATTTTTTGGATTTAGGCTTAAAAATCTTACATGAAGTAGGGCGTGGTTACGTTGAGTGACAGCTCCATAGACAGGCACTGGCAGTTTGCTCTTTGCTAAAGCATCGGCTGGGCTAGGTGGCTACATCCAGAGGCCTCGGGCTACCTCCAGCGGTGGACAGGGGCTGCAGTGTCCGTGTTTGTTTGCCAATGTTCGGATAGGTTTTTGTGACAGTATGGCTTGTTGTAGTGTAGACTGTACTAACCGACCGTCGAAGGAGTCTGTGTTGCAGTTTTTTCGGTAAGTAAATTTCTCACTATTTTACCTGGATGTTTGCGCTAATTAGCATGTATTAGCATATTTTGCCGCTGGCTTATGACTTCATTGCCGATTTCTGGTCGCTGCTGATACAGATAGAGGACCGGAGCAGCTAATGTTAGGAACGCTGTTGCGGTGTGTTCCGTGCTCTCAGAGTCCGATTATTGTGTGAATACTAAGCTACAACTTTATTTGGTCTCATTTTCTGTTTAAAAAGTCCGACATTGCATGGACAGAGCAGCTCCGTCAGTCAGCGGCTGCTGTGGTTTCTGTGCTGCTGTAACTGTAAGTGGATAGTGGATGGAGGCAGCGGTGAAAGCCGGTAAATATTAAATATTGCTCCGAGCTAAGTGGCCGGGTTCTCGGCCGGCTGACCCGTACAGTAACCGTCTCTCCGCCAAATTTAAAAAGTACACTCCCTCTAAAATCCAAGATGGCGCAGCTCCAATGCCCATGGTTTGGTCACAAAACCGACTCCCCGAAACCAATGGGTGACGTCACGGGTGCTACGTCCATGTCTTATACAGTCTATGGTCCTGTCCTGTGGGACGTCAGAGCGCTGGTCTGTGTTTGAGATGATGAAACCGGATTTGGTCGAGTGAGCCTTAAGCTCTGAGTCGGAGTACAGGACCGCGCAGAGGTCTTTGATCTGCTGACTCAGTGCAGAGGTGTCAAAGGCTGTGTGACATCCAGGTCCTGATCTCTGAGCTCAGCACATTTAGATTTAACCTGACGTCAGCAGCTACTGTCGCTGAGGCCGTCTGAGGACTGAAACATCCCCAGCTTACTGGCTGTGGTATGAACCAGATTCTGTCGGACTCAGACTCAGACTCCTCAGGACGAGGGAATTTCAGGCAGGTCAGACCTGAGCATTGTGGCCTCGCACTGTATAAACTGATGTATGTTGGAAAAAACAATAACAAACATAAGGAAAACATATGAGGTGATCAGATGGAGTAAAAAACGCGCAGCGAACATCCACAGAGGCTCAGCAGCAGCAGCAGGGTGAAGCAGAGCGAGTCTGACCTTCATGTTGAACCTCGATCGACGTCAGCAAACACAAGGAGACAGAGACGGAGCTCTGCTGCCACCATGAATTCATGAGTTAAAGAAACACAATCTTTTAAATGTCCTCTGAATCTCTGCTGTTTGAACGCACTTTAACTAAACGTCAGAAAAATGTTTTCCAAACCAAAACAATCAGAGTTGGTCTCAGAGTTTCCTCTCAGAAACTTCAAAGTGCAGCGATAATCATACTCACAGAGACAGAGGGTGAAGAGCTGCTCACTCACTGGGACAGTTGACTTCAGTGTGACGGAAGGTGGCTCTGATGCCACACAGAGGGTGAGGGGGGGAGTGGAGGGTGGGGGGGGGGCTGTGGAGGGTGGGGGCGTGGAGCTTCCTGGGATGGGCTCCTTTCCTGTGTCTGTGAAGTCAGTATGAACTGATCTGTTTTTCATCGTGCTGATTATTTGTGTCCCGGTTATGCTCTGGTTTTTGGTGTGTCCCAGTAAAGACCATGAACTGGTTGCAGAGGCGTGAATGTGCTGCACACAGTCTGACACGGGTCTGGGCTTTTCTCAGGTTCTAATGAAGCGTGTGAATGTAATTCTGATTTCAGATGAGAACTGGATGCTGAGGAACGTGGAAACACGCTGGTGTGAACATTCGTTCACCGTGTTCTGTGTCAGACTGGTTCCAGCTGAACATCGAGAGATGTGACATGAAAGGACGCCTCAGAAATCCTGTCGCACGAAGCTTTATTCAAAGTTGTGAATGCAGGTAACAGTGTCTCAGCAGGTGAGATGAAGAATCAGTGAAACTGATAATAAAGAAATAAACAGCAGAGAGAAAGATGATTGGTCAGTTCATCTGTTGTTTGGTTGTTCAGAGGCAGGAGGCGTGTCCCTGAAGCAGCGTGGGGTCTACCATGCTGTTCTGCAGGGGCAGGTCCACTGAGAACTCGGTGGGCGGAGCCTGCAGGCGCTGGCGGGGGGGTCTGCCGCCCCTCTGAGGGATGGGCAGCTCTGAATGGTGAGCAGGAAGAGGAGAGGAGAAGAAGTATGGATGGAGGAGAGCCTGCAGAGAGGACAAGAGCACAGGTGGAACTTCGATCAATACATCAATCAGTTAATCAATAAAGAAGCCAGGTGCCGTTTTCTGTTCTCCGCTCTGACAGAACATGAGCTTCAGTTTCAGTAAATCCAACCTGCATCTGCTCCCCACAGCGTTTCAGCTGCTGAGGAACTGGAAACTGATGCTACACATCAGAGACACAGCTCAGGACGCGAGGTACGTTCTGACATCATCACCACGAAGACAGCGTGGAGACACACACACACACACACACACAGTACGTGTGTATAAAGCAGGAGCATCAGTGGCCGTACAGGTGCAACTGACACCATCAGTCCATTGATCACAGGATTTACTTTGATAGTTTGGATAATCAGTTTATCGTTTTAGTCGTTCTTCAGTTCAGGCTTTGAAGATATTTAACTGAAAATCTTTGTGTTTCCTGTTTGACCTGAAGTCCACTTCCTGTTTCCTACCTGTCGGGCTGAGCAGCGCTGTTTGGATGGATACACCAGGAACTTGTAGAGCAGGTCGATGGCCTGAGGGGACGTGTCAGGGACGATCTCCTCCAATGGGATTGCTGGATTCTCCTTAAAGGTGATTTTATTGTAATCTGGTAACTCCACTATGTCCTGTAGACAGACACACACAGGGTGGGAGCATTAACACACTGTGACTCAGTCACATGACTCACAGAAAACCAAAACAGGTTCCTGGAGCAGTTTTATGGACAAAGAAAAAGTTTTATTGGCTGAGCAGAGGTCTGGACACAGTGATGGGGGTTTAAGTTTTGGACCGACAGGACTTTATTCTAAGTTTAACTAGAATTTACCTAAAGATTTTAGAACATTTGAAAGTTTCATTGTTCAGCTTTTGGTTGTAAACTTTCCTGAACTTAAATCGTTTCTAGATAAAAGTGAATGTGAGCAGGAAGAGTGGACGTACGCACTGCGTGTGCATTGTGTTGTGAGGACACAGTGTCTGGTCCCCCCCTTCAGTGGGCTGTCTGAGGGTTCAGACCTGGGTGTGTGTGTCGTACCGGCCAGCTGTCCTGTGTCGGCGTTCCCAGCACTCTGAGGACGCAGCAGAGCTGTTCGATGTCGTTCTCTCCAGGAAACAGAGGAGAGGAGTTCAGCAGCTCCCCGAAGATGCAGCCCACCGCCCTGAAACGTGTTCAGACACTTTATCTGAACTCTGCCAGGAAGTCTGATTTATCCTTCGACACTCAAAGGTCACGAAAGGCCAGACTTCCTGTTACGGCAGCAACAGATCAACACGTCGCCTGCTGCTCTTTCCTTTGATAAACCTGTGACCCACTGACATGTCAGCATTGATAAACCTGTCCTCCTGGATCACCCACCTGACTGCCCCCTGCTGCTCAGTCAGCATGTCCTGTTCAGCTGCTGAACATCAGCACCACTAATCCTCACTCATGTCCTCCTGGATCAGCCTGGGCCAGCTGTGGCCTCAGACTGCCCCCTGCTGCTCAGCTCTCAGTGCTGCACATTATGTTTTCATCTGTTCAACAGGAACAGTGCACGTCCATAAAGGGATGGAAAATAATAATAATAATAATAATGTAAAATCAAACTCACTGAAAGTGCAACTGAAGCCACAGACAGCAGCATGAGCAGCCACAGCAGTTTCAGCAGCAAACAGAAGAGAGGAGTATTCACTTTTCAGCTAATGAATATTTTCATCTGTTGGAATAAAGACACACATTCAGTGGGAGAGAGAGCACGCTGCGGGGAGGGAGGCGAGCCAGAAGACAGCTTTCCATTTACCAGGTGACCTACGCTCTGACCTTCACCTGTGCTCATGGGCTTTGGGCCCAGCCTCGTGACCAAAAGAATGAGATCACGGACACAAGCGGCTGAAACGAGCGGCCTCTGTGGGGAGGCTGGGCTCAGCCTCAGACACAGGGCGAGGACCTCTGATGTCTGGAGGGAGCTCGGAGTCGAGCTGCTGATCAGGATCCTCCTGGGAACCGTCCACTGGAGGTTTTCTGACAGGTGACCTCAGGGCAGGCCCAGGACACACTGCACAGATTATATATGTCCTCTGGCCTGTTAACGCCCCGCCCAGTCGTCATTTTAAATGTTTCTGATATGTGATATCTGATTCATTGACTCGTTCTTCCAGGTCATTTAGCTGTTGTGGACAGCAGAGTTACCTCGATGTGTCTGGCCTTGAAGACGATGCCGTGGGCTCCTTCTCCGATCCGGCCCAGAATACTGTACTGCTCCATGTCTGAGTCAGTGCACTACAGTTGACAGAGGTCTGAGGGAACTGAGTCTCCAAACCCTGTTCAGTCCTGAACGTCTGGTCACATCTCAAGTCTTGCTGAGTATTTTTAATCAAACGTTTTTACTTAAACTGAACTGAATTTAAGAAACGCTCACAGCAGTTCGTGTTCACACATGGACAAACAGAACCTGACGTGATGAGAACTGTCAGTATCGGCAGCAAAAGTCTGGGACATGAGGAGTAAAGTGTTTGTGAGACATAAAAACACCAGAATGGGTTTTTGTTGTAGTTTCCAGTCAACGACTACACGCGGACAAAACGGCAGAATGAACGAAACACGAACTCCCTTCACAAATCTGGTAATTTATTCTCTTCCTTATCGGTACAATAAAACATACGGTCAGTTCACGCTGTTAAATTCAGGCCATTGTTTGCTTTAAGTCGGCATATAAGACAACCGCAAACAAAAGGCGTGTTTCAAAGATAAATCTACTTTTAGATAAGAAAACGCCGACAACTCCGCGAGAGCCAGCTAACTGTTGGCTAACGTTACCTTGGTAACCCAGAGGCTACGCTAACGCAGCTAAACTACAAATTCAACCACTGTTGCTCGTCTGCCTTACTCTGCGGCTGCTGACGCAACACAAGTGTCCGACAGAAACAAGGATAAAGACAGCGTTCCGTCTTTAATGAAACGCACACTGGATCCCGTTTTAGACAAGCATCTTATATTAAACGAGTTAGAGTTAGCTACAGAGCTGCTAGCGGACCACCATGTTTGTTTACAGTGACGTCACGAAACAGTCCAGCCACAGAGCCGGAGCAGGTAGAAGAGACTCACCTGTCGGTCACAGTGAATGTGTTCTCTCTGCGACCTTTCAGCAGGAATCATGGATTCAGTTTTATCCAGACAGTGTAAAATAAACACGCTGAATGTCACCTCATCGACACAGAGCAGTGTCTGTTCTATTCACTGTAACTCTGTGGCCCCTGGCCCTCACTGCTTTTATTTCGAAATGTGGAAGTGCTGAACAGGTCGCAGGTGCTCCACTTCCGGTTCAGAGAGGCATGTTTATATGCGGTCTCTGCACGTTAACCGGACCGTGTGTGGGTCGCTACTGAGTGTGAGACGGTAACGTTAACACCAGCGAGAGCGTCCGTAGGTTTAACGACCGCTGTAACTTCGTCACGGACGGAAGTTTGTGTTGGAAAGAGGAAACAGCGAAGATGTCTCTGCCCGTTAATGCTAATGCTAACGTGGACCCGAAGGTGTTGCAGTATGAAAACTTCATCAACGAAGTTCTGAAGAGAGATTTACAGTAAGAAACACAGCTTCAGCGCGCACGCGCCTCAGCTCAGGAAGGAAGTGAAACAGAGGAGCGATGGGTTCAGTGTTTTACACCTGAAATGAAAAGCTGCTTGTATAGAAGTGACCGTGAAGGAGGCGCAACCATTATCGTTATCAGAGCGCGTGCCTGCACACTTCATGTTCCCGCGGCACACCTGTGCATACTGATGTACACAGAGCTGAAACTCTGGCTGTGATTGCAGGGATGTTTGGGCTCAGGGACCATCAGACGCCTCCTCATGTCCTGCATGTGTCACAGTTAGAGAGTTCAGAGACCATGTTAGGAATCTGGTCACCGCGCGAGCTCACAGGCCTCAGGAGTGTTATCAGGCACCTGGTCCCTGGCTGGAAGAGGAAGAACGTGTTGTGATTTTGGGGAAACTGACATCAAACATTGTGTGTGATGGTTTGCAGGAAAGTGTTGGAGCAGAGAGATTCGGTTTATGAGAAGATATCTCAGTACCTGCAGCTGAAGAACACCATACGGACTCTGCAGGTAGGTACACACACACACACACACACATAAAAATAGCTTCAACAGATTTAACAGCCTTTTGGTTCAAAGAAGAAATGATTTCCACATCGTTTCTAAAAACAGGAAGTGAAGGAAAAGTTCTGGTAAATTTGGTTTTTTGAATTCTTGAATTTTTATAAAGAGGAAAATAAGATTGATCAGATAAAAACACTCTGAGGCCTGTTACTGAAAACCAGTAAAAATAAACGATATAACAATAAACATTATTGTTGAAGAATCTGCCAGTGATTGTCTGTAATCACAGCCCTGAGGTCAGGAACATGTTCAGGGTTAAAGTTGTATGTTAGAGCTGTGTTTACACACTTAGAGGGATGTCATGGTGTGTGTGTGTGTGTGTGTGTGTGTGTGTGTGCGCGTGCGTGCAGGACTCGGGCTCTCAGCAGCTGAAGACAGACGTGGATCTGGGCTGTAACTTCTACGTCCAGGCTGAAGTGTAAGCTGTTTTTATGTTCATCAATCACTCTGATAGACACCATTAATAATTAATACTGATCAATCACAACCCATAAAAACTGATCACTGTGACAGACAGAATCATGCATGTGTCAATACATCAGCAGATCAGAGGAGTCGAGCTCAGACTGCAGAGCATCCTGCTGGTTTTTAACTTGTCCTCTCGTCTTCTCCGTCAGGGAGGACGCGTCCAGGATCTTCGTGGCGGTGGGTTACGGTTTCTTCGTGGAGATGGATCACGACGAAGCTCTGCGATTCATCGAAAAGAAGACGAGTCAGCTCACAGCGTCAGTTCAAGTGTCTCGGCTTTTTTTAATTCACCTTAGGTTTTAAATGTGCAGAGCAGAATTCAGCGTTTTAAATAAAGTTCTGTGATTTTGAACAAATATGATGAAGATAATAAAGAGATAGAGTCAGCTGAAAAACGGAGGACTGAGTTTCAGGTGTGTGCTGGCTCCATGCTAGCTGTGTCCATTGTTATGAATGAGAGATGCTAACCGTGCTAACATTATGTGTTTCAGCTTCACAGAGCAGCTTACCAAAGACTCCGCCAAAATAAAAGCCAACATCCGGATGGTGCTGGAGGTCAGTTTGTTTGTTACACTGACGCTGCAGAGGTTTTATCTTTGACCAGTTTATATTGTTTTTTTATTGATTATCAATTTCACATGATTTAATTATGATTCAGGATTTTCATCACTGATTAATACATTGTTCATTTTTCAATCAGCTAATTATTTTGTCTCTTGTCAATGAATGACAAAAAATAATATAGCTGAGTTTTGTTTTTTTGGCCATTTAACAGAGTTTTAATGATGAATATTTATGGGATATTTTACATATTTTGGGGGATATATTATTTATGATTATGATGTATTGAGAACACACACACACACACTCAGAGCAGGTGTGTGTGTGAGGGTTAATGATGTTCAGAGAAGTGTTTTTGTTTCAGTTCAGATTCAACATGTTAAAACTCCCATGTTCCCTGAGGAACAGATGTTATTGAGCATTGTGGGGACACAGTTCCTGATGTTCAGTCCTAACCAGCAGTGTCAGACTTTGTTAATCCTTGTGGGGACGGTCCTCCTCGGGGACCAGCCGTGCTGCTGAGCTTCTGAGGCCCTGCGCTGCTTATTCGGGCCTTTTTTCCAACAGATGTGAAATCTGATTGGCTGCTCTCTTCTACTTCTTCTCCTCCTCCACAGGGTCTGAGGGAGCTGCAGGGACTGACTGACCTGTCCGAATGACGACCAGAGGACAGTTCAGGAGGGACGATGTTCTGACTATAATAAAATAACAAGACCTGGTCTGTAACAGACATGGACACTAATCAGGACAAATACAAAAGCCTCTCCAGGTGGGACCACAGAGCTGAAGGGTGGGGGCTGAACCACAAGAATGGAGGCTGTTACAGCAGCACATGTTGCAGCTGTCCACATACTTTTGGACATGTATTCTGAATTGTAATTATCAATAAAGAGTAAACAGATAAATGTAAAAATAAGATGGAAACATGAGCCATCGGAGACAGAGCCTGTTACCATGGAAACTGGATGCTAAATCGAGTGGTGTAAAGAAGCTGAGAGACGACTCCTGAAATAGACTCACACACAAAAACATGTCTGACTCACTGCTGAGGGCAGCTGGTCCCAGTCCTGTCCTGGTCCAGTCCTGTCCTGGTCCAGGTCCTGTCCTGGTTCGAGTGACTGATTGTCCACTGATCATTTTTCAGATGTTGTACTATGATTTCTTTGATGTTTTCTTGTTATTTTGCTGATTCTTAAAAATAATTAACTAATTTTTGCTGTCATGTCATCATCTACCGCTTATCTGGGTCCAGACCCAGGTCAGGGGGGCGACTGCCCCGAAGTCCTACAGCACCACGCACAGGTGTGAGCCCATGGGAGCAGGTGCCACCCGGAGTGGGGCTCAAACTCACAACCCTGAGAGATTGACTCTCATGCTTTACCAACTGAGCTAACTGAGAAGCCCTAATATTTGCGGTATTTTTCATTTAATAATCTTCAGATGTATCATTAATACATCTGAAGATTAAATTAATAATTTTCCTGTTTTTTTTATTATATATTATGCTAGTGTTTCTCAGTTGTTTCAATTCATTTTTTAGTCATAATTACATTTTCACCATTTATAATTCAGGATCTTTGCATCTGCATTCAGGCTTCAGGTGAGAAGAACAACAACATGTTTGTAAACATTTCGGTGAGTCAGAAATGATGTAGAAAGATGAAGATTTACATCATTCACTGAAATAAATGAATCCAAATAACTAAATGTTTTAATGAGAAATAATGTCAATGAATAGTAGCTGTAACTTCAGATGTCCCACAGCCATGGACGGGTTATGAGACGGGACATTACCTGGACCTTGTACTGGATTATTTCCATTTTACTTTATACTTCACATCATTTCAGAGGGAAATAGATTAAATTATCTGTCTGTCTGTCTATCTATCATGAGAAGTAAATGATGCTGGTGTGGAGACGTATTCCTCTAGTGAGACATCATATTTTAAAAAGTCTTTGTCCAGTTTCCACTTTGTTACTGGTCCAAATGCTGTGGCTTTAATTTGACACCCGGAGGTGAAGGTTCTTCTGATTTCACTGCCTGTTGGTGGATCCGTGTTTTGTGTTTCCAGAATGAGCTGAGGAGGAGCGAACTGATGATTTAAAAACGGAGAAACATACAAAGTAGAACAGTTCAAGTACCTGACGACTGTCCAGAAACAGTTTCTGAGTTTCTAACAGAAACAAGCAGTTTCTGTTCAGCGCAGAAAAAAATGACAGAAGCGGGTGAACCTTCGGGCTCAACAGACTTTTATGTTGAAATGCATTAGCGGAGGTGTGATTGTGTTAATGGCGGGTAACGTGACAGCGGTGGCAGTGAGGAGGCGTCTGTCCAAACAGGAAGAAACAGGGAAAACACACCTGAGTGATGAAGTTAGGCTCCACGGGCGGACGCTTCTGTCCGCTCACCGACAGTAAACCACCGAGCGGGTTTTACAGACTACTTTTCTCCAGTGTCGGTGGCCCGTGGCTCCGGTCCGCAGCAGCAGCGTTGTCTGAGGGCTGACGCACCACCGCGAGAGGAGGAAGGCGGGCGGCGGGGGGCGCTATCACAGCATCAGGCTGGGCTAGGCTAGGCTAGTTGGTTAGCACACTCGGCTAACAGCTTCAGCCCCTGAAAACCCTGAACAGCGAGAAACTTCGTAAAGATTCAGCGGCAGCCTGGTGTTTAAAAGGAGTTCACCGGGAATATTAAAAACAACCAAATCTTAAAGCCAGAAAACTGAAACGTGTTAGCCTGACGGTGTTAGCATGGGTAGTTAGCCAGCTAGTTAGCTCTCATCAGCGCTTGTCAACAGATCCAGGCTCTAACTGTAGGGATGTAGCGAAGAGAGAAACACCGTAACTCACTTTTCCACATCCGCAGAAACAGACTTAACTCACATTGTAATACTAACGCAAGCGTTTTAGACATTAACTCCCACCGCGCTTCTTAATTAGCACTAAGTTATGTGCGGATAGTGGGTTGGACACGCGCCAGTGGATCATTTCTGAGACGCAGATTTCTGTAGAGTCGGTTTGTTGATCCGTCGGTGAGTCTTTGGGGCTGAGCTAACTTTTCGGTGAGTGTCGTTAGCATGGAGGCAGGGGAGCCTGGCAGCTGCAGCTCGGAGCGGTTACATAACGCCAGCAGGTCGGGAGAGAAGCTGCTGAACGTTTCACCGTCCCCAGCCAGGCTCTGACAGCTGTAACCTGCTCCGACAACCTCCCCCCCGACACACAGACACACAGACAGGACAATAACAACACAGCAGCATGGAGGAGGTCTGAGCCTGCAGGGAGACAGGAAACTGAAAACAAGAAGGAACATTTCGTTGAAGATGGATTCAAACCCGCTGATAAACGGTAAGAGACCGAGCGTCTTCATGCTGTTTACTCGCTACTGATGGAGGATACAGCGGTGTGTGTGTTTGTTTCTGTGCAGTTTGGAGGGAAGCAGCAGCGCTGCAACAGGTGTGTGCAAGCTGCTGAGGCCTGCAGCAGCCTGCAGCTGTGTGTGTGCGTGTTATCACGGTATTGAATCTCGGGTTGGAACTGATTTGCTTTCGTGCTGCAGCTTGAGAGCGCGTGCACAGTGAAGTGCCATTTCTGAAAAATGAAAGGAAGAAACCCACACACTTCTACACACAGCCACGGTCCTCTCAGTGGATGTCAGCACGGTGACCATGGCTGCTTTACTGTGACAGTGCTGCTGTCATCTGCTTCTGTTTGTGCAGATTGTGAACAAGGATTTTATTGGGTCCGTCCTGCACAGGCACACATGCACAGATGCCGTGCGCCTTAATGCACCTTCAACGAGGTGAATCTGAGAACGCATCTCCAGGTATTTAGTTTTCAGGCTGATTGATGTTTGGGTCCTCACTGAACCAGGGCTGCAGGCACGAATCCTCACATCAACAAAGTTTGGTTGGATCAGCATATGGATTAATGGAGTAACTGTTACAGCTCTATTTCTCACTGCATTAATGAAGTGATGAACACTGCCTCGGTGCTGTTCACGATATTTGTCCTCATCGTGTTCACCGTAGAACTGCAGGAACACAGTGGCGTTCCCTCGTTCACTGAATGTTGTATATAGGAAAATAAATTCCACTTTGTCAGTTATAAAGTTTTGTAATCGTACAACTGAAAAACCCGACTGAAACAGCTTCTGTGTACACGCCGTTAGTGTCTCTGACCAACGTCAACATTTTGATTTTAATCTTTTTGAAATCATTTTTACAGTTTCAGACTAGTTTACTTCTTACAGACAAAGCTCTTGTTCAGCTCAACATTTAACATTTAAACAACTTCTTTGGTTCAACGACACAATGTTTTGGAAGTGTGAAGGTGATTACCTGCATAATTACATAAAATCTGTTTACATGTGCACATGCGTGTCTCAACAGTCCAAAGATATTCAGTAAATAATCATAAAAAGAAGAAAAGCAGAAAATGTTCTGACTGAACAAACTGAATCAGCAGAAATCACAGAATATGTGGGTTGGGGTTAGGGTTGCTGATTTGTTTCCTTTCAGTCGACTAATTGTTTTATTGTAAAGGCTTTACAAACAAAAAGGGGAAAAGGTCAATGCACCGTTCATTAAATGGATTAGTATATGAAATATATTTCTGGACATGAGGTATGATCCATCAGAGGATCTCTGTGGCACTGAAACTGGTCTGGGAGTGAACCTCAGGTGTCAGATTCACAGCAGTATTGAAGAATGTCAGTAATGATTACAGACGTGATGTTACGGATGTCACGGAGACCGTTACAGGTCAGTGATGAAATATTCGCTCGTTGTCATGGCAGCACTGATGCACTGTGATGTGAGTGTTAAAAAGTGTTTGTGAGATGTGACACGTTTCCGATCAGATGATGTGAGTCAGAAAAGACGGGGTGAGGACAGAGAGGACAGATGGGTCCGCCTCAGGACCGTCAGCACCTGGTATCAGCAGGATCTGTTGGACTGGCAGAAACCATAGGGGACAGGATGTAGTCTGGTGTCTGTGGTGTAGTCTTCATGGTGGAGACGAGGTCACGTTGCTCAGGTGCTGTCTGTACTGTGGTCATGCTGATTATCCGCCCTCCTGAGGGTGACAGAGGGTGTGGGCTTCATGCTTTGTGAAATCAGGCTGTATAAAAAGATTTGACTTCGCTCTGCTCTGGTGGAGAAAGTGAACACACCTGTGGTTTGGTTCTTCTCTCTGTCCCCTCTCCCTCTGCTCTGTCAACTCCAGGACTCCAGACAACTATTAGTTGAGGATTTTTTTTTTTCAGTTGTTCAGTGTATGAAGTGTTGTGCTCAGAAAACTTCCAGTGGAAAGTATCCAGTATGATCCTGATCATTTAATTCAATTCAATTCAATTCAATTTTATTTATATAGCGCCTTCCACAATCAAAATTGTCTCAAAGCGCTTTACAGAGACCCAGAGCCTGACCCCAGATCAGCACTTAAGGCGACAGTGGCAAGGAAAACTCCCTTTTAACAGGAAGAAACCTTGAGCAGAACCTGGCTCAGATGGGGGACCCTCCTGCCGATGGCCGGGCTGGGTGAAAGGAGGAAAAGGAGGAAGATAGGACAGCTAGGAATGGAGGAGAGGAGGAGTGTTTACCCAGAACACCTCAGCTGTCTTGTTTGGACACAGAGGACCAGCAGCTGTGCTCTGATCTCTGGGCTCCTGACCCTGTCTCTGAGGGGTCCCTGCTGCTGCTGTCCCCTGTCTCATTCTTTCAGTCACTGCTTAAAGCTCATGACCATAGGTGGGAGTTGGAACTGGTAAATCGAAAGCTTTGCTCCAGCTCCAGTCCATGCTGGAGTTCACGTCTGATGAGGCCAACAAAACCATTTCAAAGCTGGACCCACTCCCCCCCCGGCTGTGCCTTGAGATGCTGTGAAAATCACAAACTGGATCAGTGACATGGGACAACCCTGACAGACGGCAGCATCAACTGGAAACACAGCTCCAGGTGTGTAAGGACCAGATGGCTCATGGTGACACAGCACCCTCCACAAGATTCAGTCAGACTGAATCAGCTGTGATCAGCTCCTGTTTGCACTGAGCCCATGGGTGTACAGACAGCTCTCACTGGATCTCTGTGATACTGAAGGAATGTTAAAAACAGCAGGATTCTCAGTGAAGTTCTGCAGCTTCTTTTCCTCTGATTTCTACCTGAGTTTTATTCTGGTGGGACATCAGAGATGGTGATGACCTCAGGAAGTGGAGTCACACTGAATCACATCAACATGTGTTTGACGTCCATGTGTTTAGGTCTGACTCAGGACTGAGAGGGAAGATGGGTTTTGACTCTAATTCATCTCGTGATATCTTTTGGACACTGGGGTGTAAACAGCATTCGGCTCCAGCTGTTACTTTAATCTGTCAGATACAGTTTCAGTCACCAGAACCAGGGTTCTACTGGTGTGGTTCTGGTCAGTTCCCAGTGTGACTTGAATCAGACGGTGATGGAGCTCAGTAAACACCTCAGTGGAAATAAACCATGAAAAGACTGAGGACAGATAAGCTGCTGCATCCATTCACTGTTTACACACACACACACACACCGTGTCCTTGTGTCTGATGTGTTTTTCTTCACGTTGTGTTCCTGTGTGAATCTTCCTGTGATAAAAGATCAGGATCCACAGACCGTCATTCTGCAGCTCGCTGAATAGGACTTTGTATTACAACACTAATAAGCTCATTTGTCTGTTTTATTTATTTTATATGTTTATGTATTTTTCAGCATAGTTTTCATTGACAAAATGAACTCTGCAGCCAGCGTCACTGACTGTCAGCAGTGGTGCCGCTCTCTGTTTACAGTCTGACAGCTCGGCTGTAAACTCGGCTGTGAATTCAGGTGCGGGGCTTCACGACGCCCCAGCAGGAGGCTGGACGTGTCTGATTCTCTACAAACTCATGTTGATGCCTTTTCATTTTGATTTGTGTTTTTAAAAGATTTTATCTGTTTATATAATTTTCTTTTGGCTTATTCTTTAACGTCTTAATGTTGGACATCAGTTGCTGTATTGATGAGGCTGGTCTCTGTCTCTGATGATGTCTGATTGGATCATTTCGTGTCTTCAGCTCACTCTCAGATTGCAGCTGCAGGCTGCAGAAGCCTGAGCAGCAGTATTGGTGTTGAAGTGCCTTTGAGCAGAGCAGCAGCAGAGTCGACCTCCTGCAGCTGCTGTCAGTACTGAACAGCAGCAGCCTCTTCACGTCTCTTTCTCTTTGTGTTTGCCGTCCGTCTCCCCTGGTTACCATTGATGAAAGGTCTCTCACCATGGCGATGGTTTCCAAGGTGTTTGATAGGTTAGTTGTGTAACAGGTCAGCCAATGGTAATGAGGCTCATTTACATGGCTGACTGGCATCTCTCTCGCTGTGATCTGTTTAACGTCGACCTTCTCTGCAGAGCCGCTCTCTGGTTCACTTTCTCATGAAGAGAGCTCGTTCAGTTTAACACTCTGAGTGGTCGCACACGTGTGTTACATGATCTACAAATGAAAAATATGATTTACAAGCGTGTGCCACAGTTTGTTTGTAACTTTGGGTACTCACAAATGTGTGTTCAGGTGCACACCAAAAAATACCAAGCAACTTGAACGCGAGCAAAACCTGAATAAATGTTTTACATGCAGATTTTTAAATTCAACTTTGATACTGAT
>CM028885.1:23411333-23551333 GCA_016801885.1 Toxotes chatareus | reverse complement strand
GGCGGGCAGACGGAGGAGGGCTGCTCCGGCTTTTCTTGGTTTCTACTTGTTTTGGTTGGTTGTGTCGGTGTCACTGTCTGTGGCTGAAACATCGACGGCCTCCACCAGCGTCGGAGAACATGTCTGAGGTTGATCTTCCGGACACTCAGTGGGACGGAAGCTCAGAGTGTCCTGCCTCTGACAGCATGTGGAGGAAAAGCATTGTGCCGTCAGCCGTCACTGTGTCTGGCTGTGCTGCTCGACCTCAGTCTGTCCTTCAGCTTCATGAAGCTGGCTCAGTTTATCTCTTTGTCATTGTCTCTGATGCTGTTTGTGATTTTGATTTGAATTGAAGGAGCTGTCCCCTGAGGTGGACAGACACAGTAAAGGACAGATCAGATCATGATGAGCTTCTTTTTCTGATCCATTAAAATACGTGGACTGGTTCTGATGTGGATCCTATGGACCGGCTCAGTCCCTGTGCTCCGCTCAGCTCCTCTCTGTCATAGTCAACGTCTGTCTCTTTGTCACTCTGTCTCTCTCTGGTAGATTCCTCCGTCCCTGCAGAGACACCCACCTCAGCGGTGACCCCTCCCGTGACCTCCACCTCAGATGCTGCCCCTCCCAAACCAAAGAAGCCACGGGGCCTGGAGCTGCCGTCCTCCCCCTCCCTCCCCCCCGGCCTCTCCCTGGATAAGGTCTGCACTCAGTTCACCATGTCTCTGACTCCAGTCAGAGTGTCCTTACACATTCTGTCTCATTAAACTATTCACTGAGCGAGGCTCTGGGATTGTTGAACGTCCTTCACAGCTGTAACAGCTGCCGGTCTGTGTGCAGGTGAATGCAGCTGTTAACAGTTTACTGGCTCCTGGATCAGCGACCAACACCCTCACCCCGACCGTCATCACGTCCCACGCTCTGGTAAACACTTGTGTGTCAGGGTATCTGTCAGATCACTGATGTCAGTGTCCAAATGTACCAGTAGAATATTCCAGCATCAAACGCTGGCCCTGTGCTCATGTCTGCGAAGGGACCGCTGTGTCCTGATAAGTTCTTGTGTGTGTGTCTGTCCGTCCAGACTCCGGTCCTGTTGACCCCCAGTCCTCTTCCCTCCACCATCCACTTCTGGAGCACGCTCAGTCCCATCGCTCCTCGCTCCCCGGCCAAACTCTCCTTCCAGGTAATACCCCGAGCCCGCTGCACCTGGCTGTGATCAGCGTCAGGTGTCGTTGGTGTCACACACAGTGAGACAGGAGTGTGTCCTCATGAAGATGAGCTCAGCTGTTTTCAGGTCTGACTTCAGTGGAGTGGAGGGGAAGGTTGCTGACAGGTTTGCAGAGCTCACACTGCACATTAACACGTTCACACGTGAACACGTTAACAACACGTGAACAACCACAAGATGCTTCACAGGTTTGTGCTGTTACTGAAACCACAAAGAACAAACATCTTCACCCTCACATCTCATTCTATCAGCTTATTACACACACACACACACACACACACACACACACACACACACACACACACACACACACACACACACACACACACACACACACACACACACACACACACACACACACACACCGACACACACACACACACACACACACACACACACACACACACACACACACACACACACACACACACACACACACACACACACACACACACACACACACACACACACACACACACACACACACACACACACACACACACACACACACACACACACACACACACACACACACACACACACACACACACACACACACACACACACACACACACACACACACACACACACACACACACACACACACACACACACACACACACACACACACACACACACACACCGTCACACACACACACACACACACACACACACGTCACACACACACACACACACACCGTCACACACACACACACACACACACACACACACACACACACACACACACACACACACACACACACACACACACACACACACACACACACACACACACACACACACACACACACACACACACACACACACACACACACACACACACACACACACACACACACACACACACACACACACACACACACACACACACACACACACACACACACACACACACACACACACACACACACCGTCTCACACACACACACACACACACACACAGCTGGTGCCTCTGCAGGTTTCTGGCTCAGGTTTTTCTCCATCTGGTCAAAGACACTTATTAAAGGTTCAGTTCACCCAAACAACAAACAGCTTCTGTCTCTTCCCTCCGATGGCGTCTGTCCTGTCCTGTCCTGCCCTGTGATTTTGGTTTTACGTGTCCAGGTTTGGAGACGTCGGTCTGGCGTGAGTCAGGTTTTGTTTTTGCTGCTCACAGGACTGAACCCTGACCTGTACGAGTCCACGTTACTGTGGGTAAATCAGGCTGTGGGGTGTCCCTGAGCTGAATTCTGCCCCTGGAGAGAAACGAGCAGTTGTGTTGTAGTTGTGTTGTGTTTTCGTGTGTCGGCTCGATGTGGAGCAGAGAGCTGCAGGATGTGAACACATGAAAACCTGTAACTACAGATCATATCAGCTTCAGATCAGCAGCCGTGTTCTCACGAGGCTTCACACACTTTGCACCTGCAACTAAAAGCTGCTGCATGTTCCAGCACATCAGAGGAACCACGGGCATTCGTGATCACATGACACTGAGCGAAGTACAGCTGTCAGTTCACACGTTCACATGTTTCACTGTGACTCACAGTCACTTCATACAGAGACCAGGACAGACCAGGACAGATCAGGACAGACCAGGACTCCCATGACCTGTGGATCACTGGTGTCAGGGATCCATCTGTGGGTCCAGGTCACATTAACTGGTTCATTATATTACTTGATGATAGTTGTGTGCAGCTGGTTTGTGTTGTGTTGAACTGGTCTGTCTCTCTCCGTCTGTCCCTCTTTAGTTTCCCACTAACGGCAGTAATCAGATCCACATCCCGGCTCTGAGCGTGGACGGTCTCTCCACGCCTGTGGTCCTCTCCCCTGGGCCCCAGAAACCCTGAGGTCCCTGCCCACCTCACACAGCTCCTCACTGGGCACAGAACTCACCTGTCCGCCCCCTGGTCTTAGGAGAGCTGGACCTGGACTGACTCTGACCAGCAGCCGTGAAGTTTAAGCAGCGTCAGCTGACTGGTAAGACTGGGAGATTTGGTGGTTTATGGGGACCTTTCACTGGTGGAACTATTCGCAGCTGGAGAATCATCGTCGCAACCACGACATCAGCTTCTCAGCTGAATATCTTAAACATGCAGAGGGGAGGTGGACATCTGAGCGCCGTCCTCCGTACGGCCTCCCCTCATTCCTGTCAGAGTTTTTGTCGTGGCACTCGAACTATATGACGAGGGGTTGTGGGAAAACGGGACGCGTCTCTTCACCTGAAGGCGTCGCGAGAAGCCAACAGTCTGAAGACAGATGATGAGGAGGAGGGATTTATTTTTTCTTCTTCTACTGAGGGCTTCAACTAAACATCCAGGTTCAGGATGAAGATTGTTTTAACTGATTTAACCTTTGATGGTCTGAACTGTGAAAAATAACCGACTCACCCACGGTCTGCAAAGTTTTTACTGAAACGATGAAATCAAACTGTTTTATGGACTGACTGGCTGAAGACCTGTTTCACACAGGAAAGATGTTTTTAAATCAGCTGATGAGGTTTGGATCAGAGAGGGTGGCGGCTGAAATCGACCTGAGCCTCGTTAATATTCACGAGGAAACGTCTGGATTAACGTCAGATCTTTCTCGTGGGAACTTTTTGCTCTTTATCGTCTGTTTTTTAAAAAGTGGTTATTTATTCTGCTTCCTGTTTTCAGGCCGGTCATGTTGGCTTCGGACTGTAACGGGCGTGTTTGGTTCTCACACTCCCAGACGACTGTTTCCTGTTTGATCGGGTGGTTTCAGCACCAACAGCTTCGCTTTACGATGTCGCCTCAGCTGGATTCTTTCAGAAGCCACTTTTAGAGCCATTTAAAGGTTTTTGCTTTGCTCTTATTGGCCGCTTGTTAAGGCCACGCCTTTCAGCACTTCTGCATGGCCTGTTATTGGACGGAACATTTTTGTGCCAGTGGGACAGACTGTACATTTTCTGTGTTTGAATTTGAAGTTAATCTGAAGCGCAGCGACGCGTCCTGAGTCTGCAGGACCGAGCCGTTTGGGTTTAAGGGTTTCGAGTCACATTCCTTTGGCTTTAATGTTTATCGATGTGTTTTATTGATTGATAACTGCTCGTTTTACTTTCAGCGTCCATTCCAGGCGTACAGTAGGTCTCTGCTGCAGCTCTGACTGATTGTTGTTGATGAAAGCCTCGTCAGTCTGCAGCCACAGGTCCACAGTTCTGTGGCGAGTCTTTCCTGTCTGTCTCGCGGGGACAGGTGGCTGTGACGTTTTTTTTTCTGCTGTGGTTTTTTCACTGAGACGTTTCACCATCGCTCCGCCCGCGGCCTGAGTCCATCCGCTGAGGACGACCACGGCGAGCGGCCGCCGAGCTGCAGCTTCTTCTTTTGTTTTTCTCCAAAAATCCAAAGTGAGGACGAACCGTCGCTGACACGTGACGGTTCCTCTAAAAAGACTGTTGTTGCTGTTGTTGTTGTTTGTGATGCTAGCTGAGCTCTGTGGTTGCCACGGTAACCTGGCCTGACTGTTGCTGAGCTGCAGGTTGCTGTTGTTGCTGAAGCTCCCTGTGATGATGCTGTTAATGTGTTTCTATGCTTCTGTGTGACAACAAGGCTGGTCACACACACACACACACACACACACACACACACACACACACATCAGGAGCTGAATGACGCTGAAGTTCAGGTGTATTTCAGGGAAGCTGAAGCTGTGAGTGAAACTCTGCAGAATTTACACCAGTTTTTAAAAAGTGATGAAAGTGAAAAGGTTTTTATGAGAAACTGAACAGTTTATGTGCTTTAACCTCAGCGTTTCAGCCGGCAGGTGAGTTCAGATCAGGTGAATGGATCCAGCTTTCATTCAGAGCCCAGCGGGAGTTTTTATGGTTGAAATTTTTGTGAGCTTGGTGTAAAAAAACTCTGCAGACGTGTTGAATCATTTCTTCAGGTCTGAGTTCAGCCTCACATCAGTTCCTGACGGTGTGATTTCCCAGCCTCGGCAGTGACGTAAATGCAGCACCAAGCCATCGTGTTCGACTGTTCTCTCCTTTACAGCATGACTCTATTTTTCTATCAGAGACGACGTGTTTATATTGTGAATAAAGTTTAGAGAGCGACGAAGCCTTAAAGATTTCAGAGCTACAGAGCGAAGAGAGTGCCGGTGACGATAAGAAGCCATTTCCAGCTGAAGGTCTGAGTCCGACAACTTTGGAACGTTAAGCTAACATTTCTCTCACCAGCAGAACACCAAGAATGTTTTTATGTTCATTAACAACAGCGTTGCATTCTGGGTAACATCCAGACTCCCACTTTGGGAACTTCCTGTCACCTGAGGCGACGTTTGGAGGAGAACTGTCGGGTTCACTGGAAAAAAATAAAATAAAAAGATGCAGTGTGGTTGAAAACATAATAATATTTATATATACTGATTTGAATTAATCGTTTCCCATCAGTATATGTTGTGATATAATCAATAATCAGGTAGATCAGACTGATTGTTCATGTTAAACACGAGCTCCAGGATGTTCATGAATCAGTGCAGTGATTGGTTATTGATTACCACACTGCTACACACGTGGGCGTTCGTCACGTGGCTTCATACGCGTCAAACTAAAATGAATCTTTAATCAGTTGTTAATTGTAAAGTTCTACCATCACAGTCACCGTGTGATACTGAGGGAAAGTGACTCACCTCCCCCCTCAGCTCCCCCAAACCTCCCCCAGCTGAACGGGACTAACGTAGAGACTCGGGCGTCCTGGCTTCACGTCACGTCTCGGGTCTCGTTTCTTTGATGAATGTGTTCGAGCGGGAAGCAGACGCAGGCTCCGCCTCAGAGGTGCTCGCTGAGCGCTGCAGGTGTGCACGTCACAGCGCTCTCACCTGCTGACAGGTGTGTGTCTGTGGTAAATCACCGCTGGCTTTCTGCAGGTTTGGTGTTTTCAGTTCATGAACTTAATCAGTTTCACTTTCTGAACCCAAAACTTTCCTGAAGTTTATTAAAGTGCAGAGAGGGACGGTCTGCTGTGGTCTGGAGCTCTCTGATTGGATGATTCTTACAGCAGTGCACTCTGGGACATGGAGTCAAAACTCAATGATTAACAACTCTGAATCAGTGTGATTGATTACCCTCAACACAAACGACAGCGAGTTCTCATTTTCCATTCAAATGACATCGAGTGAAGGCCGACCGCATACTTTTGGCCATGTGGTGTGTTTGTGTTTGAAGAAGCTGACCCGGGCAGGATGAAGTCCATCAGAAAGCTCCGGAAACAGCTTTTCTCTCTGCAGGTTCACGTGCACACGTTTCTGTACATAGATGAAATATAATCGGAACATATGAACATATAAATCTATATATTCTGTACTGTGTGACAGGCCTGACCAATGGGCTGAGGAGTGTACATGTTGTGTCTGTGGCCCCGCCCCTCCTCGCCTGTGATTGGTTGAGGAGTTTATTGATGTTAGGGGCGGGGCCTGCGACTCTCCCTGTCCTGTAAGTTCTATACTGGAAAAACTATTTTTATTTTTTATGGACATGATTTTAGTTTTTGTTGTAAATGTTTTACAGATGATTCATCTGGTTTTCTACGAGCTAATACACACACACACACACACACACACACACACACACACACAAACACACACACACACACACACACACACACACACACACACACACACACACACACACACACACACACACACACACACACACACACACACACAGACACACACACACACACACACACACACACACACACACACACACACACACACACACACACACACACACACACACACACACACACACACACACACACACACACACACACACACACACACAAACACACACACACACACACACACACACACACACACACAGACACACACACACACACGCAGACACACAAAGACACAGACACATACACACACACAGAAACACACACACAAACAGAAACACACACACAGACACATACACACACACAGAAACACAGACAGACACACACACACACACACACACAGAGACACACACAGACACACACACACACACACACACTTTGTGAGGACGATAATAAAACTATTTTGTTCTGTACAGTCTGATCACTCATCACTGACTCACCTCATGTTAGAGGAGTTTCCCCGGTGTGTTTCTGTGTGTGTGTGTGTCTGTCTGTCTGTGTTTCTGTGTGTGTGTATGTGTCTGTGTGTGTGTTTCTGTTTGTGTGTGTGTCTGTCTGTGTTTCTGTGTGTGTGTATGTGTCTGTGTGTGTGTGTCTGTGTGTGTGTGTGTGTTTCTGTTTGTGTTTGTGTGTGTGTGTCTGTGTGTGTGTGTCTGTCTGTGTTTCTGTGTGTGTGTATGTGTCTGTGTGTGTGTTTCTGTTTGTGTGTGTGTTTCTGTGTGTGTGTGTCTGTGTGTGTGTGTCTGTCTGTGTTTCTGTGTGTGTGTATGTTTCTGTCTGTGTGTGTCTGTCTGTGTTTCTGTGTGTGTGTGTTTCACACGACAACCAGCACACGTCTGCAGCTTCACCACCAGGTGTCGCTTTCAGCCCCGTCGTCCTCCCTCACCTGGTGTTTAACCCTGAGTCTGTGACCCTCCCTCCTCAGCTGTGCTCTGGAAAACCTCCGCCTGCTGTAGTTTTCTTTGTCGGCACCAGATGTCACTAAAGAGTTGTATTTTACTGGAGGCAGCTGGGACAGTTTGGAAGCTCATTTCTACCAGGACGAGAAAAAGTAGTGTCCACAGTCAGTGAGACGATAGAACTGTCGTTCTAATGTTTCCATTAGTTTCCTCTTGGTGGTTTGGAGGAAACGAGCTTCAGCGCTGTCCAAGCTGCTGTCAGTACAACAACAACAGCAACACAAACCCTCAACATCAAGGGACAAAGAAATCAAACACGAGCCGGAGACACACGTCTTACTCCGATTCACCAGTACAAGCTGAAACCAGATCCAGAGCTGGATGGACTGGACCAGTGTTAATGTTGGATTTTATTTTGGTGGATTTGCAGCCATTCTGTCTGTGGACCTGTCCATGGACCTGTCCCTGGACCTGTCCGTGGTTCTTCTCAGCAGGTCAGAAACCATCTCAGATCTTCATAGGCGTAGAGTAAGATATAAAGTGGAAACTGTTATGGTATGTTACTGGTATAATCATGAAGATAAGCAGCAGTTGTTCAGTTCCAGTAGCAGCGTCCACAGACATTCAGGGTCGTAAAGAGTTGGGAAATCTTCCGTCAGGCTGTGAGGAGTCTGTGCAGCGATGCACAGACCAGTTCAGTTATTGCCGTTGTGTGGGGTATGGAGCACAGTGTGTGGTTAGGTGGGGGGAGGGGCAGAGGCTGTTGGCCAGTCTGGTGGTTCTGGCCCGGGTGGACCTGCACCGCCTCCCTGAGGGCAGCAGCTGGAGCAGGTGATGTGTCGGGTGTGACTGCTCTGCTGGGCCTGAGACGTGCTGCGGCCCCAGGACAGGTCCTCCATCACAGTCAGACCCAGGAACTCACAGCTGCTGACCCACGAATCACTTTAACCAGTTCTAGTTAATCCACCTCAGAAACCTTCACTCGTTCATGTTACAGACCGGCGTGTAGTTCAGGGGCCCTGGGAAAATGGAGAAACGTCTTACATCCTGAACATATCTGTTTCTATACCATATCTCACAGTGCAGAGTTTTTTATTGTGGCTGTGATGTCAGAGTCAGATGTTTCCTCCTCCCTCATCCCAACACACACACACACTGGAATTAATGTTTACTTCACTGTTAATCCAAACTAAGCTGGATTTCAGAGGCAGCAGGATTGTTTTCACTCAGCAGGAGTTCAGAAACACACACACACGTTCTGTCTTTGTGAGGACACTCTTTGACATGATGTCTAACCCTAACCTGAACCCAGCTGGCACCCCACAGAACTGCTGCAGGTCAAACTGGACGAACCAAAAACCTTCGGTGGACTGACTCGTGAAGACGTGAAGGAACAACCCACAATGCAACACTGTAAAATACTGTAGCTACTCTCGAACTCTGTCCATTCAAAGACAAAACATCCGATGTGATGGACATGTGACTGTCTCGTCCTAAAATATAAGACGACTTTTTCAAACAGGGTCTTTTCTGTCCAGAGAGACACAGGTGACTTCAGACCACCTGGACCGGACTCATTGATGTGGACGCTGCAGCGTTTCCACCTCAACAGTTTTTAAGAAGTTAAAACTTTTTGTGATTTTGTGAAATTTCCAGGTTTTAAATGTGGATTGAAAGTTCAGATGAAAACAGGTTGATGGACACACACCGTCTGTCCAGCTGTTAAAATCCAGATGAAGAGACCAGGAGCTCATCAGCAGGCGGAGCGAGCTCCTGCCCCTCACTGCCAGCCTTTATTCTGCCCTGGGTTTTGCCTCTCAGGCGACAGGCTGGTGCCTGACCCTCTGACAGCTGGAAAACAAAACCAATCTTTGTACTTTACATGATTTAACGTGTTTTTTCAAACTAAATATGAAATATCAGATAAATCAGATACAACATTTATCTGATAGAGTAAAACTAAACCTCTTCATCATCATCCTCGTCTTCATCACTCGTACAGTAACTGACTCAGACTGATTTACTGGACGAATATGACATCACTGATGATGATGATGATGATGATGATGATGCTCTGTTGTTGTCCTGTTTGATACACACACACACTGATCTGATCTGTGTGTGTGACACATTGCTGACCCTTTACACGTCTGTACTCAGTGAAATGCTGAATGCAGCCCCCCCTCCGCCCCGCGCGCTCAGGACTGAGCTGAGACAAACACAAAGAGACACGAGAGAAGAAGAAATGAAGTAGAAGAGAAAACCGGAGACTCAGACTCACTCATTAGGAGAATCTGGAGCATTACGTCATGTTAGCAGCCCCCCCCACCCCCTCCATCACCTCTGTGCAGCATCCGAGCTCTGATTGGCCCGTCACCCAGTGGCCTATAAATCCCATTGGCTGATCTCGAGTCAGCTGCTGCGGACCTGACTGAAGACAGGAGAGAGAGGGAGGGATGCTTCAGATAAAAGCGGCAGCAGCAGGACTCAGTCCGTCCGCATCCGGATCAACAAAAGCCCAGTAAACCAGAGAACCCGCCGCTCTACCGGACTCTGCCGGACTGTGGTCCCGCTGCGACTCGGTGCGGCGGAGCGGGAGGAGCTGCAGGCGGAGGAGCAAGGTGAGAACATGGGCGTCTGTCCTCCAGCATCACAGCACCGCCCGGTTCACGACCGGAGCGTCCTCATCTCCAAACACCGCCAGTTTAAAACGAGTCCGCGTCTCCGTGGACTGCGTTGGTCCCGCTGTGAGTCCGGGACTTCGGTTTGGACGATGAAATGGGTACAGGACCAGAACATGATAAATGCTGTCCCAGTCCGTCTCTCAGGTCTCGGAGAGCTGAGGACGAGCTGTTTGGGTTCCTTTGAATGTTACAGCACAAAATAACACGAAGTTTGTTGTTGTTTAGATTTTTCAGGTGTGTTTCAGGACAGATTTAATCTGCGGAGTGAACAGTGAGGCTTTGTGTTTCAGGTCTGAGAGACAGACAGGTGTAGAGTTAAAGGACAGGTTGAACTCTTATCTTTACCTCTGTGTTCAGTAGAGTCAGGATGTGGTTAGCTTAGCTTAGCATAAAGACTGGAAGCGGGGGGAAACAGCTAGCCTGGGGCTCAGTGATGAATTAAGTCTGAACAAACTGTGATGTTAAGTTAAAGCTGGAACTATTTCTTGATGAACCACCGCGTATCCTTCCGCCCTTCCTCTGCATCTTTGGCGCAGGTTGGCAGATCCGGTCTGTGCCTCAGGTTCTGGTTTTGGTCTCTTTCCTTTCCTTGTCTCCTTGTCTCCTCTCCTTGCTGATGGAGACAGCGGATGTTGAGTTGAGTTGTTGTGTAATGATTCTCCTCAAACTCCTGATGAAAGTAGGTCAGAGTTTCTTCACTTCAGGAGGTTTCCACAGTAACAACAGCTCAGCTGCTTTATATAATCACTGCTCAACCTCTGCCACTCACTTCACCCTCACGTCTCCTCTCAGGATCTTCCTGTTTCAGACCAGTTTCTGGCTCAGACTAAAGTTGACGCTCGAGCTCGTCGCATCACGTCCTTTAGTTCAGAGAAGAAGAAGAAGAAGAAACCTCCCTCCTTTTAAACGGGCTGGATTTTCTCACAGCCAGAAACTGGATAAGTGTGAGACACCAAAGATGGGACGGGGACAGGGTTCCAGTCCAGTCTCTCTGTGGTGGTTGTTTGTATAGAATGTGTCACCTTTGCACCTGAATAACTGCCACAGTCTGCTGCACAGTGAACATCATGGCTTGTAACAACAGGATCAGTTGCTCCAGTCGTAATCCAGTCTTGGATGATCCAGTCTTAGGTAATCCAGTCTTGGATGATCCAGTTTTAGATAATCCAGTCTTGGATGATCCAGTCTCATGTCAACATGTCAGCAGCCTGAACTTCATTCAGCTGAGGAGGAAACAGATCCAGGTGTTTCCGTGTGAGTGATGGTAACACAGCAGGTAAACCCAGGTGAGCACAGAGACCGGTCACTGAGAGCTGTGCCGTCACGTGATGTTTTCTCATCCTGAATCTTAGTTTGTTCTGATTTTATTCTCTTTTTTTTTTGGACAGTAAAATTTTGATGGAGTGAAATTTTCTTCCCGTGAAACGTGTTAAATGTTTTGTTTATATATTTAGTTCAGAACTGAAGCACGAATGTTTTGAGATGCTTTTGTTTTTCAGCTTTGCTCACAGTTCACTTCACAACAACACGTCAGATCCGACGGCAGTAACATGAAAACGTGCCGAGCACAATCTGACAGGCCTGCTGTCGATCAATCGGCCGATTGATCAGGGGCTGTGACTCAAACTAAACGTCGAGCGACGTTTAGTTTGCGGTTTTCAGTGAAGATTTGATGATGAAACAAACTCCTGATGATGATGATGATCAAACGGTTGATGTCAGCATCACATGCTTCGGCTGTTTTCATGGTTTCATTTGGTAAAAATCCAGTTTAAGCAGTTTGGCTTGTTTTGAAGCTGCTTACTGTGTGTGTGTGTGTGTGTGTCTGACCTCTCAGAGTTAATTAACCAGCGTCTCCTGCTCTCCTCCAATCACATCCTCTGCAGCAGGACACTTAACGAGGCGCTCACAGCTCGTTAAATTATTAATATCACCTCATCAATATTCCATGTTTTCAGCAGCGGGGGTGGGGGGGGGAGGAGGGGGGAGATGTTGAAGCAGAGAGATGAATCCTCCTTCAGTCTGTCCCCAACAAGAAGGAGGAGGAGGTGAAGACGTTTCAACCATTGGTCTCACAGCGATGTCTTCATGTTCTACTTGGGAAACGAGAGACTATAATAAAATCAGCCTCCCAGTTAGCCTCCATCCCTCCCAGTTAGCCGTGGCGTGACTGTAATGGCGTGTGGAAATATGCTGTGTGTGCAGCAGATTTACCTGTCAGGTGACCTCTAAGTGATCATGTGACTTTAAACTGCAGGTGTTTGAATGTCCACACTCTGAAAGAGACAAAACGAGCTCAACACAAGAACAAAGGGCGTGAAGAGGCTGCTCTCAGCTGCCGCCTCCTGGAGGACCCCCAGACCCAGCCCAAATGAGATATGTGGTGTCTCCAGCTGGTTGTGGGTCTGCCCCGGGGTCAGACGGACCCTTCAGTGGTCCGTCTGGATGTCTGGGCTCAGACACCGTGTGGACGGAACTGATTCACAGTGTCCTTGTTTGGGTCAGGACCCAAAGCTCGGGAACCACAGGTGAAGACCAGAATGTAGATCGACTGCTGAGTGGAAAGCTTTGCCTTCAGGCTCAGCTCCCACTGCCATTATTACACAGCTCAGCCCATTTCACAGTCATATGACTGGATTTTAATAACTGGTTACATGTTCATGTGTTCATCGTGTTAATGGTGCAGCTGGTTTAGGTGGAGCTCGTTTTATCTGTAATATAGAACAGTATGTGTTACTGCTAAAGGAGTTTACTGATGATTAATGGAGTGAACCAATCACAGAGCAGCTCAGAGGTCACTCCCACCCATGTCACTTCCTGGCTGGTTGCCATGGCACCAGAGGCAAGGTGTGGAAGTCCCCAATGGCAACAATAGGTTTATGTTCAGGTTCAGGTTTAGTTGTTCCCCTTGTTGCTCTTCTTTCCCCACATTTCCTGCATGTCTCCACTTTCACTATAAAATAAAAGCATGAAGTACAGTGTGTGTGTGTGTGTGTGTGTGTGAAGGATGAGTATTCTGTCCCACTTTAAACTCAAAATTTTAGCTGTGTGCTAAATGCTGAGCTAAGCATTGTGTATATGTCTGTCTGTCCAGGTGACACACCTGTGTCTGAACAGCCATGAGCTGTGACAGTAACTGAACCGGTTCCATCCCTGTGTGTCCGTCCAGCAGTTGATGAGACTCACCTCCTGCTGACCATCTGGAGGAAGTTGTTGTCATCATTTAGCACTTCGTCCAGCCCAGTGCACCATGGGATCTGCGGCTGTCTTCGTGTTCCTCGTCTGCCTCATGACATCATCAGTGTGTGCAGGACTGGGCAGGGCCAGCCAAGGTAAAGGACACCAGTATGTTTTATAGACACGTGATGATCTGCACATGAAGACAGGCTTAAATCGTCAGTTTTTAAACAGAGATTTGGTGTGTGTGTGTGTGTGTGTGTGTGTGTCTGTGTGTGTTGTCTCCTGTAGGTGGCGCTGTGCTGTGCCCTCTGCAGTGTGTGTGTGAGACACGGCCCTGGTACACCCCACAGTCTGTGTATCACCAGGCCAGGACGGTCGACTGTAACGAACTCCATCTGCAGAGAGTACCAGCCAATGTTTCCTCTGACACACAGGTAACACTGACATCACACAGGTGACACTGACATCACACAGGTGACACTGACATCTCAAAGGTGACACTGACATCTCAAAGGTGACGCTGACATCACACAGGTGACACTGACATCTCAAAGGTGACACTGACATCACGCAGTTGACACTGACATCACACACATGACACTGACATCACACAGGTGACACTGACATCTCAAAGGTGACACTGACATCACGCAGTTGACACTGACATCACACACATGACACTGACATCACACAGGTGACACTGACATCTCGAAGGTGACGCTGACATCACACAGGTGACACTGACATCTCAAAGGTGACACTGACATCACACAGGTGACACTGACATCACACACATGACACTGACATCACGCAGTTGACACTGACATCACACACGACACTGACATCACACAGGTGACACTGACATCTCAAAGGTGACGCTGACATCACACAGGTGACACTGACATCTCAAAGGTGACACTGACATCACACAGGTGACACTGACATCACACACATGACACTGACATCACGCAGTTGACACTGACATCACGCAGGTGACACTGACATCTCAAAGGTGACACTGACATCTCAAAGGTGACACTGACATCACACAGGTGACACTGACATCTCAAAGGTGACACTGACATCTCAAAGGTGACACTGACATCACGCAGTTGACACTGACATCACACACATGACACTGACATCACACAGGTGACACTGACATCTCAAAGGTGACGCTGACATCTCAAAGGTGACACTGACATCTCAAAGGTGACACTGACATCACACAGTTGACACTGACATCACACACATGACACTGACATCACACAGGTGACACTGACATCTCAAAGGTGACGCTGACATCACACAGGTGACACTGACATCTCAAAGGTGACACTGACATCACACAGGTGACACTGACATCACACACATGACACTGACATCACGCAGTTGACAATGACATCACGCAGGTGACACTGACATCACACAGGTGACACTGACATCACACACATGACACTGACATCACGCAGTTGACACTGACATCACGCAGGTGACACTGACATCTCAAAGGTGACACTGACATCTCAAAGGTGACACTGACATCACACAGGTGACACTGACATCTCAAAGGTGACACTGACATCACGCAGTTGACACTGACATCACACACATGACACTGACATCACACAGGTGACACTGACATCTCAAAGGTGACACTGACATCTCAAAGGTGACACTGACATCACACAGGTGACACTGACATCACACACATGACACTGACATCACACAGGTGACACTGACATCTCAAAGGTGACGCTGACATCACACAGGTGACACTGACATCTCAAAGGTGACACTGACATCACACAGGTGACACTGACATCACACACATGACACTGACATCACACAGGTGACACTGACATCTCACAGGTGACACTGGTATGCTGTGAACATGTTGTGAGTGTGTTGTGTTGATGTGTTTCAGGTGCTGCTGCTGCAGAGTAACAACATCTCCTCCATCACGACTGAACTGCAGAGTCTGACCAACCTGACGGAGCTGGACCTGTCGCAGAACCACTTCACACAGGTAACACACACACACACCATGTGGCCAAAAGTATGCAGACACTGCTGTCTACATCCTTTACTGTTCTTTTGTTCTGAGTCTGATGTTTTCGTCATTAGCCATTTTCCAACTTTGTATCCACAGTTTGTGTTTTTGCTGTTTCCACATTGCGACACCTCCGAGCTCAAAGCCAGCTTCACAAACAAGGGGTTTCTCTCTGTCTCTGTCCAGGTGAGCTCTATGGGTCTCTCTTCTCTGGGCCGGCTGGTGACTCTGTACCTGGAGGAGAATCACATTGAAGAGTTAGAGGACTTCAGTCTGAGGAACCTGTCCAGTCTGGAGGAGCTCTACATCAACCACAACCACATCTCCTCCATCGGACCCCAAGCCTTCACCGGCCTCACCAACCTGCTGCGGTAACTACCTCTTCTTCTTCTCCTTCTTCTTCTATTCTTCCCTCTACAACAACCTAAATGTCTCCTAGGTCTTATTCAGTCATTACAAAACCACCCTCTTCTCAATCTTGTAGGCTCCACCTGAACTCCAACCGACTGGTGGCCATCGACAGCCGCTGGTTCGAGTCCCTGCCGTCCCTGGAGATCCTGATGATTGGGGAGAACCCCATCCTAGGTCTAGAGGAAAAGAACTTCCTGCCTCTGTGCCGCCTCCACAGCCTGGTGCTTGCTGGGATGGGGCTGGCCTCCGTCCCCTCTGCTGCCTTTCTGGGCCTTGACTACCTGGAGAGCCTCTCCTTCTATGATAACCAGCTCAGGTGTGTCTGAGTTTAGGTGCTGTTCACTTCCTGTCTGTAATGTTCTGTTCTGGGTGATGCTGATGAACGGTGGTTTTCCTGGCAGGTCTGTTCCCCGGGATGCCCTGAGCGTGCTCCCTAACCTGAAGTTCCTGGACCTGAACAGGAACCCAATCAGCCGAATCCAACAGGGAGATTTCCAGAACCTTCCGCACCTGGAGGAGCTCAGGTCAGTCTGAGAATACAGCTGCAAAAAGATGAAAGAGGCCAAGACGTGCACTGAAGGTCTGACCTGACACCCCAAGATCTCGACTCGTCTCCCTGGAGATCAGGCCTCTCAGGTCCTCGTCTCATTTTAATGTCTGAGGACGGAGCTTTACCTTTTACCGAGTTTAACAAACAGATCCAGAAACCAAACCACAACGCTCTGTCCATCACAGTCTCTCTCTCTTTTTTGACGTCTGCCCTCTGGCAGACATGTTGTGTTGTTTGGTACATTATGTGCAGTTTCTGCAGGTCGTGTATTAGAGTAATTGTTGATTGTGTTTGGGTTCAGCCTGAACAACATGGAGGAGCTGCTGATGGTGGAGCGAGCATCTTTCCAGAACCTTCCAGAAATTGCCAAACTGGAGCTCTGCAACAACCCCCGACTGTCGTACATCGACCCGCAGGCCTTCAGGTGGCTGCTGCTGCTGGAAACTCTGCTTTTCTGTTTCACTTTCTGCTTTTTAAATTTCTCTCCTGGAAATTTCACACATGATTAAATCGGTCTTCTTTCCATCCATCTCCCTCTTTCTTCACCTTCTCATCCCCCATTCACCGTTTCATTTTCCTTCTCCTCCTCCTCCCCCTCCTCCTTAATGCCCTTTCTTGCTCCTCTTTTTTCTCTTGTCCATTTGTTTCTCTCCTCCCTCTCTCTTTCCTTGTTACTCCTCATCATTCACCTCTCCTCCTCCTCTCGTCCTTTTCCTCCTCCCCTCCCCTTCTTAGTGATCTGTCCTCCCTCCGGACTCTCCTCCTCCATAATAACCAGCTCAGCCTCCTCTCTGGAGACCTCCTCTCCTCCCTCCCATCCCTGGAGGAGGTGTCTCTTCACTCCAACCCCCTGCGGTGTGACTGTCTCTCCTCCTGGGGGCCTCACTTTGGCAACCAATCTCATCTCAAGCTGCTGGAGTCGTCCGTCACCCTCTGCTCCTCCCCGCCTCACCTGATTGGTCGAGAGCTGCAGGAGGTGGTGGCAGTCGGGTGGGGTGGGACCGGCAGGGGCGGGGCCAACAGCTGCCTGCCTCACATCTCTCCTCACTCCTTCCCACCGGCCATGAACGTCAGTGCCGGGCAGCCAATCACACTGGAGTGCTGGGCAGATGCTGAGCCCGCCCCCCAGTTCTACTGGGTGACGCCCACTGGAGACAAGGTGGGTGGGGTCACGAGTGTCTCACGGAGGATGCTGTTGATAAATGTTTCCTGTGATCCGGATCCAGACAGAGACCATGTTTGCGTCACGTCAGTTTGTGGCAGGTGAAGCTGACGTGCTTCAGACGCTGTTGTTCTCTCGGGTTCCTCTGACAGGACGAGTTCCTGCTCAGAGCCAATAACCTGATGAACAGGTGGTTGTATGTTCACTGCACGTTCACCTTTTCTGTTTAATGTTACACTGTGAAGCTGTGAAGTTTGATTAGGAAAATATTCAAACTCTTCATCCAGTTGAGAAGATGAAGTAATCATGTCATGTCATGTCTTCCTTACCTGGTCAGGTGAGTTCGGAGGCAGTGGCTGCACCAATCATATCAGAGGAGGGGCGTGGCCTGAATAGGAAGAAGAAGAAGCATCGTGTGTCCGACCCTGGAGCCTTAGTGATCGAACACGCCGAGATGTCAGATGCAGGTCAGTCTGGTTGGGTCTGGTTGCTTCTGGTTGCTTCTGGTTGGGTCTGGTTGGGTCTGGGAGCTTCTGGTTGGGTCTGGTTGGGTCTGGTTGGGTCTGGGAGCTTCTGGTTGCTTCTGGTTGGGTCTGGTTGGGTCTGGGAGCTTCTGGTTGGGTCTGGTTGCTTCTGGTTGGGTCTGGTTGGGTCTGGGAGCTTCTGGTTGGGTCTGGGAGCTTCTGGTTGGGTCTGGTTGGGTCTGGGAGCTTCTGGTTGGGTCTGGGAGCTTCTGGGTATCTGCTTCTTCTGTGGATGAAACATTCATGTTTTTTGCTCCTGATTTTGATGAAAAGCTTTTAATGTTTATTCCAATCCAACATTTTCCTTTAAATATTGGAAAGCACGTTTCCATGGAGCTGATGGAAACGTGCTCTGACTTCATCATTTTAATTAAAACGGCTTCTGTCTGTCCTCTCAGGTGTGTACACCTGTGTCGCGTGGAACGTGGAGGGAGCAGACACAAAGAGTGTCTCAGTGTTCGTGGACTCTCTGGGGTTTGTGGGCTGGTGGTCGGACGGGGGGACCCGGCGGGATGGTGAGCCCAGCAGAGAGCAGCCCTGGCTGGGCAGCTCGTCCAGCCCTGCAGCCTCTCTGGTGGTGGTGGCTAAGGTACCGGCTTTGTCTTTAACATTCCTACTTTATCCATCAGTCTTTTTGTGTGTATTTGTCATCGTCATAGTTTTGTATCTTTTTAAAGGAAACGTGCTGTAAAATACAAGATTATGTAGACTAGATTTCAAAAAACTGGGTCAGACTCTAAACTTTGGAGATGTACTTGTTTCCTGTGGAGGTGGTTCACGCCCAGTCAGTGGTGCTGGAGTGGAAGTTGTATCCCAGCGGAGGACCTTTGTCTGTGGGTGAGAACCAGCAGGACGCCCCCCTCCCTCTGCCCCGTTGGACCAGTGCCACTGTGCACATTGACAACCCTCAGATCAGCTACACCTCCAAGGTGAACACATCCACCATGTCTGGAATAACAGTGGGGACAGCTGAGTGTCTGGGGTTAGATCATGTGACAGAAGGACAGTTAGAGGATTGGACGTTTTAGATGGTGGAGGTTTTAGCACTTGTAGTTTTTTCTGGGCTTAAAAGTTCGTACTAAAGTACAATGTAATGTAATGTAATGTAACCTTCAGCATAATTTTCAGCTGTTTCCAGAGAAACATCTGTAAACAGCCTCTGTCCTGGACCTGCTGAACAGCAGACAGACTCAGAGCAGCTGCTGAACATGGTGCAGCATTTAGCAGCATTTAGCAGCTGAAGAGCCAGATGTTTCCCTCAGGAGCTGGTGGAGACCAAACACTGAGCTGAAAGAGAGGGACACTGGACTGAGAGTCCTCAGGTCGACTCAGAGACCACTCCAGGTGAAGGATCATGTTGATCTGTAACAGCTGGATGTGGAAATAAAGTCAACATATCAGCTTAGGAGGCGGTGATACGTCAGTGTCAGTGAAAAGCTTCAGTTATCGCAGGTTTAACTTAAGTTTAAATTAACTTAAGTTTAACTGAACTTGACCTCATCAGTCTTTCTTTGTGTCTCTCCAGGTCCCAGTAGATGTTCAGGAGTATAACCTGACTCACCTTCTTCCTGCCACAGAGTACCACGTCTGCCTCACCGTCTCCTCCTCCCCCCCCTCTTGACTTCCCCTCCTCCTCTCCCATCTCCTCCCCCACCCCCATCTCTCCCTCCTCCTCCCCGTCCTCTCCTGTCCACACCTCCTGTCTGAACGTCACCACTAAGGAGGCGGGTTTCTCGGTGGAGCTGGTGGCGTCACGGCGCAGCAGCGTGGCGTTGGCGGCCGTCATGGGCTCCATGTTCGCTCTGTCCATCATGGCTCTGCTGGTGGTTTACATGGGCCGCCGCGTGCAGCAGCACAAGTCCTGCGGCCACTCGCTCAAGAAATACATGCAGCACGCCACATCCATCCCTCTGAACGAGCTGTACCCGCCGCTCATCACGCTGTGGGAGAGCGAGGCCGAGAAGGACAAAGATGACAAGGAGGAAGAGGAGGAGAGGGAGGGAGGAGGGAGGGAGGAGGAGGCAGGGGGGAGTCAGATCGACACCACAAAGACGTACATGTGGTAGCTGGAGGGGGGGGGGACAGACATTAGGGGGTGGGGGGTTATGGAGGGATGAGGAAGGAGAGAAGAGAAACTGGATGGATGAAAGCACAGAGAGGTCATGTGACTCAGTGCTGAGCCTGACAGACAAACAGAAGGGTAAAAATTTCTAAACACACCTGTCTGCTGAGAAGGAGGGGGAGGAGACAGGTGACAGAACGAGAAGACATCCCGGAACACGTCGTCAGCCCATTAATCCAACACCCTGTGTCTCCTGCGTCCTTCACAGTCCTGTCCATCATTTTGCAAATCATCCCTCACTGTCCAGAGGGACGTCCTCTGACACCCCCTAAGTGAACAGGTAAACAGGTGTTTGTGGTTAATGGGCTAAAATAGGAAAAACACCTGTATGTTTCTGTTTCCTGTCGATCAGATGGAAAATGACAGAAGAGTCTGGTTCTCAAACTGAGGGTCGGGAGCCTGTTAATGGGCCATCAGCTGGTTCACACATTCTTTCTGTTCAGGGCAGGTGAACTGTTGACCCGTGAGTCCAGGTGTTTGCTGCTCTCAGATTTCGTCTCCTTCCTCTCTTCCTCTTTTCCTTCCTTCTGTCTCCTCCCTGTCAAGCACACTGACTGTAGCTGCACTGTTAAAAAATCGGATTATTGTAATTTAGTTCATCTGATGAACACGAATGCGGCGCTGACCCTCAGCACAGCCACGTGGAGCATTTCACTGCAGACGTTTCCAGATGTTTTAAAGGTCTCGCATTCATCGGAAACTTCACACACGTGAGAACTACTGAAGAAAATAACGTTGAATTCTGAAACTTTTTTTTAACCTGAGGTTTCTGTCTGAATACGGGACCTTTAACCCTCCAGGGGCTTTGCTTGACTGTTGCCATCAGCACAGCACGAATGATTTAGTATTATTATTATTATTATATTGTTCTGCATTGGGATTGTACACAGTGGTTGTCATGGCGACGGTCATGAGCTGTGTGTCAGGATGGATTCAGATCGAAGCTCAGTCACTGACGGTGAAGAAGCCCAGCTTTATCGACACCCTCAGCACAGACACAGACGGTGACCACGCACTTCTGTTCTGAGTCCTATCGGGTGCGTCGAGCTTTCAGCTGTCGATGATGCTGTGCTGGGACGTGGTGCTGGGACGCTATGCTGGGACACTGCGCTGGGACACTGTGCTGGGACGTGGTGCTGCTGCATGCCTTTGCACTCATCTTTAGGACTGTTTGAACAAAAACCACATCTGTGCAACGACCTGCAAACTGCTGGAGTTTGGTTCAGTCCCGAACAGAAAAACACTGCTTTCACCAAAGGAACGAGACAAACCAGGATGAGTGGAAACGATCTGGATGTAGAAACAGTTTCCACAGCAGATGATTCTGAATCATCCCGCCATTTGGGAATCGGACTTCACAGTTTGCAGGTTTGTTGTTCAGACTTTCAGCCAAATATTCCCTCAACTGTCTGTCGACCAAAAGACTTCAGGAGCTCCCAAAGGAAGCTGTGGGCATTTTAAAGCATAAATCCTCTGTAAATACAAACGTGAGAAACTGCTGTGAAGATTTTCTGCTTTTCCTTTCTCTGTCACACTGAACTAAGTCTTTGGGTTTTTGACTGTTGATCAGACAAAACAAGACGTTTGAAGACGTCACTTTGGACTCTGGGAAATAAAAATGGGCAAAAACTGAGAAAATGATGTGGAGATGAACTGAACATGAAAATAATTCTCAGTTCTCCCACTTCAGATCTGAATCAGCTGTAAAATGAATTGACTTTTGAACTGTTCAAATTGTTTTTGCATGAGTGAAAAAGCTTTGAGCTCTGAATGAGAAGCTGCGAGTGTTTGACTGCAGGCGACACTTCTCTGAGCTTTAAGCTTCAGCCTTGACCCTAAAAATAGAAGTTTAGCAAAACACAAAGTTCCCTCGCGCTGTGCATCTGAAGGCTTCGCTGAGGAAGATCATGCAACGTGTCTGAAAGCTCCAGATTCAAGAGCCACACGCTCTGCAGATGCTTTTTTCAGACATGAGTACTGATCTGATTTCCCTGAGTTTAAACTGAGTGTGCAGCTGCAGTTTGGTGTGAGAGCAGAGCGGCGGCGCCCTCTGGTGTCGATCACAGCCAACTACCACAAACACTGACCCATCACACTTCTCATGTCACTGAAATTAAACTTGACAGTAATATGCAGGGTATTTTGTATAAAGTGTATCGCTCTATATTTGAAAACAACTATTGCTTATTATTATTATTACTCAAACTGAGCACCAACTGTAACTGAAGATGTGTGTCTGTATGTGTGTGGGAGGGGAAGATCATATAAACACACTTTGTCACTCCACAGCCTGGTGTGTGATTACTCACTCAGATATATGATAACATGGAATTTTCACATGACAAACACACTGCAGGATCAAACTCCCTGACCAGAGCTCGTGGTGTTAAAACCAATGATCAGACGTGTCCAACTGAAGATGTTGCAGCGCAGACAGAGTGTGGACACTTCGGTCAGGAACTGATGAATCACTGAAAGGAGAACACACAAACTCACCCACCTTCATATTTTCTAGTTTTTTAAATCATATTATTAATCAAACAGACAGTGAAGGTGACACAGCAGCAGCTCGTGTCTCTGTGGACGTTTCCTCAGACAGAACATCTGTCAGATGATGTCTACAGCTGAACATGAAGTGACTTCCTGAAGGCAGCGGCGGATAGAAGCCTGCAGGCTGCTGCTCGCACACAACTCAGCATCAAACTGGATTTAGTGTAAAACAGAAGTTTGAGACAAGAATGTGAAAAATGAAGGACATGGACTGATCATCTGTTCTCATACTTGTTCAGTTGTTTCCCATGATGCACTGAGCTCCTCTCTCCTCCATTAATCCATGTTCCTGACTCAGCTCCTTCTCTCCTGTAGTCCTGTGTTTTCATCTGTCCTCGGAGCCACCTACTGCCCCATGATTACTCTCATTATTTATTATTATTAGTCCTGTTATTAGTGTGATTATGTATAGTTATTGTTTGTATTGTTACCATCAGTCGTCTTATCACTGTTGCCCCCCGCCACCCCTCCAGCAGGCAACTGAAAAAATCAAACAGATTTGACTTGAAAAGGAATTTTAGGAATTAGAATTTTTTTTTTTTAACCTCTCATCAGGAATTTTGTTTCTAAACTTTGTGGGAAAAACAAAATCTGATGACTTTGGTTTGTTTGTATGAAGTTCTCATAATGTATATCTCTCTCTTTTAAAATCATTATTATTTTACTGAACTTCTTCTTCTTCTTAGGTTTGTGTGGAAAATGTGTGCACTTTCTTTTACAGACACATTTCGGCTGTAAATTGTTACGTTCATGTTGATAAAGTAAAACTGTGGACATGTCTGTGAATGTTCTCATTCATCCAGGTCATAGTTCTCTCTTTGAAATTTGAATCGAAGGCAACTGGACATATGTTTGTCTGGGAAGACTAGTCTGACTAGTGCGGACTAGATAGACCGATGCGTACGAACTGATGAAGCCCCTTGGATAAGAGGCGAAACGTCTTCCCAGACAAACTTAAGTCCAGTTGCCTTCGATTCAAATTTCAAAGATAAAACTGTGGACAGAAAGGTAGTGAAACGTTTTTATTTCGTTTTTCTGATATTTCCTTCTTTTGGTTTTACTTTGGAAATATTTGAATCAAAGCAAACTGTTATGACGTTAGAAACTAATTCGCTGTGTCAGATTAATTTCAACAGATGCGGACACATTTAACGGAAGATGAGGGAGAAACGACACTTTCACATTCATTATTATATTTATTCATAACATAAAACAGGGCGTTAAGATGTGTTCATGTGTCAATATTCAAAACAAGTTGAAAAATAAATAAAATAAAAGAGAGAAGACAAAAAGAAAACAACGAGAAAAGAAAATTTAAAAAAAAACTAAGCGCCGATGAACGTGCTGACGTAACAACTGCCGTCTCGACCAGGAAGTGACGTCGCGGCCTCCGTCAGACTGTTGATGTTGTGGACTGGTCGGCCGGAGAACGGGAAGACGGAGACGCGTTTTGTTTTTGTTCAGCTAAACCGTCGAAAACGAGCCGAGTCGTCGCTTCTGCCGCCCGTTTCGGTTCGTTAAGAGCCTTAGCTCGGTGAATAAAGCCAAACGGCCGGGCCGGAGGACGAACACACCGAGACATTTGATCTAGAAAGGGAGGACTCGTCACCCTCTGACCCCCTCCCTGCCTCCCTCACACACTCACCACCATGACGATTCTCCCGAAGAAAAAGCCCAGCTCCGGGGTCGGAGTCTCGGACCACACCGATGACAGCGACCGTCGGAGCGGCTCCGACCCGCACCAGCACCCGCACCCGCACTCGGGGCGGACCGGCGCTCGGCCGAGGGCTTCACCTCCGCCGTGGTCCTACCAGCCCGCTCCGCCCTCCGCCAGGGACGACAGGCGGAGCATCGAGGCGAGCTCCCGTCCGCAGCAGGCCTCTCCGCCGCCCGTCGGCTCCGTGTCTCCGGTAGGGCCGGGAGACGGTCGGGACGGCAGCGGCGGGATTGTGGCCGGGTCACGCGGGGAGCTCGTCGTGTCGGCCGGCGTCGTCGGATGCGGCGGAGGCATCGGCAGCTGCTGCTCCGGGCCCGGACTGAGCAAGAGACGGCGGCAGGCAGGTACCTGTTCCGGCGGGGTGGTGGCAGCTCTGGCCGGCGGAGGCCAGCCCGGGGTGACCGGACCGGGAGGGGTGGGGTCCAGCCAGGACACGGAGGAAGGAGCCGGGAACAACAGCGAAGACGAGTACGAGAACGCCGCCCGGCTGCAGTCCATGGACCCGGCTACTGTGGAGCAGGTAGGAAGCTAACGTCCGCTAATGTGACATGGAGAGGCTGCGGCCAATGCTAATGCTACCGTGGCTACACAGGTGGGATCCACGGTTTAGCTCTTTCACACGATTCACAGGTAAACACGACCAGCGTTCACATCTCAGAGGAACAGCGCGTCTTACACAAATAACCGTTTATTCAGCTTTACGTTAACACGCTGTTACACTGTTCATGTAAAATCCTTTAGATCGCACATGTTCACCTCAGACAGTTCAGGACCACAGCATTACCACCTGTCAGTAACCTGCGGGTAACCATGGCAACGGGACTGATGCTTCAGACTCAGCCTCCAACATCCTGTTAAACCGGTCAGTTAGACGGACAGAGAATGAAGCAGCATCTGAGGGTAAAGGGTTAATGTTCTACGCTTTTTCAAACAAACAAACAAACAACAACGTTAACAGGCAAAAGTTTTCACAGACGGAATGATCAGCTGAGGAAATAACTGGCAGTGATTGATACCGAGTGTCTCTGGGTTTTGGACATGTGAAGATGCCACTTTGAGGAACTATAAAGTGCATTTTCACTGTTCTCTGGCATTTTATAAAACGAATTAATAATTAAAATGATCGTTAGTAATTAAAGCTCGCTGCTCAGGGTGTGAGGATGAGGAGGACACATTTACAGACTAAAAGAGTTGTCTCTTAGAGGACAGTTTGCTGGAGCTCCTGTTGCTGTTCCTCGCAGTTTGACCTGGTGTAAACTGAAGCTGAGTGTGGAGCTGAACAAAGGTGTGAATTCATCCCCGAGGGGAAATTCACAGAAGTGTGTGTTTACATTTATCAGCTGTTTGAATCCCTTTAGTTATTTACATACACGTGTAAATGTCAGATCCTGGCGTCAGAAACCGGGATTCATTCTGAGAACCTGAATCTGCTACGTGAAGGAGTCTGATCGAACTGGGACACGTGAAGCCCGGGCTCTGGTCTGTGTCTGCCATGTTTGCAGCCGTGTCATACTGAATGATGTAATGCTGATCTGTTTCTGTGAAGTGAAAGGAAAAATGTGACGGGGTTAGTACGGGGGATTAACTGTTACTGATGATCAGGAGAAGAAGCTCAAGCCAACAGTAACAAGATTTACATCCAAATATCACAGACACATTTCCCTCCTCTGCTGCTGCTGAGTGAACATGACGGAGAACATGTGGAGAACATGGTGGAAACCTGACATTTCTGTTGGAGTGCTGTGTTAATGTGAGGAAGGTTCAGTCTCCTCGTGCTGCTGTTTCTCTGAGCGACCGTCAGACTCTTTCTGCACTCGTGGTGTTTCTCAGGTTTTTTTAATGCAGAGGAGGAAACTGTCGTCGACACTGTCGTGGAAATCATGTAAAAGTCACTCAAACAGGGATTTGCATGATGACGTTTCACACGTCATGTAAATGTAAATTTCAGACTGAGGTCTGTGCGGTCGACGGGTCGACGGCTGCAGCTCACGATTATTCTCTGTACGATGAAATACCACAGGCCGAAGATACGAGTCCAGTGTCTCGTCTCCAAAACCCAAAGACGCTGAGTTCACCGTGGGACAGAAAGTGACACCAGAGAGCGACTACAGTGTTTTGCTTGATAATTTACTTGATCAGTTGATTGATTAAAGTGACATATTTGTGACACTTGGAGTTTTGTAAAGCAAAGGGCAGCGAGTGAGCCTGAGGTCAGTGAGTGCAGCAGGTGAATAAGCTCTGCAGCCTCCACTCTGTTTTCATGATCGCTTCATCTGCAGATTATTTTCTCCATTCATTCATTCATTGTTTAATGAATTAAATAACAGGAAACAGTGAAAAGTCCCATTTGAATTTTCTGTTTTATGAATAAAACTGTCGCAGTTTCCTGAAGCCTGATGTCACATCTTTCAATGTGTGTGACCGACAGTGGAGCTGTGACAGGAAGCTGCTGACTGGGTCTGAGCTAGAGCATCAGCTGATGGATCTGATGAAGCTGTGAAGGCCTCAGGCTTCAGTCGTGTCGCTGAGCTCGTGTGTCGCCGCCGCAGTGCTCGGTCCTCCTCTCACTGTCACTGTGACATGTTGACAACAGGACAACCATCCTCCAGTTAAACGGCATTTCAGAAAAATTCATCAGGACTTCGATTCCACGTTTTCCACCCGATCGTCACCTGGTTTTGATTAACAGCAGAGAATCAGACTTTAGCTCTTTAACACTGTGTTCACTGTGATACAGAGCGAGCCGCACCTTCACACACCTGCTTCAGTTAACTTACTCATGACTGACATGTCTGTGACCGGAAAGGAGAAGACGACTGAGAGTCTTCACTTCACGCTGACGGGTCTTCACGGCGTCTTTGTTGGTGGTTTGTTGTGGTGCAGACTGACTGCACCGTCATCAGAAACGTCAGTGAAAACTCAAGAGGCCGTCACAGGTGTTGCTGCGTGGCTGCAGCGTTGTCGACAAACCACAAACAAACCATCAACAATTCACCAACAATTCACCAACGAACCACCAACAAACCACCAACAATTCACCAACGAACCACCAACAAACCACCAACAATTCACCAACGAACCACCAACAAACCACCAACAATTCACCAACGAACCACCAACGAACCACCAACGAACCACCAACGAACCACCAATGAACCATCAACAAACCACCAACAAACCACCAACAAACCACCAACAATTCACCAACGAACCACCAACAAACCACCAACAATTCACCAACGAACCACCAACGAACCATCAACAAACCACCAACAAACCACCAACAATTCACCAACGAACCACCAACGAACCATCAACAAACCACCAACAAACCACCAACAAACCACCAACAATTCACCAACGAACCACCAACAAACCACCAACAATTCACCAACGAACCACCAACAAACCACCAACAATTCACCAACGAACCACCAACGAACCACCAACAATTCACCAACAAACCACCAACAATTCACCAACAAACCACCAACAATTCACCAATTCACCAACAAACCACCACATTTGACACCATCTCAGATGTTTTTGAGAACAAATGATTAATCGATCAGCTGAGAAAAGAATCCACACACTAACTCTCCACAGATCTGTTAACTCCTCCTGTAACCGACTAAACACACTTGTTCTGTGTTTGAACAAAGGAATTGTGTAGTGAAGTGTGTACCTGTCCAGGTCCGGTATACAGCTGACCCTGTGTGTGTGTGTGTGTGTTTAGCAGGAGCACTGGTTTGAAAAAGCTCTGAGGGAGAAGAAAGGCTTTGTCATCAAGAAGATGAAGGAGGACGGAGCGTGTCTGTTCAGAGCCGTGGGTGAGTGACACACACACAGGACAACATGTCCTCACAGCCATACAAAGACACACACACACACAGGACAACATGTCCTCACAGCCATACAAAGACACACACACACTAGTAAATCTTGAGTCTTTATATTTGGGATTTTCTGTATATTCTGGGTGAGTCTGTCTCTTTGCTGTGGTGACAGATGCACAGCAGTGTCCCCCATTGTGGGACTAATAAAGGTGTATCTTACACACACTTTGGTTTAGGCTCAGGCATGTCTCTGCAGTTCCTCCGGTCACCAGCAGGTGTCAGTGTTTGGCTGCTTCTTTGTTTTGTGTACCCGAGGCTCTGAGGACTGAGGGCTGGTTTTATAAAGCTGCTCGAGGCAGATGAAGGACGTGGCTGTGGATCTGACCTTTGTTTGGTCGGTGTGTGATTGTTGATTTGTGTTGTCAGTGTGTGTATGAGTGTGTGTGTCTGTCTGTGTGTGTGTGGAGGGATTTTCCAGTGAACAGGTTAGTGCAGTGCTGGTAAACAAACTGCAGATTATAAATAAAGGAGTGTGTGTCACTGCTGTGACTCTTCTCTGACACCAGAGGGTGTGTGTGTGTGTCTGTGTGTCTGTGTGTGTGTAGTGGGAAGGTATGTTGAAATGTGGGTCACTGTGAAAGATGAAGGTTTCTCTGTCTCCCTTCAGGACACACACACAGGTCCATTCAGTAGAGTCCAGGTTGTGTTCCAGATAACAGCTATTATGTTGCTGCAGTTATGTCATCACTCTGACCTCATTGTGTGTGTGTTGTACCTGTACACTCACACCTGTCTTCCTGTTGTTATATAATGAAGTGTGTGTTTCTGAGTCACACTGTTAGAACCACACAGCACAGAGTCCTGACAGTGGGCGGGACCCCGCCTCCCCAGGTGTGAAAGCCTGGACTGTCACAGTTCAGCACCACAGTGGAGATTTACCCAGCATGCTCTGGGAGCTGATTTTTATCCCACCTGCTGTCGTTGGTTCTGGCCGACGGCACTGAACTGAACCAGTAACAACTGAACACACGACGTTTTACTGAGTGAAGGCGCAAACACGAAGATCGAGCCGCTGTAACGTTGGTGAGAGCTTTCAGTCAGTGTCCATGGTCATCATCACCCGGAGGAGACGGACTGAGCGTGTGCGGGTCGCAGCTCTGCAGAGGAACAGTGACGAGCAGCTCACTTCTCATTTTCTCTCACTGAACTTCTGAGTCTTTTCACTTCTATTTTCAGAGGCTGGATTCTCTGCTGCTCGCTGCGTTTCACAGAAATCATCTGTTAACACACACACACACACACACTCTCACACACACACACACACACACACTCTCACACACACACACACACACACACACATTTGAACAAACATCATTGTTTAGTGTCTTAAAACTGTTTTCACACATAGCTGTCCACTTTCTGTTTCAGGTAGGCAGGTGTGTGTGTGTGTGTGTGTGTGTGTGTGTGTGTGTGGTTATTACAGATGAGTGTTTCCTTACCTGAGGGCTGGATGTTGGATAATAATCCTTCAGGTTTAGTTTTGCACCTGAAAAACATCCAAATGAAACGAGGGAACATACAGAGACTGAACACGTACTCCACACATACTCCACACGTACTCCACATGTACTCCACACGTACTCCACATGTACTCCACACGTACTCCACATACTCCACACATACTCCACACGTACTCCACATGCCTCACATGTACTCCACACGTACTCACACGTACTCCACACACTCCACACGCACGTACACACATACTCCACACATACTCCACACGTACTCCACACATACTCCACACGTACTCCACATGTACTCCACACGTACTCCACATGTACTCCACACGTACTCCACATGTACCACACGCACTACACGTACTCCACACACACCACACGTACTCCACACATACTCCACACACTCCACACGTACTCACACACTCCACACTACTCCACACACTCCACACACGTACTCCACACGCACTCACACGTACTCACACGTACTCCACACGTACTCCACACTCACACTCCACACGTACTCCACACGTACTCCACACGTACTCCACACGTACTCCACACGTACTCCACACGTACTCCACACGTACTCCACACGTACTCCACACGTACTCCACACGTACTCCACACGTACTCCACACGTACTCCACACGTACTCCACGTACTCCACACACACTCCACACGCACCACACACTCACACACACTCCACACATACTCCACACATACTCCACACGTACTCCACACGTACTCCACACGTACTCCACACGTACTCCACACGTACTCCACACGTACTCCACACGTACTCCACACGTACTCCACATGTACTCCACACGTACTCCACACGTACTCCACACGTACTCCACATGAATCTTTGGTTTTTCTGTGTAACACGTGTGTTCTGTTTAACAGCTGTAGTTTTCAGATTGAACAGCTCAGAGTATGTGTAATGTTCACGTGTTCACGTGGTTCAGTGAGGGATGTGATGTGATGGTTCACGGCTGTAAACACAGCTGGGTGTCAGGTCACATTCCTGCTGGGAAACCCGCTCGACCTGTCAATCATCCGTCCCCGGTGAGACGTCAACAATGACGCTGCATTGAAGTGTGTGTGTGATGGGTAGTGCGGCCTGTAGGGGGCGCTCTCAGCTGCTCAGCCTGTCAGTGTGTGTGTTCACACACACACACACACACATCACACCATCAGCTGATCCACACACACCTGACCGTGGCAGTCAGCCAGTCACACAGTGCCTGCAGGTGTTTGCAGCAGCTAATGATCATTGACGAGGAGTTTTTCTGCTTTACCGTCTGTCAGAGGACGAGCTCGTCAAACACACGTTCTGTCTCATTATCAGGTTCTAACAACAGAACTGAGCTCCGCCCCGAGACGCTGCAGCAGAACCATGCAGAGTAAAGTTCAGACAGCAGAGACGCTGAGACAGTGTGTCTGTGTCTGTGTCTGTGTGTGGATGGGTCAGGGTTACATACAGTAAGTCAGATGTGCTTGTGGTGTTTGGACACGTCTCCCGTTTCAGACCCATTGAGCAACGTGTTCCCGGGGTGCTGATAACTCCCAGCATGCCCTGCTGCTGCTCATGTTTGCCGCCTGTGTTGACCTGTGGATGTGGAGACATCAGACACAGAGAAAGTGAAACTGTCTCCGTGTTGACCCGATGGAGTATCTGTCACAGCCGGTCCAACCGGTTTTCATGATGTTACGTCCAAACCAGATTCCCCGTCAGCTGACCGGCCTGCCCGCTCTGCCTGCTTCCTGTCGGGCCGGCTGTGCTGCTGCTGTCGGTCAGTCTGTTTTGGCAGGAAGAAGCAGGAGGAGAGTTCAGGGCAGACGTCACTGTCTGGTGTCTGTAGAGGTGAAGGAGGCTTCACAGTGTGCAGGTGTATCACCTGTGATCGGCCTTTTATTAATCAGTTGTCTTTAAAATGTGTTTTTTAATTTCGTGGATAATTGAGCTCCTGCGCTGACGTCCTGGTGTGACTCAGCATTCCTCTGACCAGTCTGCTCAGTCATATGACGACCTTTATAACACGGCTAAAACACGCTTTCACAGAGCAGAGGTCACTGACCTTTCACAGGCAGTTTGACATGTTTTCTCTGAGCAGAGTCACAGCATCAGCCAATCAGGTGGCTCGCTCCATCAGAAGAAGAACCGCTGTGTGTCACAGGAAAACAGCAGTGCGCCAGAATCAGAAAGCTGTAGAACAAAGTGTGAAGGAGACAGAGACAGGTGAGTCTGCTGTCAGTCAGGTTAGGCTCCGCCTCCGTCCGTAGCTCGCTCAGCTCCCCATCGTAACGAGCTCCGTATGTAATGTACAGCGAAAGTCTGTTTCATTCATATAGGACCTTCAACTGGGAAAATCCAACCAGCTGCTAATGAGTCACTGAGTGCACGTGAAGACCAGATGTGTGTGTGTGTGTGTGTGCGCGCGACCTCTGACCTGGTTTACTGTAACACTGGACGTCTGAGTGTTTGTGTCCAGACAGTTTGTGGAAACTGTACAGTGTGTGAACTGTTTCACACTGTTTCTCCATCTGTCTGCTGGCTGCTGTGTGTGTGTGTGTGTGTGTGTGTGTGTGTGTGTGTGTGTGTGTGTGTGTGTGTGTGTGTGTGTGTGTTTGTGTGTGTGTGTGTGTGTGTGTGTGTGTGTGTGTGTGTGTGTGTGTGTGTGTGTGTGTGTGTGTGTGTGTGTGTGTGTGTTTGTGTTTGTGTGTGTGTGTGTGTGTGTTTGTGTGTGTGTGTGTGGTGTCCATCTGTCCCAACAAACACTATACGAGCTCATGAACACAGACTACTGTCTGAAGGGGAAGTCCACCTTAAACCCAGATCTAACTCTGTTCACCCCTGCAGCCTGCAGCCCTAAGCCAGACTTAATCCTGACTCTGACCTGAAGCCTGAAACCAGGTCTGGACCCTCAGACAGCCCTTTGAAGGTGTGAGGACCAGACAACATGTCCTCACTTTCCCAGAGTGTCCTCACTCTGTAAGGCGTATGCCAAGATAGAAGTGCAAACACAGACACACACACAGGTTGGTGGTTTCGAGCTGTATTTACACACTGACCTGTGTCTCGGTTTGACACGACAACTGTCTCCGTCTGTCTGTGTGTCAGTTGTTTGGCAGTTTTGTTGCCAGTCTTTATCAGTTGGGGGTTGGGGGAAGGAGCTGGAGGTTTTTTAACTCCACCTGCAGGTCACCTGGAAATCACAGGTAGAAGAAGAGAGAGACGCTCCACCTGAACAGTCAGTTATCAGAGGATCACAGAGCGAGTCATTATATAACTGTGTGTGTGTGTGTGTTTGTGTTTGTGTGTGTGTGTGTGTGTGTGTGTGTGTGTGTGTGTGTGTGTGTGTGTGTGTGTGTGTGTGTGTGTGTGTGTGTGTGTGTGTGTGTGTGTGTGTGTGTGTGTGTGTGTGTGTGTGTGTGTGTGTGTGTGTGTGTGTGTGTGTGTGTGTGTGTGTGTGTGTGTGTGTGTGTGTGTGTGTGTGTGTGTGTGTGTGTGTGTGTGTGTGTGTGTGTGTGTGTGTGTGTGTGTGTGTGTGTGTGTGTGTGTGTGTGTGTGTGTGTGTGTGTGTGTGTGGGTGTGTGTGTGTGGGTGTGGGTAGTGTAAAGAGTTTCTTGGTCTGGTTTTGACCCATTTACACTGAGTCAGTTATGTCTTGTGGATCAAATGTCTCAGTCTGTCCTCTCAGAGCAACTGTCACTAACAGTGCGAAGAAACTGTCTTTGTCCATCTGTGTCTCATGTCCCGTGTCGTCACGATAACAGCAGCTGAAGTTTCACCAACATGACGCTGAAGTGACTGTGACTGTGACCTCGGTCCTCTGCTCACAGCGGACCTCGGTCCTGTGCTCACAGCGGACCTCACACAAAGAAAAAGCCTGAATCTGATTTTTTAATTTTTTAATAAACACACATGCGCAGCTTATGTTGACATACACATGTATGATTCAGCCAAGTGGCCAGAGGTCATCACACCTTCCCTCACCTCAGAAAACTTTCCCTTATTTGACTTTGGACAAGCTTCACCTCAGGACTCCGTGTCCTTCTGGTCTCTGGAGATGGTTCTTTATGACCCTGTGTGTTTGGGTTCGTCCTGCTGCAGGATGAGTCTGGGACCATCACACTGGACTGATGATGGACACAAACCTGAACATCTGAAGAGCCAAACACTTAAAACACTGTTTGTTTGTTTGTTTAATCAGTAAAAAGACAGAAATGACAGATGTAGAAATCACAGTGGTTTTAGGGGGACCGACGGAGACGTTTGTGGACCTGCCTGTGCTGGACTTTCTGTCTCAGTTCTGTTCGGAGGTGTTTTATTAAAGAAGCGTTCTACCCGTGTTTAACATGAAGCTCATGTTGGTTTCATGATCTAAATCCGTCTTCTCTGTGATGGACGCAGTCTGATCACAGCTGGGTTAGACGGAGGTCAGACAGTCCGCTCGCCTGGAGCTGGTCTGTGGGAACTGACCCAGAGTCAGTGTGTCTGAGCTGTGTGTGTGCTGTGGTTCAGCGTGGTGGCATCATGCCGTGTCATTAACCAGATCTCTGACAGGAAGTTTGTTTCCTGCTAAACAGGAAGATAAAGTTCTGCAGAAAGAGGAAAGGCTTAAACCCACACACCTACACGTCACGTCACACCTGACCTGCTCACCTGACGTCACCTTCCCTGCTCTGATTGGTCTATTTTGTGGCTAAGACCCTCTTTCCTGCCTGGCTCAGTGGCACTGCAGCAGGTTCTGATCCTGTAGGGCGGGAGTTAAAACATGTGCTTCTAAGTCAGTCACATGACCTGCTGTCGGTGGGCGGAACTTAAGACCTGATAGATTTCTGCAGAAAACAAGTGACGCAGGCTGAGTGCTGTGACCTCAGTCTGCTGTGTGATTGGCCGGCTGCAGTGAGATAAGTGACCTCAGCGGCAGAGACACGTTAACACAGAGCTGCTGCCACTCGTTTCTCCAGCTGAACTGCCAATCAGATCAGATCAATAACTGAAGCTCACTGACCTTTTACTACTATTGACTCATGTCTTCTTCTTCTTCTTGTTATTGGTGTTGCTGTTATCAGTGCTGGCCACAGTAGCTTGGAGCTCATTCAGCAGTAACTCATGGTAAATCATATTGTTGTGTTCAGCTCAGCAGTCCTGTCAAAAGCATGGTCGAGACGTCAGTAGGTCCATGTCCTTAGTAAATAATAATAAATAATTCTGCTCCTTATTGTCTCTGCTTATAATAATGATGCTTCCCCCACCTGTCAGCGAACTACAGTACCCAGAATGCTTTATAATTTGCTGTTGCAGGTGGTCAGGGTGGGGTCTGACTGTGTCGGTAAGATAAAAACTTTATCGTCATCGTAATAAAACGAACGGATGGACGCTCTCAGGCCCCGCCCCCACTTTTCTTAGAATAATGTCCAGGCTGACCAATCAGAGCGCTTGCTGTGGTTTCCTGTGTGTGTGTGTGTGTGTGTGTGTGTGCTTCATTAATTCTGCAGAAGTCTCTGTTTCTCAGAATCACATTCACTGTGTATTCTCCTCATCTCCTCTCCTTTCTCGTCTTCTTTCCTTGTTTCCTCTCCTCTCTCTCTTTCCTTGTTTCTTCTCCTTCTCTCCTCTCCTTGCTTCTCCTCCTTGTCTCCTCTCCTTGCCTCTCCTCCTTGCCTCCTCTCCTTGCTTCTCTTCCTCGTCTCCTCTCCTTGCTTCTCCTCCTCGCCTCCTATCCTTGCTTCTCCTCCTCGTCTCCTCTCCTTGCTTCTCCTCCTCGCCTCCTATCCTTGCCTCTCCTCCTTGCCTCCTCTCCTTGCTTCTCTTCCTCGTCTCCTCTCCTTGCTTCTCCTCCTCGCCTCCTATCCTTGTCTCCTCTCCTTGCTTCTCCTCCTCCTCCTCCCTCCTCTTCTCCTCCTCCTCTCCTCTCCTTGCTTCTCCTCTCCTCTCTTCCTTGCTTCTCCTCCTCGTCTCCTCTCCTTGCCTCCTCTCCTTGCTTCTCCTCCTCATCTCCTCTCCCTTGCCTCTCCTCCCTCCTCCCTCCTTGCTTCTCCTCCTTGCCTCTCCTCCTCGCCTCCTCTCCTCGTCTCCTCTCCTTGCCTCCCTCCTCCCTCCTCCCTCCTCCTCCTCTCCTCTCCTTCCTCTCCTCCTCCTCCCTCCCTCCTCTCTCCCTCCTCTCCTCTCCTCTTCCTCCTCCCTCTCCTCCTTCTTCTCCTCTCCTTCTCCTCTCCTCCTCTCCTCCTCCTCCTCTCCTTGCCTCCCTCCTCCTCCCTCTCCTCCTCCTCCTCTCTCCTCCTCTCCTCCTCCTCTCCTCCTCGCCTCCTCTCCTTGCCTCTCTCCTCTCCTCCTCTCCTCTCCTCCCTCCTCCTCCCTCCTCCTCCCTCCTCCCTCCCTCTCCTCCTCTCTCCTCTCCTCCTCCCTCCTCCTCCTTGCCTCCCTCCTCCTCCTCCTCCTCCTCCTCCTCCCTCCTCCCTCCTCTCCTCCTCCTCCTCTCCTCCTCCTCCTCCTCCTCCTCCTCCTCCTCTCCTCCTCCCTCCTCTCTCCCTCCTCCTCCTCCTCCTCTCCTCCTCCTCCCCTTCCTCCTCCTCCTCCTCCTCTTCCTCCTTCTCTCCCCCTCCTCTCTCCTTCTTCTCTCCTCCTCCTCCTCTTCCTCTTCCTCTCCCTCTCCCTCCTCCTCCCCTCCTCCTCCTCTCTCCTCCTCCCTCCTCCTCCTCCTCCTCCTCTCCTCCTCTCCTCCTCCCTCCTCTCCTCCTCCCTCCTCCTCCTCCTCCTCCTCCTCCTCCTCCCTCCTCTCCTCCTCCTCCCCTCTCTCCTCCCTCCTCCTCCTCCTCCTCTCCTCCCTCCTCTCCTCCCTCCCTTCCTCCTCCTCCTCCTCTCCTCCTCCTCCTCTCCTCCTCCTCCCTCCTCCCTCTCTCCTCTCCTCCTCTCCTCCTCTCCTCCTCTCCTCCTCTCCTCCTCTCCTCCTCCTCCTCCTCCTCCTCCCTCCTCCTCCTCCTCTCCTCTCCTCCTCCTCCTCCCTCTCCTCCTCCTCCTCTCCTCCTCCTCTCTCTCCTTGCCTCCTCTCCTCCTCCTCCTCCTCTCCTTGCCCTCCTCTCCTCTCCTCCTCCTCCTCTCCTCCTCCTCTCCTCCTCTCCTCCTCCTCCTCCTCTCCTCCTCCTCCTCCTCCTCCCTCCTCCTCCTCCTCTCCTCCTCCTCCCTCCTCTCTCCTCCTCTCCTCCTCCTCTCTCCTCCCTCCTCTCTCCTCCCTCCTCCTCCTCCTCTCCTCCTCCTCCTCCTCTCCCTCTTCTCCTCCTCCTCTCCTCCTCCTCCTCCCTCCTTCTCCTCCTCCTTGCCTCTCTCCTCCTCCTCTCTCCTCTCCTCCTCCTCCTCCTCCTCCTCCTCCCTCCTCCTCCTCCTCCTCTCCTCCTCTCCTCCCTCTCCTCCTCTCTCCTCTCCTTGCCTCCTCCTCTCTCCTCTCCTCTCCTCCTCCTCTCCTCTCCTCTCCTCTTTCTCCTCCTCTCCTCCTCTCCTCCTCCTCTCCTCCTCTCCTCTCCTCTCCTCTCGTCTCCTCCTCTCCTCCTCTCTCCTCCTCCTCCTCTCCTCCTCTCTCCTCCTCCTCCTCCTCCTCTCCTCCTCTCTCTCCTCCTCTCTCTCCTTGCTCCTCCCTCCTCCTCCTCCTCTCTCCTCCTCCTCTCTCCTCTCTCCTCCTCCTCCTCCTCTCCCTCCTCCTCCTCCTCTCTCTCTCTCCTCTCTCCTCCTCCTCCTCCTCTCTCTCCTCCTCCTCCTCCTCCCTCCTTCTCTCTCCTCTCCTCCTCTCCTCCCTCCTCCTCCTCCTCTCCTCCTCCTCCTCTCTCCTCCTCTCCTCCTCTCCTCCTCTCTCCTCTCCTCCTCCTCCTCCTCCTCTCCTCCTCTCCTCCTCTCCTCCTCCTCTCCCTCCCTCTCCTCTCCTCCTCCCTCCCTGTCTCTCCACCTCCTCTCCTCTCCTCTCCTCCTCTACTCTCCACCTCCTCTCCTCCTCCTCTCCTCTCCTCCTCCTCCTTGCTTCTCCTCCTCCTCTCCTCCTCCTCTCTCTCCTTGCTTCTCCTCCTGCCTCCTCCTTGCTCCTCTCCTCCTCCTCCCTCTCCTCTCCTCTCCTCTCTCCTCCTCCTCCTGCCTCTCCTCTCCTTGCCTCTCCTCCTTCTCTCCTCCTCTCCTCCCTCCTCCTCCTCCTCTCCTCCTCCTCTCCTCCTCCTCCTCCTCCTTCTCTCCTCTCTCTCCTCTCCTCCCTCCCTCCTCTCCTTGCTCCCTCCTCTCTCCTCCTCTCCTCCTCTCCTCCTCCTCCCTCTCCTCTCCTCTCTCCTCCTCCTCCTCCCTCCTTGCCTCCTCCCTTGCCTCTCCTCCTCTCCTCCTCCTCCTCCTCCTCCCTCCTCCTCTCTCCTCCCTCCTCCTCCTCCTCTCTCTCCTCCCTCCTCCCTCCTCTCCTCCTCCTTCCTCCTCCCTCCTCCTCCTCCTCCTCCTCCTCCTCCTCCTCCTCCTCTCTCCCTCGCCTCTCTCTCCTCCTTCTCCTCCTCTCTCCCTCCTCCTTGCCTCCTCCTCCTCCTCCCTCCCTCCTCCTCCCTCCTCCTCCTCCCTCCTCTCTCCTCTCCTCCCCCTCCTCCTCCTCCTCCTCCTCCTCTCCTCCTCCTCCTCCTCTCCTCCTCCTCCTCCTCCTCTCCCTCCTCCTCCTCCTCCTCCTCCTCCTCCTCTCCTCCTCCTCCCTTGCTTCTCCTCCTCTCCTCGCCTCCTCTCCTCCTCCTTCTCCCTCCTCATCCTCCTCCTCTCCTCTCCTTGCTTCTCCTCCTCATCTCCTCTCTTTGTTTCTCCTCCTTGTCTCCTCTGCTTGTTTCTCCTCCTTCTCTCCTCTCTTTGTTTCTCCTCCTTGTCTCCTCTCTTCCTCCTCTCCTCCTCTCTCCTCTCTCTCTCCTTCTCCTCTCTTTGCTCCTCCTCCTCCTCCTCCTCCTCTCCTCTCTTCCTCCTCTCCTCGCCTCCTCCTCCTCCTCCTCCTCTCTCCTCTCCTCCTCTCCTCTCCTCTCCTCGCCTCCTCTCCTTGCCTCTCCTCCTCCTCTCCTTGCCTCTCCTCTTCGCCTCCTCTCCTTGCCTCTCCTCCTCGCCTCCTCCCTTGCCTCCTCCCCCCTCTCTCCTTGCCTCCCCCTCTCCTCCTCTCCTCCCTCCCTCTCCCCCTCTCCCCTCCTCCTCCTCTCCTCTCTCCTCTTCTCCTCCTCGCCTCTCCTCCTCTCCTCCTCTCCTCGCCTCCTCTCCTTGCCTCTCCCCCCCTCTCCTCCTGGCCTCCTCTCCTTGCTTCCTGATGTGGGGTGTGTGGGCTGACTCACCCTCTCTCTGGCTGATCTGAGGGGAGATTCCCTCGGTGTTTTTCTGACTCACTCACCTGTTTTGTTTTTTTCATTATGCAAAATGAGCCGAAGCTTCAGCAGCAGTTTCACTCTTTAAATGTGTTTGAAGCCGAATCAGCTGAGCACATCTGTTTTCCATGTGCAGACAGCTGCTCGCTGTAGTTTTTATCAAACACTGACTTTGGATTAGAACTGATTCCAGTTTTGAATCTGAATATATTTAGGTTTTCCCAGCAGATGATGTGATTCAGAGCTGCAGCTGCAGGCGAAGGTCGGCAGGAAGGTTCAGTCTCCTCATGTTGTTTGTCCTTCAGACTTTTTGGAGATTTTGCCTTCAGTGTTTCACGTGCTGTCGTCGTCTTGTGTCTTCAGGAGTCCGTCCTCATGCTCAGCTCGGTGTGAGCTCCACGTCGTGTCTCAGACACGTCACACACAGAAACAGCTCACTCTGATTCTGACTCTTTATTTTCTTCAGTTTTTAAAGAAGATTTAAACAAGTGACTGGAAACACACTGTCACTGTGATTCACACACACACACACACACACACACACGCACACGCACACGCACTCACACACACACACACACTTAATTTCAGCCGGGGTGATGTGTTGGGAGATTCCCTTTGTGTGTTTCTGATTCACACACCTGCTGCAGCTCAACCATGTGTGTTAGTTTTGTTATGAGTGTGTGTGTGTGTGTGTGTGTGTGTGTGTTCCATCAGTCATCACTCAGCAGCTTCACCTCTGTCAGCAACATTACAATAATACAAAATAAAAACCGTCTTTACACACACACCTCTGTACATTTATGTTTGTGAGGACCGTGACCTAACGCCTGGCCCCTCCCCCTGAACCATCCAAACCCGCCTCTAACCTGAACCCGAAAACCATTTTAAGGTGTATCAGGACGTGAGGACCAGACAAAATGTCCTCACTTTGTAAGGTCTGTGCTGTCTTTGGTCCTCACAAAGATAGATGTACAAGTACACACACACACACACTGCTGATGAGAAAAAGGAAGTTGTTGGGGGGGTTCTGAGAATCGCCATGGTGACAGACCATGTGACTTGCTGGAAATCGAACCAAAGTGATACTCATTTGCATACCGCTGCAGGAAGTGTGCGTGTGTGTGAGTGTGTGTGTGTGTGTGTGTGTGTGTGTGTGTGTGTGTGTGTGTGTGTGTGTGTGTGTGTGTGTGTGTGAGTGTGTGTGTGTGTGTGTGTGTGTGTGTGTGTGTGTGTGTGTGTGTGTGTGTGTGTGTGTGTGTGTGTGTGTGAGGTGTGTGTGTGTGTGTGTGTGTGTGTGTGTGTGTGTGTGTGTGTGTGTGTGTGTGTGTGTGTGTGTGTGTGTGTGTGTGTGTGTGTGTGTGTGTGTGTGTGTGTGTGTGTGTGTGTGTGTGTGTGTGTGTGTGTGTGTGTGTGTGTGTGTGTGTGTGTGTGTGTGTGTGTGTGTGTGTGTGTGTGTGTGTGTGTGTGTGTGTGTGTGTGTGTGTGTGTGTGTGTGTGTGTGTGTGTGTGTGTGTGTGTGTGTGTGTGTGTGTGTGTGTGTGTGTGTGTGTGTGTGTGTGTGTGTGTGTGTGTGTGTGTGTGTGTGTGTGTGTGTGTGTGTGTGTGTGTGTGTGTGTGTGTGTGTGTGTGTGTGTGTGTGTGTGTGTGTGTGTGTGTGTGTGTGTGTGTGTGTGTGTGTGTGTGTGTGTGTGTGTGTGTGTGTGTGTGTGTGTGTGTGTGTGTGTGTGTGTGTGTGTGTGTGTGTGTGTGTGTGTGTGTGTGTGTGTGTGTGTGTGTGTGTGTGTGTGTGTGTGTGTGTGTGTGTGTGTGTGTGTGTGTGTGTGTGTGTGTGGGTCTGTGTGTGTGTGTGTGTGTGTGTGTGTGTGTGTGTGTGTGTGTGTGTGTGTGTGTGTGTGTGTGTGTGTGTGTGTGTGTGTGTGTGTGTGTGTGTGTGTGTGTGTGTGTGTGTGTGTGTGTGTGTGTGTGTGTGTGTGTGTGTGTGTGTGTGTGTGTGTGTGTGTGTGTGTGTGTGTGTGTGTGTGTGTGTGTGTGTGTGTGTGTGTGTGTGTGTGTGTGTGTGTGTGTGTGTGTGTGTGTGTGTGTGTGTGTGTGTGTGTGTGTGTGTGTGTGTGTGTGTGTGTGTGTGTGTGTGTGTGTGGGTGTGTGTGTGTGTGTGTGTGTGTGTGTGTGTGTGTGTGTGTGTGTGTGTGTGTGTGTGTGTGTCTGTGTGTGTGTCTGTGTGTGTGTCTGTGTGTGTGTCTCTGTATTTTTAGCCTGTGAGTCCAGACGTTCACTCCTGTTTTCACTGAACTGAGCTGTCAGTTAAAGGAACAGTTCAACATTTAGAGGAGCCCTGAGCACAGACTGCAGCATCAACCTGAACATGAGCTGAGCAGCAGCAGCTCTGAAAGATTGATTATTGATTGATATTGATTGAAATCCTGGAGGTCCTGATCCAGAACTCTGAGCTTAACGAGCTGCGATCAGCTGATCATTTCTGGGCTCAGGAACCAACAGACCGAAGCTTCACATTAATGAACTTTAATGATCTACAGTAGAAATCCACCATCACTGACGCCTTCTACAGAAACCAGGAGAAATAATAAGGTTCAATAAGAGATCCGTTAGCGTCGGAGCTGAACTGACCAATCAGAACCCAACATGGTTGTGCTTTTAGGTTTAATACTGGGACTAACCCAAACTCTGTCTCTGTCTCTGTCTCTCAGCTGATCAGGTGTATGGAGATCAAGATATGCATGAAGTGGTCAGGAAACACTGTATGGATTACCTGGTGAGTCACTCTGACCTCTGACCTCTGAAAGCCGGTGTCTCGTGACTCTGACCTTTCAGCCAATCATTTGTTCAGTCTGTGTTAATGAAGCTGTTTTTCCTTGTGTAGATGAAGAACGCCGACTATTTCTCCAACTACGTGACAGAGGACTTCACCACATACATCAACAGGAAGAGGAAAAACAACTGCCACGGCAACCACATTGAGATGCAGGCCATGGCTGAGATGTATAACAGACCAGTGGAGGTGTACCAGTACAGCACAGGTGAGTCTTACTGCCCAATAACAACCTGCCGACCTGTCAGTCAGATCTGACCTGACACTCCTCCTTCTGCCACAGAGCCAATCAACACGTTCCACGGCATTCACCAGAACAACGACGAGCCAATCAGAGTGAGCTACCACCGCAACATCCACTATAACTCTGTGGTGAACCCCAACAAGGCCACGATTGGTGTCGGACTGGGACTGCCCGCCTTCAAACCAGGGGTACCACAATCAGACACCTTTAAAACGACAGACCAGGGTTTTTCTCACCGGGGGGGCGGGGCAGAGCTGAAGGGGGTGGGACATCATAGCTCAGTGAAATGTGAACACGCAGACGTGAAACATTTATCATTATTAGAATCAGGATCAGGACGTCATTAGCTCTGATGTCCCAGCAGCAGAACTTCATTCAGAGTGGGTGGGGGACAGTGTCAGACTTTGAAAACCCCTGCTTGATCTGGTGTTTTTTAACCCTTGGTAAGCCGGAAAAGTGTGTGTGTGTGTGTGTGATTGGTACGTGTAACTGACACTGTACCCCCCCGCCCCCTCCTCTCAGTACGCAGAGCAGTCTCTGATGAAATCGGCCATCAAGACGTCAGAGGAGTCATGGATCGAGCAGCAGATGTTGGAGGACAAGAAGAGAGCGACGGACTGGGAGGCCACCAACGAGGCCATTGAGGAGCAGGTGGCCCGGGAGTCCTACCTGCAGTGGCTGCAGGACCAGGAGAAACAGGCCAGACAGGTATGTGGGAGGGGCACAACTGTTTTCTGGGTAGTTCCCTCCATGACCACTAAACTGAGTTTATGTGTTAAATGGGTGGAGTGCTCCTTTAGTTTCAGTTGGACGAAACGAACATTAACGAGTTAACGCCCACGCCACGCCCACTCTGAGCCCGCAGAGAGAAAAACATCTTTAACAACAAACATTTCATTTCAGCCACGTAAGGCCAGCGCCACCTGCAGCTCAGCGACGGCGGCGGCTTCCAGCGGACTGGATGACTGGAGCGCCCGGTCGCCACGGCAACGTGACTCTGACCCCTCCCACTCCGATCTCGCTACCACCCCGTCAACCAACAACAAACCCCCCTCCCCGGCTGGAGCTGCCCTCATCCTGAGCAAACCCCCCTCACCCTGTGCGCCAGGTAACACACACACGCACACACACACACACACACACAGGTATTCCACAGAGTTGAAACACACCCGACATTTTTTAAATCTTCTTGTAGTTTGTGGCTAATGACGATCAGCCCAGGGGGTGTTACCACAGGTGGCCTGATGACAACATCCAGGCGTGTCATCCTCTCTCTGTTGTGCGTCGGCCGCTGTACTAATGTGTGTAACCTTTGCAGGACTCACAGTGTTCTGTCTTACCCAGTGAGCTGTGATGGATGGAGGACGTCACTGGAACTGATGAGGCAGCATAACGAGTCAAAATGTAACACCTGACACAAGTGTGTGTACCACTAACCTGTGTGTGTGTGTGTGTGTGTAGGTCCCAGTAATCAGAGTCGTCATCATTTGGAGTACAGAGCCATCATGCAGGAGATGTCGCCTACAGCATTTGGTAAGTCACACACACACCTTTGTTAACATGATGCTTTCCCTAACACCAGGTGCGTGTGTTACCTGGAGCACAGGGGGAGGGGGGGTTTGCTCAGGATGACGTAACCCTCAGACGGGTCAAAATGTCCTCACAACCATGGTTTGAACCGAACATTTGTAGGAAGGCATGGACACACACAGCTGTCAGGACGATGTGCTGAGGACAGAGGGGGTTGCTGGGATACACACTGTAAAGTGCAGGACGGATATTTGTGATACTGGGCTGTAAAATAAAACGATAGCAGTTGGTTTCTGTTGTTTACAGTCAAACCTCAGCCTGAGACAACAGGAAGCAGCCGAGCAGAGCGGTGTGTGTGTGTGTGTGTGTGTGTGTGAAGTTATCTGAGGTGAAGCAGAGGTTGGTGTCACTGTGAGAAACACTCTCGGTTCCAGTGTTGTTTTCTGTCTAACAATTGTTTTATCAGATGTTTGCTGCTCTGAACACTGAGGACAGAACAGTATTTAACTCACCAAGATGTTTCTGTCTGCTTCGTCTCTTTACTGCTTCATAAGTTGTTAATATTCTTGGGATCTAATCACGAGTTGTTGCCCAGACCTGTAGCTCAGAACATGCCGCCCTCCTCCTCATGGCTGCACCGTGTCCGGGGATCTGCAGGTCATCAGAAGTCTTAAAGACGTTCAAAGGTTTTTCGAGTAACATTCAGAAAACCCTTGTTATTAATAACCTTGGTGGCTGTTAAGTGAACTGCAGTCAGTATCCTGAACATCAGGTATCGGCCAAACCAGTGAGGTGATGCACACAAGACTGACAGGTCTGTCTCCGAGACAGGTCTGTCTCTGCGAGACTGTAGTTTGACTAACGTGTTTTTTTAAAATAGGCTTTATTATGCTCAATATCATTATCAGCTCGCTAGCTAGCAGAATATAGGCTACTGGCACTGAACAAATCCATTGTCGCTACATGATATATTGACTGCGTTTATGTGATGTGTCAGCTATCGGCTATCAGCTTTATCATTGGCAGTAAAAAAAACCCCCAAAACATTTAAATTGCTTCACATTCTTATGGACAGTACCTTTAAATTCAGTTTCCTCACAAACAATCTTAGAAGGTATTGAAAAGTCTCACATTTCATTTACAGAAGTGTTAAATTTCGTCTGTGGGCTGTGATGTTAAAATGTCAGGAAGCGTCACTTCGTCTGTCAGTAGAACAAAACTTCAGTGACCTTAAAGAATAAGTGTTGCAGTAAACTATGATTTTGCCTTTTTCAGTATTGGCTCTATGAAATGCTGAAGTGAAAACTTAAGATTGTTTTGTTTTGTTTGTCCATCTGTCGAAAAGATCTTTCATTTACTATCACATATGAAATCACACAATCATAAATGAAGCCAACACGTTTGACAGTTTGACTTGAAAAATGACTGAACAATTAATGTTAATGTTAATGTAATCCCGGTCTGTGTGTGTCTGTGGTCCAGGTCTGACAGACTGGGAGGACGATGAGATTCTGGCATCGGTGCTGGCCGTCTCTCAGCAGGAGTACCTGGACAGCATGAAACACCAGAGCACCGCCATGCATCGAGAGAGAGAGCCATCACCTGACAGCAGCTGATACCCGGCCGACACACACACCAACACAACCATGACCTTTGACCCCCCCCCCCCCAACGACCTCCACCACCATCCTGACCCCCTCCACCCGCTCACCTGACCTACAGAAGGAGATCGACCAGGAAAAAATAAAACATCAAAGAAATGCACACTTGTTTCTTTTTCTTTCAACTCATCTGCTCATCTCTCTCCTTCCTGTCGTCTCCTCTTCCCTCCTGCCATGTTTCCTGCCCTCATTTCCTCTAATTTCCTCTTCCCGTTTCTCCCATAACACCCTGCTTCCAGCCAATAACAATCCAGCATTAACAATGTCCTCCACCCCCACTTTTCATTTTTCAGAGGGAGCTCGGTCTTACTGCTGATTTGGAATCAGTCCTGACATTTAAACGTCACATTTGGCAGCTTTCAGTTTAAATTTTGATGTTTTGTTTATTTTTCAGAATCACACTGCGAATTCTGTTTGGAACAATGCCAGCGAGCCACGTTGCTGTTAGCTTAGTTGCTGATAGCGCAGTTTTTTGCCATGATTCTTAATGATCTCTAAGTGCCCACTTGCAGCCATTTTGTGTGAGGAATGCTAATCCCGCTAATCAGAGGTGAAAAACAACATCTCTACAGGTACTACAGGTCATCGCCTGACGTCTTACTGTGTTTCAAGCTAGTTTCCTGTTGCATTGCTGTTAGCTTAGCTGCTAACTACATTTCCCCATTCGTTCTTACTGTTCTTGTAATTCCCACTGGTAGCCATTTTGTGTGAGGAATGCTAATCAGAATACAAAAATGCTAATCATAAAAGCTTATTAGTGTCCTGTAGGCTAAGTTAGCTCGCTTCTTAGCCAGCAAACCTTTACCTGAAGTCTTACTGTTTATTTCCTGTTAACGTAGCCTTCGTTCAGACTGTTCATCCTGGTAATTTTGATTACTCAGAAAATGGCTGCCAGTGGGTTCTACAAGAAGTGTGAAAATTGGCAAACAGTTTTGCAATTGACAACAAAGCTAACGGTGGCACAGCTTGTCGGGCTGTGAGTTCTTTAACTTCGTCTACATCACCCACAGTGTTACGTTTTTTAAACTTAGCTGCTGATATCAAAATTATTTACCGCTTGTTCTGCCACCTTTTGTAGCTCCTACTGGCAGCCATTTTGCAGAATTGAAAAAGATGATCAGCCTGTGGCATATAGGCTGTTAGCATGCTCTTTAGCGAGTAGGCTGTCACCTCAAGTCTTATTAAAGCTAGCTCCTGTAGTTTCCAGCATTCTAACACTGCTAACAAGCTGTGTTACAGTTAGCTTAGCTGCCAATAGCAAAATAATTTCCCCACCACTTCCACAGCTCCATTGGCAGCCATGTTACGTGACCAACACACATTTACTTTCCATCGCTGTTTGAAAAACAAAACGTCCAGCAGAGACTTCATGGTCTGTAACACCTACTCCCTCTTTTTCCTTTTTGCCTTTCTCCTCCGTCATCATCATCATCGGACTTATTTAGCTGCATGTTTAATTGACCACAACCAATATCATCATAGAGAAAAAGCGACAAATTAAAAAGGAGAGAAAAAAATAGAAAATTGTCATACTTATCCCCTTAATGATTGATTATTATTGTTGTTATTATTAATAATATAAGTTTGTTTTATTTTATTTTCTCATTTGGGATGAAAAGACCTTTTTTTTCTTGGAATAAAAAGAGGAAAATGTTTCAGAAAAAATGGTTGAGAGATTTATTTTTCATACAGGTTCCTCTTTCATTGTCCCCTTTAATCAGAGTGTTTCACAAAGACAGACAGTTTGTGTCCACACATACAAGCACAGAGATATCTTCATAAGAGATGTTTAAATAACAAAGAAACAAATTCATTGTGACAAACCAGATTTATTCTACACACAGAGACAGACAACCACTCACTCACACACACACACACACACACACACACACACACACACACACACACACACACACACACACACACACACCTAGGGGCACTGTAGAGTGGTCATTTTGTGAGAGGAACCTGGAGTACCCATAGAAAACCCATGCAGCCACATGCAGACTCTGCACAGAAGAGCCCAGACCGGGGTTTGAACCTCAGCCATCACTCTGTCAGAAACATAAAACACCTGTAAGTTTACAGTTGGCAGATGAGGCAGAGGAAGATGTTAGTTTGTGGGCATTTTTCTTCTTTTAGTGGATGATAAGCACAGCAAAAAAGAAGGAGTGATAGGATAACAGTGCTGTGATTACGCTGTCAGTGTCCTCAACCCTCCTCCAGGACGTCCTGCTTACACAGTTCTAAGAATAAAAAGGTGCACATTAAACAGCTTTTCTGCACTGTGAGCAAAAGACAAAAGAGTTTTTAATTTCTCAAACCAAAGCAGGTCATTTGGAAATAAACAGGAATTTACAAACCCATAAAATGACAAAACATGATACTGAGGGGTGTTCCCAATGTTCTGTTCACCCTCTGAACTAAATCCAGTGATTCTTTGGGGGTCATGGGGACAGGGACATGTATTTGTGGGATACTTAAAAAAAACCATTTAAAAGGGAAATAATCAGGCTTTCCGCCCGTAGCACTGTTACAACAAAGAAATAATCTACCAAACACAAATGTCCTCACTTTTTGTGCTTCGTTTAATTACAGGTGAGAGAGCTGAGTTGCTTCACTGTAAATGCTAAATGTGCACAGCCTTCAGGACAGCGGGTGAGCTGCACGTGCCCGTGAAGCGCGTTCGTTTATGTGTCAGCATAAATGAAGAAGATGATGAATATGAAGAATATTCTACTGAACACGGCTAATTTAACCACCTTTCCTGTGTCTTCCTGTAAAGTACGCGGTTCTTACCCGGAAACTCTGAACCCGTAAAACAAAGCCTGAAACCCCCGGGGCCGGGGGGCGGCGTGTGTCCGGGGGGCTCTGGTTTCCTCGGTCAGTTGTCAGTGTCCTATTTTCACTTTCTTGTAATGACACGTTCATTTTGACAAGAAAAGGAAACGGACGTGAGAGTCATCTCTGATAAAGGCGATCTGAATTCAGGAACTTCTCGCGCTCAGACCAGTAAAACCAGACCAGCTGAACTCTGACAGACACGCGGACAGGAAGCGCGGCGTGTGGAGGAACCGTTGGTCTGTGTGTGTGTGCGTGCGTGCGTGCGTGCGTGTTGGGGGGAAACCGCCCTCCTCCTTCCCATCACACAGCGAGTGCGCACCCGCTCGCCGCTCTGAATTCTACGAATTCTTCTCGCGGGATTTGAATATTCATGAGCTGAGAGTAAAACCGCAGCTAGAGCGTGATTGGCGCGACGGTTCAAAACATTAAGCACACGTCACAGCGCTGATTGGACAGCCAGAGCGGGGTGGGCGTGGCGTTAGAGGTATAAATACAAAACAAAACAGTAACGTAGAACAGGCGGTTAGAAAGGCGCTGAGAGAGTGGAGCAGGTGAAACTCCTTTTTTTCACAGATTTAATCTGTTTTAACAGGAGGAAATAACTTGTTTGTAATTTCCTTTACTGAAATTGGATTTTAAACGCTTAAAGTTGGAGGAACCAGCCGGAGGGAAGGAACAGCATCGGTCGGTTTAAGACGGAAAAAAAGTTTTAAAACGCCGAACAAGAATTGAGCCAACAGCAGGATGGAGTTTATCAGCGTCAAATAACTGAAAACGCCCCGAAAATGTTGGAGAAAAGAGCCGCGAAGTTTCATCTGGAGGGAGAAGTCATTGGAAAGGACGGTAAGAACAACAGGAAAGTTAAATGTGTGAAGAGCAAACGGTCTCTGGCGAGTTTACAGTCGCCATGTTAACAGGGTTTTAACCAGATTACATTCACAGAACAACGATTATTAACCGCCCTGACTCACGGAGAGGCGTTAAACGGTGTTTGAATCCGGTCCCGCTGAAACCGACAGAGACGTTTCCCGATAGAATTCAGGCTTCACCTTCTATCCGACTCTCATTGAAACAGCTGCAGGGCGCCAACAGCCACGAACGAACGAACAGGCTGTCTGTCTGTCTGTCTGTCTGTCTGTCTGTCTCGCAGCTGTGTGAAGGTTCAGGGCTCCTGTCTGTTGCTCCTCAGTCTCTTTCTGCTGAAAACAGAAAACCTCCTCTGACTGATGATGAACATTTAGGAGTTTTATTACTGGAGCTTCTCGGTTTTTGTTTCTGGGTTTACTCTCAGAGTATAAAAAGCTCTCTGGATGTTAGCAGGTGTACTAGGCCTGTTCCTGAGCTCTTAACCGCATCTCTCCTGGACTTCATCAGCAGATGGAGTTTGCTCGTTGGTCTTGGAGTTGGCTCAGGACAGACTCAGACCACAGATCAGGAGAAAAACATGGAACACGTTGACGTGTTGTTGTTTCTCAGGCTGTGTGGAAAGTGTGTGCTGATGACTGATGAGTGTGTTCTCCCTCTCTCTCAGTGAAAGAACCGTTCTGCAGCCAGTATCACTGTGGTTCTCTGCTCGGCAGAGGTGGTTTCGGTTCAGTGTTTTCGGGACAGAGGCTCTCTGATGGACTGCAGGTCAGACATTTACATTCTCACTGTTTTAGTTTTACTTGCTCTGTCTTACGTGCTTCATCTACTCTGCAGTCACTGCGACTTCTGCTGCAGATTTAAACTAAATGTCCTCCACAATGTGTCCCTTTTGTCCATCCAGGTTGCCATTAAACAGATTTCCAGTGACAGAGTCCAGCAGTGGGCCAGACTGGTGAGTGACTCAGTCCTTAATTTCATTTTTAAACTTCTGATCCAGTTAAAGGGCAGACCCAGGAATATTTTATCTCTTTTATGGTGAGATGGGGCATTTTTCACCATCCTGCCTGGTTATGTATTTGATCTGAGTCCAAGGCCCGAAGACCTCAGTGATCAGAGTAGAAAGTAAAACCTCTTTACTGTTTGTCCTCCCACCAACTGAGAAACAGACCTTCGTCAGCTCTGCCCTCTGCTGGGCTGATGGGTGAATTGCATTGAGTGGGGGCAGACCCCAGTTCCCACGGAAACCTGTGATGTCACGGGGCCAGTACATGACGCGCTTGGATTTCCCCCCATTATCGAAACTCATTTCCTATTCATCACAACTTTAACCGGGAGCCCCCCCTCCTCCGGGAACTCACCTGCAGACGACAGTTCAGGGCAGAAAAACACCTGCATGAGTCAGAACAGGACTTACCTCTGTGCTGAAAACTGCTGCTATTTAAATGACACCAGACTTTGGTCTGTTGATCATAACTGACATGTGATTGTTATTGTCACAGTGAAATGTGTTGTTCAGGTGAGACAAGACATGTGATCACTGTGCGTTGAACACAGAAAACGATGTCGGCTCATGTTCTTTAATTCCTCCCCCCTCAGCCTGGCAAGGTCAGCCCTGTACCCATGGAGATTTCTCTGCTGCAGCGGCTGTCAGAGGTCGGGGGTCACAAGGGGGTCATATCCATGCTGGACTGGTTCGAGGTGGAGGGGTGGGGCTTCCTGCTGGTGATGGAGCGACCGCCGCACTATCAGGATCTGTTCGACTTCATCACTGAGAGAGAGGCGCTGCCCGAACAGCTGGCGCTCAGGTTCTGCTCTGCTCTGCTGCCTTTCATTCTGTTTGCTGGACTTGTTTTTTTCCTGCTCTGTGGTTCTAACGTTCTCTGCACGTTCTGTGTTCCTCAGGTTTTTCCGTCAGATAGTGGAAGCTCTGCAGTTCGTGCACGCTCACGGCGTCGTGCACCGAGACATCAAAGACGAGAACATTGTGGTCGACATAAGGACGCTGGACGTCAAGATCATCGACTTCGGATCAGGAGCTCTGCTCAAAGAGACACCGTACAACGAGTTCGAAGGTGCAGAGACAGAAACACTGAATCTGTTTCCTGTTTCCGTGTTAATGTTCAGACGCTTTGATCCTGGAGTTGAACTGATCCTTTTTATAATCAGTGAATTGGACAAAAATGTGACGAGTGAAGCTTTTTAATGGTGAAACCAGATATTTGAACGTTTGAATAACGCTCTCCTCTCCTCGCCTCCTCTCTTTGCTTCCTCTCTCCTCAGGGACTCGGGTCTACAGTCCTCCTGAGTGGGTCCTGTCTCAGTCTTATGAGGCCATCTCTCTCACCGTCTGGTCTCTGGGGGTCTTGCTCTTCGACATGGTCTGTGGTGACATCCCGTTCGAGCGCGACCAGGAGATCATCAGCGCCACACCCATTTTCAACAGACGGGTGTCTAAAGGTGAGCACAGGCTCCACCCACCACTCTGCTCCTGTGAAATCTGATTGGCTTAAACAAGAACTGTGTCCTCACCTCACCATTATTTCCCCTTTTCTTCCCAGAATGCCAGTCTCTGATCCAGTGGTGTCTGTCATACTGTCCAGAAGAGCGTCCGACTCTGGAGGAGATCCTGTCCCACCCCTGGATGAAGGGAGGAGAGGTGGAGGATGAGGAGGAAGGAGGAGACCTGCAGGAGAAGCACAGCTCTCTCCCCACCCAGTCCCTTTAACTGCACAACCCAGACCATTCAGGCCTCTGGACTCTGAGACCCTGCATGAGGTCCTCAGGACTCTGGGTGTTCTTTTTGTTTTTAAAGGTGGAACTCTTCGCTCTGACCGTGTAGGACTCTGTGCAGCCTGCAGGGCGGCGACAGCAGCTAAAACCTCCTCACCTGCAGCCATTCTCTGCTTTATTTATGTTGTCTGCAGCAGGTTGGGAAACCACGTCAGATGACGACAGGTGGACTTCCTGTTTGGTTATTTATTGAGCTGAGTATTTATTTGGTTTTGAAGATGTGTTCAACACGTCTGTTTTGTTTCTTCATTCAGTTGCAGCAGAGAACTCTGGCTCTGGTTCTCTGCAGTTGGTTGACTTCTTATTCAACGGCTTTGTTTCTGTTCTGAAAGCGTTGAGTTCTCTGTCGTCTTTGCTCCATTAGTGTCAGAAAACACAAAATCCCCACAACTGAGAATCTGGAAGCTTCGAAAATGACAAACAGTTAAGTGTCAGAAGAGTTTCCATCATTTCACTTCATCCTCGGGGACTGAGTGCAGGTGAAACAGCTGGAGCCTTCACATGTTCACGTACACAGGGCAGGTGTTTCCTGTTTCTGTGCTTTATTTCAGAAACAGTCACCTGCTCTCTGCTCATGTGGATGTTACCGGATGATTTTTTAGGAGCTTGAATCCTCAGTGTTTTAATTTTATCTGTTTTCATTTTACTAAGATTCTACAGAACTTTCCAGGGGACTGTCCTCAGAATAAAAATCTCTGAGAAATGCTCCAGGCGAGGACGTGGACAGGGACAGACCGTGAAGCTAGAGCAGGCGTCAGATCTCAGTTCAGTTTTTTTCAGCTCTGAGTCAAATGTACCTTCAAGATTCAGTTAATGTCAGAATCGTGCTTTAATGTCAGAACCCAGATATTTATTTTGTCAGAATTCAGCTTCATGTCTGAGCTGAAGGTGTTTCCACCTCAGGTCTGAGGAGGTTCCGAGGAGAACCACTGAATCTGGTTCACAGTGATTTGCGTCCTGTTGCTGTTTGGATGTGACGTCAGTGTAAATACCTGAGTGTGGTTCTGTGGTCAAAGTGGCTGTTCGGTCACTTGTTTCTGTTTATTTACATTAAATAAGGATTTATGGATCAAAAAAGAAAAGATCCCACGTTTGAATAAAAGTTTTCTCACCTCATCACCTGGTGTCCTGGTCCTGACTCTGGTCATTAAGTCACTGGGATTTTCCAGTTAAACAGAAGATAAAGAAAATGAAGCAGAATCACAACTGAAAAGTTGTCACCAAATTTCATGGTCTGAACCAGCTCCGCCCACGGATGAAGACGTGGGATTGAAAGCTCTAGAAAAGGTTAGTAAGTGGACTTTAAATGAAGATATCGTCCAACTCCAAGATCAAGAGTAAAACTTAAATAATGAATTTTTTTACATAAATGTAAAAAGAAAATATTTCAAATCTTTATTTATCTATTTTTTCAACTTTATTGACAAAAAGGAAATAAGACAAAGATACAGAGAAAACAGGACGAGTTTCATACAACACAAAAATCTAACTATAAAAATCTAAAATCGAAGCTATGGTCCTTTCTGTTAAAAACATTTTCACTGAGTAACATCTGCTTCGTTCAACAGAGACTTTTAAATGAACTTTACCTGCTTCATTCATCAATATTTTTACGTTAACACACGATAACGTTTCCAGTTTGTGTTCAGAGCTTCAGTTTTTCCAGAAGAAAACACAAGGTGGTGCAGAAAGTCCCACAGAGACAGGACGTCCTGTGCTGTCCTGTCCTGTCCCGTTTATTCACTGAGCACATTTAACAGCAGGCGGCAGGTGAAGTCACATCACCGAGTTAATAACAGGGGGGACGTGAACGCATCAACATGGAGGTGGCGAACCATCCTTTGATCACGGTCTGCTGATGAAGGAGCGCGAGCAGAACCAAACAGCGGCCGGCGGCTGGCCTGCGGAGGTGGGTCCGGCTCCGATCAGAGGGTTGGCATCACAGACTAAACCAGCAGGTGGCGCCGAACATCCACCACCTCTGGCAGGTGTTCATCCGGCAGCCAATAGGATTCGTTCCCCTCCAACCCGAAGGAGAACAAGGAAGTGAGCTGAGTCAGGATCAGGAGGTCTCACTCTGACTGTTTATTCAGAGCTCCGGAACTTTTTGAAAGCCCCGTTTCCGCCTTTGAGTCCATCACATTTTCTCAGAGTAAATAATCTGTTTTCTTCTCTTGTTGTGCTGAACTTCTGTTTTTAAGATTAATTCTTTTATTTGATTTGATTTTTTTTAAAACAACAAATCATTTAAAAGTGAAGTTGTTTGGAAACTGAAAAAAGAAGTGGATGGAGTGAAACCTTTCATCTCACAATACTCACACAAAAATGAGCACAAACAGCACAGACGGACGTTTAAACAACAATCTGACAGAGACGACACGAAGCTAACAACACTAAATCTTTTGATCTTTTAGTACTTTGATCATTAGTACTTACTTGTTTGCTTAGATTTTGAAAAAGAGTATTTAGGTCTTTTACTTCGGGGCCTGATTACTTCTTCCTGTTGTATCGCTTGGTTCAGGAAAGTGGGCAGGTTATTTCCATCAGAGTGATACATCCTGTCAGACGGTTGACGCTATCTCAGCAGGTGTACTTCGGTTCCGGGACACCTCGGCTCCTCCACGGAGTGTGTTCACCCGGATGGTCCAGGTGGGTTCTCGGCAGGCTCCTCTAAGCTCAGCTCCGGCCTGATATCCGTCTGCAGACCCGCTGCCCTTCACTTATACCGGATAACAAACCGGAGGTCGGTGCTCCGGCTGGGTCTGAGCTGTGAGCCGGGGCTAGCAGGGAGGCTAACGGAGCGTTAGCTGAGCAGGCAGCGCTGCGAAGGTTTCTGTCCGGACGGCGTGCAGAGGGAGCGCAGCATGGCCGGGGGGAGCCACAGCCTGGCGCCGGAGGAGAGGCCAGCGAGCCGGAGTCAGAGTGAAGGTGAGCGGAGCCGGGGGAGGGAGAGCCGAGATCCGGGAGCTGGGTGAACCTCACACGGCCCGCTCGGTTCTGACACCGGGGGGGAGGGGCGCCGGGCGCGGGGGTTAAAATAAATGTGAATTCATATAAAAGTCAAAGTTTTCTGGAGCGTCGGTGTTAGCACGGTTACAGGGCGGTGAGGGTTAGCTAACCAACGGCTACACTCACCAAACTTAGCTGCCTTAGTGGAGGGTATTATTTATGGAACTTAACCAGGAAAGGTAACTAGTACTCAAACTAACCAGCGTACACGGTGTTACACGTCACCAGTGCTGTTTAACAAACAGAGTTAGCGCTGTAATTTTAACTTAAACTGAGGGAGATGAGCTTTTAGCATGCTAGTTGAACTGGGAGCTAACGCCGCTAATTCGCAGCAGCTAACTTCACAGTTTACTAGTCTAACAGTTGTTGTGCGGGTAACCAACCCGTCAGTGTTAGTCAGTGTTAAAAATGAATTGCTTAAAGGTGGATTAACCAGGTGTGTTAGTGAGCACGTTCCTGTCAGAGAGCTGGCAGCTGGTGACGTGGAGCTTTGCTTGAGGTGGAGTTTTTGTGTGTGGACACACCAACACACACACACACGCACACTGTGTATAGTGTGAGCACACCTAAACGTGCAGGTAACACCCCCCCGTGGGACAGCTCGGTGTCAGAGGAGAGGACAGTGTGTCTGAACCTGTGTCAGGTCACGTTAGTTTTCACTGATGAGAGACAAACGTCCAGCACACGGAGAATAATGAGCTCATTAACGTCGTTTTCGTGTGTCCGCGCTAACAGAGCTTCCGGGCAGACGCCTGGTCAGGACGCTGTCTGACAGATGGGAATAAACAGCTGTGTTTGCTGTGTGTTCGGTTAACGGCGTCCTACCACATCAGCGCACAGGCTGCAGATCATTCAGATCTTTGCTGCTGGACGTTTATAACCTGAAAACAGAGCAGAGACCACATCACGTCGCACCGGGAGAAAGCTTTCTGCAGCTGGTGTTGTGCTTGGAGTTAATGTCAGGTTTAAAGAAGAAGCCGATGAACATAAACTGGAATAACACTAAGCTCTGAAATATCCCTGTGTGCTGTGCTACCTGCTGCTCATCACTGGGTAGTTTTCTGATGTGAGGTTGGTGCTTTTGGTTTCATTTGGACACTTGTGGTGTGTGTGTGGTGTTTCCCTGCAGTCAACAGGAGGTTGAAGTACATCAGCCTGGCGGTGCTGGTGGTCCAGAATGCATCGCTCATCCTCAGCATCCGATACGTCCGCACGTTGCCGGGCGACCGCTTCTTCACAACGTCAGCGGTCGTCATGGCAGAGGTCCTGAAGGTGCTGACATGTCTGCTCATCATCCTGCTGCAGAAGAGATGTAAGTTCATCCGACACAGGGACGCACAGGTAGTTACAGCAGAGCAGGGACGTGTGGAGGCAAAAGTCTCTGAGGGACACAAACTGAGGAAGACAAGTTAACTACAACTCCCACAGTGCATTTAATGAACAGACAGCCAATCAGAGAGCTTCACACTCTGCAGCTGAAGATGATTATACACAATAAAACATTCAGCAGTCACTTTTCTGACCGGTGTCTTCTCCAGGGCAGCAACAGCTGAGACTCATGGGATTTAAGTGTAATTAGCCCAAAGTTTCAGAGCAGAAAGGTGAGCGATGTTACTGTCCAGCAGAGTCCTGAGTGATCGGAGCACAGCTGCAGCGTTTGTCAGGACAAAAATTCGTTTCACCATTTGAAATTCTTTTTTCCTTTTGTCACTATTTCCTGACATTTTCTAAACTAAACAATTAACTGATGCATGAAGTAAATAATCTGAAGATGAACTGATTGATGAGAATAATCACTGTCAGGACCCAGCAGCTGCTCCATCTGTCTGTGAGGAAATAATCCAGACTTTTACTGTGGGAACTGTGGACACGTCCCACTGCTCCATGCATTACAGCCCTGTCTGTCTCTGTCTGTCTCCTGGTCGTCCTGCAGTCAGTGTGAAGGAGACAGTGTTGTTCCTGGTGGACTCCATCGTGTTTCAGTACAAAGACACTCTGAAACTGGCTGTTCCTTCGCTCATCTACACTCTGCAGAACAACCTGCAGTACGTTGCCATCTCCAACCTGCCGGCCGCCACCTTCCAGGTGAGACAGTTCAGGTCAGGCTGAAGTTTGTCAGTTGCTGCGTGATTAAACGAATGAAACACACACAGAGAAGAGTCTGACCTCAGGCTCCCGGGGCTCAGGTACTGCTTTGGATCTGTGTGTGAGATTCGTCAACAAGAATAAAATGTGGAACATCAGCAGGTTTAATGAAACACACCTGTGTCTGAGTCTGGATCGATCCTCTGTCCCTCAGGTGACCTACCAGCTGAAGATCCTCACCACTGCTCTGTTCAGCGTGTTGATGCTGAGGAAGTCTCTGTCCAGAGTCCAGTGGATTTCTCTGCTGCTGCTGTTCGCTGGAGTCGCCATCGTACAGGTACGTCCTGTCCCCCCCAGCTCACCTGTCCCCTCCCGCTCACCTGTCCCCTGCCGCTTACCTGTCCCCTGCCGCTCACCTGTCCCCTCCTGCTCACCTGTCCCCTCCAGCTCACCTGTCCCCTGCCGCTCACCTGTCCCGTGCCGCTGACCTGTCCCCTCCAGCTCACTTGATTTTTGTCCAGTCAATGAAACTCAAACATTTCAGTCTGGTGTTTTGTTTTCTAAGTGTTTTGAAAGTTACCATGGTTACAGGTGTTGCTGTTGTTTATGGTGAGGTTCGTGTGTTGTCCGTGTCAGTCTGAACTCTGCGTGAACCTGTTCACTGAGCATGCTCAGCGTCGGAGCTCGGACCTCCGTGATCAGTCGACATGAATGAAGGTTCTCGTCACGGCAGCCGAAGCGTCTGACTGAGGGTGACGTTAGCGTCGTGCCCACGGCACCTGTCAAAGTTCCGTTAGCTTAGCTTTGTCTCGGTGATGAGTTTAGTCCATAGATGTGGTTCTTCAGAGAACGTCAGAGAACATTTCAGGAGGGAAGATGCTTCTTCTTTATGCTCACGCTGCTTTGATGTGATCAAACGGCAGCTGATCAGGAGCTGAACTGATCGATTGCTGATAGATACCGCTGCTTGTCTCACTGATGGTTTCACCTGCAGGTGCAGCAGGAGGGGAACAAGGAGGCGTCAGTGTCGGGCGGCTCCAATCAAAACTACATGGTGGGTTTGGTTGCCGTGGTGATCAGCTGCCTGTCATCGGGATTCGCCGGCGTTTACTTCGAGAAGATCCTGAAGGGGAGCTCGGCCTCCGTCTGGGTGAGGAATGTGCAGCTGGGGATCTTCGGCATGGCGCTCGGCATGCTGGGACTGTGGTGGAACGACGGCGCCGCCATCGCTGAGCGCGGCTTCCTGTTCGGCTACACCGACATGGTGTGGTGCGTCATCTTCAACCAGGCGTTCGGCGGGCTGCTGGTGGCCGTGGTGGTGAAGTACGCCGACAACATCCTGAAGGGCTTCGCCACCTCCTTCTCCATCATTGTCTCCACGGTGATGTCCATCTATCTGTTCGGTTTCCACGTGGACCTGCTCTTCACTGTGGGGGCGGGGCTCGTCATCGGTGCTGTCTACATGTACAGCCTCCCCAAAGCGGCCGGCGGGAGCTCATCGTCCTTGGGCTCTTCCTCGTCTTCCTCGGCGTCTTCAGAGTCGCCGAGGACGGACGGAGGCGCCAAGATGGAGGCGTTTCTGCCAAAGTCAGTGCTGGTGAAGTGATTCTCTCTCTCTCTCTCTCTCTCTCTCTCTCTCTGTCTGTGGGGTCTCCTGGTGCTCGCTTCCTGTCTGCTCTCGGTGGGGTCAGAGGTCAATCACTGAGGTTCATCTGCTGCTGCTCACGCTCTCTCACCTGCTCTCCGCAAAGGTCTCTCATTCTCTCGACCTCCTCCTCACCACAATCTCCCTCTGTCCTCCTGATCTCCTCCCTCCTTTGTCTTTACCTCCCCTAGATTTCATGACCTTCTCCTGACTCCTTTACGGCCTCCTGACCTCCTTGTTCCCTCCCTCTGACGTCCTTTCCTTCACCTCCTGCTAATCAGCTTCTCTGACCAAAGGAGGACACGATCTTTTCCAAAGTTCTTCACCTCCTTCTGAGCACAGCGTCTGCAAACACCTGACTGTGGAGAAAAAGAGGAGTTTTCAAACCTCTCTTCTTTCCCGTTGTGTCTCTGTCCTTCATCACGGCCTCCTGAACTTTGCTTCTCTCTCCTCCTCCTGTGATGGAAAGGAGAACAGAGGAGTCAGTGGCCTCCTTAGAGCTGAGGGGGAGCAGAGACTGACTCCTCACGTCTCTGCTGTGACTCTGAACTTGCTCTTTCCTTTGAGTTTTCTCCTTCCAGAGGAGGAGGAGGAGGAGGAGGAGGAAAAGATGGAGGGCAGACCTTCTAACGACTGGTTTTCCTCCTCCCACCTGCTCTTTGCTCCTGTTCACTAATCTCTCCTCTCTCCTCCCCCTCCTCCCCAGAGCTCAGGGAGGCGTCGTGTCTCCTCCCCCCGCCGTCCACATCACAGCCTAATGGGTCAAAGCACAACAGCAGCAGGAGGTGGAGGAGGTGATGGTGGTGGAAGGAGCTGCAGTGTCTCAGAAACCCTGACCACTGGCTCTGTCTGTCTGTCTCTGTGTCTGTCCACCTGTCTCTCTGTCTGTCCATCTGTCTCTGTCTGTCTGTCTGTCCACCTGTCTCTCTGTCTGTCCATCTGTCTCTGTCTCTGTGTCTGTCTGTCCACCTGTCTCTCTCTCTGTCTGTCTCTGTGTCTGTCCGTCTGTCTCTCTGTCTGTCCACCTGTCCATCTGTCTCTCTGTCTCTGTGTCTTTCCGTCTGTCTCTCTGTCTGTCCACCCGTCTCTCTGTCTGTCCAGCTGTCCATCTGTCTCTCTGTCTCTGTGTCTGTCCGTCTGTCTCTCTGTCTGTCCACCTGTCTCTCTGTCTGTCCACCTGTCCATCTGTCTCTCTGTCTCTGTGTCTGTCCGTCTGTCTCTCTGTCTGTCCACCTGTCTCTCTGTCTGTCCACCTGTCCATCTGTCTCTCTGTCTCTGTGTCTGTCCGTCTGTCTCTCTGTCTGTCATCTGTCTCTCTGTCTGTCACCCTCTCTGCCTTAAAACTCTTTACTAACTGAATGAAAAGAGAAGAAGCCTTACGCTGATTATAGGTGATATATTGATTATTGGTGTTAGTGCTGGAGGAGAATCTGCAGTTTGAGCAGATGTTGAACAGCTGGAACGTTTTCATGGTGCAAACAGATTTAAGGTGTTGAATTCCACCTTAAATCTGTCCAGAGGGACGTTTCCAGCTCGATGTCACAGGTCAGATCACAGGTAACAGTTCCTCTGTGGATCTTCTTCACGTTCAGTTTGGGAAAAATGTCCGTCACAGTTTCTCAGAGTCCAGGAGGACGTTGTTCAGTCCAGTCAGTGGATCCAGACCAGGTCCACGCAGGACTTCCTGTTCTGTCTCAGCTGCAGAGCTCGTTTCACTCTGTGATGTGTTGTAAACCAAAGGATCATTGAGCTGATGGAGACATCACATTAATCAGTACTGAGAGTTTATCCAGAACCGGCCGCAGTGATCACACTGAGGTCCTTCGCGGTTTCTGATGTTGAGCTGCACAGTGAAAACACGCGGCGAGTCGAACTCTGTTTCCTGTCGGTCTGTCGCAGACGCCGATCGGCCGTCTGTGTTCGGTGCCTTTTCCTCTCACCTGTACAGAAGCCATAGGGCGGTTGGTGTAAAGTTTGCGTGTACAGTCAGCAGAGCTCACACAGACCACCTGCATCTCTGTACAGTCACTTTTCTTTGTTCTGGTTAAAGGGACAAAGCCAGCTCCCGTCTCCTCTCGCTGCAGGAAACACACAAAGACACTGAACTCAGATCAGTTTGAGAAGCAGCGAGGGGGGGCGGGGGGGCTGAGGGGAATGTGCTCATTCATTGGAGCACCTTTTTAAATCCTCAGTCATAATAATTCTAATGTTGGTTCTCACCAAATCTGTCCTGCTGCAGGCGTCTTGTTGAAGAAGACGTCTTGCAGAGGCATCCTGAATGTTGCTGGTGCGTGTGGACGGAGGGAGGACGTGTTTCAGTTGCTGCTTCTCGTGTTTACGTCGCTGTTTGTTTGGTTTTGGGGAACGTTTTTGGTTTTTGTCTCCAGAACTCTGCAGCAGCTGATGGACAGTCCATTACCACGGTCTGTTTTCAGACATGAGCTGCAGACATCACAGCAGTGAGGCGAGGGTGTCCTGTGCCCTGGGTTTTGTCTCTCAGGCAACATACAAGCTGCCTTGCCTTTTTGGAGACTGGCCACTTGTGAGGAAGCCTGCAGACACTACTCGGGGCTAAAACCCTGTTTCTCTACTCCTCTGCAGTTTCAGGTAAAAAGAAAAATTATGAGAATTATATTTGCTGCGACTTTCATGATCACAATGAACAGATATTTCCTCCTGACTGTGAAACACAGACACAGGAGGAAAGATTTTCTTTTATTCTGTTTTGTCTCAAACATCTAATCAATATTTCAAATATTTCATCTTCATGAAAATGAGAAGCGGATTCATAAATGATCAGAGACCCGTGTTTTCCGTCTGTGCAGAGACGTGATCTCAGGACGTCGTGGTGTCGCTGTTTGTCAGCTGCTGCAGATCGATGTGGACACAAAAACACGAAAGAGCAAAGAGAAGCTGGAACAGTTTCTGTTCATCATCAGAATCTCATTATCATTATTATTATTATTATTGAATCAAACTGTGAAGGGAGAAGAAAAAAGAGATTTTATTTTACATTTTTTGTTTTTGTTTTTTGTAAAACAAAAAAAAAATCCAGACATTTTCTGAAACTACATATTAATATATCAGTTACTTTGTGTGGAAATGAAAGGTTGATCTGTTGGTTTGTTATTTTTTCGGGTGGTGGTGAATGAGGAGGAAGAGGAAACTCAGCAGGAAGCTCCTGTGGAGTCCAGTCAGAGCTGCCTCTCTCTGATTGGTTAGTCATGTTTGTCAGTGAGAGTTTGGGAGTCACTGACAACAACACTTCACAAACAAAACAAAGCACGGGAGAGCGTTTTGTTAATGCTCCTGTAGGTTTATCATCGTTCAGTCGAAACAAAACGCTGTTGAAATGAGAATTTTCTGGAGATATTTCTCCAGTTTCCTGGAGTTAATGAATAATGAATGTTTTCCTGAGAATACAGCGACTGCTCACGCTCAGCAAAAAAACCTCCATGTTATTCACATAACATAACAACATGCTAAACAATTAGCACGAGATGAAGAATAATGTCCGGTTAATACTGTTAGAATTAAATAAAAAAATAATTAGAAATAAGATGATCAAATGTTTTCTGGATAAATTATTTTTTATTTCTCCAGAAAATGTTTGATCATCTTGTTTTAACAGTATAACAGTTGGTGTTTGGTTTGAGATCATTAAATCAGGATAATTAGCTCATTATCTGAAAATAACCTTCAGCTTTCTCCTAAAGAAAAATATATTTATACAAGAAGATATTTATTGTTTTGTTTTAAGTATTTTTGGGGATTAATGGATTAAATCTCGCGGGAAAACGTCTGTGAGCACACCTGGTGAGAATCCACAGATGAAATCAAATGTTTTGAATCAGTTTCAGTTTCCGTTAAATCCTTGTTTTACTCTCGACACGTTTCAGCTGAGAGTCTGGAGCGCCACCTGCTGGCAGTTTAAAAACATCCTGTAAGATTCACTGCGGACATGGAGGTTTTGTTGTTCTCACTGGATCATCCAGGTGGACGATCGTCCCCCACGGTCCCTCAGAAATCTCACAGGATCTTTTTAAACTTCCTCTTCCTGTCTGAAGTTTGTTCACTGTGGATGAAACGTGTCGGAGCAGTCGGACACGTTTCATCACGGCCCTGTTAGTTTGCACTTTGATTGTTGATTTGTACCAATGCCTCTGAATTTGTACATACTTCTTTTGGTAAAGTTTTATATAAACAAGGACATGGACTCAAACACTGTGCGAGTTTGTCTTAATTTGAAGGTTGAGTTGTAGTGAACGGCAGCACAGGATGTTTCCCTCTGTATGTTCTGTTCTTTGGTCAGTTTCCAGTGTGCTGCATGATTTCAAGAAGAAATCAAACCATTATGAAAAAAGTGGTAATGATTTTAGGAAACAGTTGTAAGATTGTGGGATTTTCATCCTGTGTTGAAGTGAACATGTAAGAAGAGAAATGTGGATCATCCAGAGTTACAGGTTTTATTTGGCTCAGAATATTTTGATGTTATTTTTGGAAGCTCAGATGTTTTTCTTCCTGATTCTCCGTCGTGTCGCAGGAAGAAAAAATCTTTCTGTTTGTTCGGAATCTTTGCAAACCGCAGGAAGATTTGGATTCTCTAACAACAGCTTCCCCTTGTCTCATAAACTAATCCAGTTCTATCAGAAGCTTCAAGCTTTCTGAGCTTGTGTTCTCAGGCGCAGCTGTAACAAACTCATACTGATCAGATCACAGCAAAATATTTCTCAGTGTGAATCTGAACTCATCCGGCTCAGACCTGAAAACTCTAACGCTCTGATTAACAGGCTGAACTGACTCGATTAGATTCTGCATTCAGCGTTTTTTCTATAAAATGTAAAAAATCATCTGTTTTAAGTTCCTAAAGAGTTTATGTATTATGTAAATAATCATGAGAAAACAGCAGCACAGCCATCGTGTTTTCACAGGAGAACAAACTGAGGATGAAGATAAAACCAGAGTCTGTTATCTCACAATAATTAGAAAATGATCCCGAGGTAACATCGTAGAACAATTACCTAATCATAACGGCCACTCACGGCCTCCGTAAAACACCTTTGTTCTGTGAACAGTCAGAGTTTCCTGTAGAAAAGTAGAAAGATCAGAAAAATATTCAGCACGAACTGAAGTAAATAAAAAAATCACTGCTGATCAACTGATTAATCGACTAATCGTTCCAGCTCTGCTCACAGTTAAAAGCCATCTGACGTACATCACATGTTTTTAGGTCTGTTACTCAGGTAAAATTACCTGATGAATCTCACCTGATGAAACCCTCCATCACAAGTCAGAGCTATTTATTTATTATTTATTATTATTATTTTCACTAACAGTAAATGAGTAAATCAGAAAAATACACTTTACGAGATGTCTGTGTTTCCACCATGTGGGTATAGTACCAGAAATTAAACTTACCTTCACAATAAAGGCTGGGATTACCTCACTGCAGTAGGCTACAGTCTGCCTTCAAAATAAAAGCAATATGTGTAACATTAGCCTAGGTTCTGTCCGTGGTCCTCGAGCATCGTACAAACTGAGACACTTTAGGATGGACTGTTGAGAAATGTTGCTCAGGCGTTCATGTTCCCCTCAGGACCTCTGACCTTTCCTCCAGTGCCACCAAGAGGTTGACCTTTGAGGCTTTGAACCATGGGAATTGTAGGCTGCTCTGATGAACCATTTTGAACTGCAACCAGAGACATGAGCTCAGGTAGTCTAACCTCCTACTTCTTCTGTTTTCGTCTTCCTGTACCTGTTGTGCAGCTGTGCAGGTAAAGAGAAAGGATCCTGAGAGGACAAGTGGACCTGAAGGACGGACTGACGGACATCTTCCCTGCTGAGATCCTTCACATTCATCCAGCTGTTCCACTGTTACGGTCAGAACTATTGCACCCCTACTGGTTGTACTGTGGCACTGCAGGAATATTATGGTACTGTAGTTCTATGTTCTAGCTTCCTAAACACAAGCAGCCTTTACATGTTGAATGTTACATTTACAGTTAATTTAACACATTAACAATCTTATACCACACAAGTATTAAATAAAAACATTTATTCTGTTACTTTAGAAAACAAAATTCTGGAGTCAACACAAAGAGATAACGAGATAATCATCCAGTTATCCTGGATAATCTCAGGAAATCTCCCAGTTTGAGACAAACAGATTTTTAGATAGAAATCGTGTCAGCACACAGACGATGTAACGTAAGCTATTTACATAATGATCATACATAATTATCTTATTTAGAGGAAACAATCGGCAGCCACAAAGGAAGCCTTCAAATTAAGTATTTAAATAAACTTATGAGTCACACATATCAGGCTTTTCACCTGACTGTAAAATTATGACTGAAATTAATCATCTGAGTAACATTAGAACCTGGTAAACCTATTTTACCATGAGAAAGTTTATTTTTGTCAAAAATGGAGGAGTAGAATATTTATCATTTCAAAATAAAAGGTCATATTTCTTATTCTGAAATAGATTTGTAATATTTTGGAAGGAAATCATTTAAACTGTTTTTATTTCTCACTAAATCAAAATTTACTATGAATCTGAAAATATTTTTTATTTACCCAAAGATTCAGAATAATCAAAATTTTGGGATTAACTGGGTCCAAATTTGGACTTGAATGTTTATTATTTTTTATACATGTGGAGGAGGAGCAAGGCATCTATTATTTCTAAATAAAAGGTCATATTTCTAAAATGGGTCTATAACATTTTGGAAATAAAATCATTCTCAGCTTTTTGCAAACTTTTTGTACTTAAATAAAATTATGAGATTGTAAAAATCCAAACGTTGAGATTTTCTATAAAACATAAAATAGTAATTTACAAAATCCATGTGATATAACACTGAGTGTTGTTTTATTTTTAACGTGTGGCGTATGTGTCATTTAAAATAAAACAATTTTTTCAGAGTGGATTGGTACCATTTCAAACTGAATCCTTCAAACTGTTTTTCTGAACATTTTCTAACATATAAAAAGTATTGAATTATTAATTAATCTATCTAATCTAAAAATTTCAAGATTCTGAGCCAATTGTTTCAGTAAAAATCATGAAGTGAACTTTCTCATTTTGACTTATTAAATCAAAATGATGAGATTTGTGTGAAAATTCAAAAATTGGACTTTGTGATTTAACAAGTATTTTTTTATTTTACGTTCCTTTATTTCTTTTTTTGGTAATTTTTCACATTTCAAAATAAAAGTTCACATTTATTATCGTAAAACAGATGTGTAACATTTACAAAGGAAACTTTTCAAACTGTTCTTGTTTGTTACTAACGAGTGTCTGTGACACTGAAGTGCCTCAGAGCAAGGCAGCCAAATGACTCACCTCACTCTGAACTGGATTTGAACTTTCAACGTTTACAGTGTTTTTTTCATGAGGTTTTAATCTGATCCTGTTTTTTTCCTTTAAACTTTAAAACTCTCCATATTGTTTTTTTTCTCCCCTTGGTGCCTTAAAGCCTCCAGAACAGTTTCGAACTGGACTATAACTTTTAAAGAGACTTTCTGGCGTTCATGCTGAAAGACTGTGGTGAAGAACATCACTGAGACATTAAACACACACTTTCTGTCCATTTTGTCAACACACATAGACAGCTGTACGTGTGCCAGTTATGAAGAATCAAGTAATGATCGATTGGCATCTGTTATCTGATCGCAGGTGATTATTCTCTGTCACCTGGACGGTTTCCTGAACTCTGATAACCTGTTTGGTTTGAAACCGTTGTGGTTTCGACAGCTGAAAGAGATGATTGGGTTTTACAGACACTGAACGTTTGTTGTTTGTCTTCCTGTTCATGTCACCTGGCCGATGTAGCTCCGGAGAAAAGTTTGTGACCAATGAGACTAAAACGTTTGATGCCTTAATAAGAAAGTTGTCTTTCAACAGTGTCAATGCACATCTGCAAATTACATTCAGCTTCTACTGTACCTGCACTAAACACGGAACACCACATGATGTTTTACTGTAACTTTTATCTTATGTACCGTTTCTTCTTTGGGCCTTTAATAAATGATTGTTATTATTATTAAGTAAATACAGTACTCGAGTAAATGTACTCAGTTACTTTCGACCACTTTTCACAAATTTTATGTAAGAATTTAAAGTCAACTCCAGTTTCCTTTCGTCTCCATCTCAGTCTCTTCGTGTCCTTCATGTGAAAATATTTTGAATTTCTTTTCATCATGAAGCTGTTTTTGATTTGAGCCTTTTAAAATGATGATTTCTCAGTAAACCACATCATTTCAGTGAAGCAGACGTTGACTTTTCCTACACTGTTTCTCATTCAGTGTGTTGGGGTTACAAAGAGAAATCTGGGCTGTAGTTTGGTTGTGAAGCCACCAGGAGGCGACAGTGACTGTTTCAGTGTAAGAGCTTTCTACCATGAGAAGCTCAAAGAAGAAACAAGTGAAGCAACCCGCAGATAAACAAGAAAAAAAAACATTCAGGTAGATAAGATGCAGAAGTTCAAGGAAGGAGATGAATGGAAATGAAGAAAAGACAAATGAAAGCCTCTAAAAGCTCCTCGCTGCTTCAGAGAAACTTTGAAAAAGAACAACAAAGAACTCAGTCTTCTTCTCTGCAAATACCTCCCAGGTATTAGTCAGCACCTTCCACACAATGCCAGGTATTAGCTAAGACCATTCAGTCTCCTGCAGATATTAGTTGCAGCCCCTCAAATCTTTTCCTGGAAGTAAAGGTTCCTGTCCATTTCCAGGAAGTAACTGGGAGCAAAGCATTGGTTCCAACCTTCTAGTGAAGGAACTGGAGTCAGATCACATACCAGAGATTAGTCAGGACCAATCATTCCCTACCAGATATAAGTCAGGGTCCTTCATTCCCGTCAAGTTTTAGTCACAGTCTTCCACACAGTGTTAGTTGTTAAAGCCCTCTAGACATTTCCAGGAGTTAGTCTTACACCATTTTCCAGGTTCCTATCAGGGCCGTCCAGTCACTTCCAGGTATTAGACAGGTCCCTCTGAACCCCGGCTGACTGAGGAATCATTGGGAGGTGAGTGTTTGCTTCCTGACTACAGACTGAACTGTGTGTGTGTGTGTGTTTGGTTATTTAGATGTGATTTCAGTTTAAACTGAGATCACACGAGATTGATGATTGATGACTGATGAATGATCTGGACGTGCTCCTGTCCTTCTCTCTCCGTCCTACTCTGACTCTGACTCCTTGCTGGGCATCTTCATGGGTCCCCTCAGTGTTTCTGATCCTGGACCAGAGACCTGCGTCCAGAATCGGTCCAGTGAATGTGTCTCTGCAGGTCTCTGTGTCTGAGGTCTTCTGCTTTGTTACATATCAGAAGGAAAACTGACTTTTACTGTATCTGTGTTTTTCTGCAGGTGGACACAGAAAATCAGGAGCGGTCCAATCAGAACCCAGACCACAACAACGAGCTCAGAGAGACCATCACAGCAGCCATCTGAGAGACACTGAAGGAGAGAGACAGAGAGAGAGAGAGAGAGAGAGAGCAAGCAGCGAGTGGGCGGGGCCTGTGACGTCACCACGGCCAGCCGCTTCTCCTTTTAAAGCCGCCGGTGCACCGGACCGCCGCAGATTTTTAAATACCTCGCAGCGTCTCTAACGGAACAGTTGACAGCTGGGACCGGGACGCGTTCAGGTCCGGTCGGACATTTTCCTTTGCTCTTCTGCTCCTCGGATGGAGCCGCAGCAATTCCTCCACAGACTGCACCGCCCGCCCGCCGCCCGCCGCCGGGACTGAAGCTGCGTGCCGCTCGGTGTCCTCGTCCCTGAGGAGGATCGCTCCGGTTGTGTCGTCCTCTCCGTTCTCCTCCAGGCCGCCGTCTCCTCCGTGACTCTCTGTTCCCATGCGATTCTTCAGACTCACATTCAAGTGTTTCGTGGATTGTTTTTGAAGGTCGCTGTCCCGCCGTCGGTGTAATTCACTGTATTTTTTATTTTCACCTTTTGTATTTTAGAATTTTCTCTTCTTTTCGATTGGACAGAGACATGTCTCCCGATTATTATTAGACCATTTGAATTTGTGTCATTTTTTCATCCATTAAATCCGGATTCATCAATAAAACAACAGATTCTGGATCATCTGATCCACGATCCACCCGCTCAGAGTAATCATCATCATCATCATCATCATATTTATTATTATTATTTCTGAACTAGAGACAGAGGCTGAGACTGAAGGTGGAAGCAGCAGAGACCTTAGCGGACTCTACGGGACTGAGCTGGACCTGCTGCCGACTCTTCTGTTCCTGAACAAAACTGAATTCAGGACTAAGGAGAAGAGGACCGAGTCTGAGCAGGGACAGAAACTGAGCAGAGAGGGGAGGTGGATCTGGACTGAGGCTGACTGGTGGCTGGGAAGGTGAGGTGATCACAGACTCTGGGACTAAGAGAAGAGACTGAAATTACAGCTGCACACGGTGCTGACTGCTCCTACTGACTGGTTTCTTACTGGTCTTTGGGTTGAGTCTAACAACAAGAGAGACGGGACAAAAAGTCATAGGAATTACAGAGAGACAGAGACATTTAGGAGCCCTCACTGACCGGTTCCTGACTGGTTTCTGGATTGTGAGTGATGGAGAAGCAGGCCCTGCCAGCCTCCTGCTCTCTGGTCCTCCTAGAGGAGACCAAGAAGAACCCCCTTCTTCTGTCTAACGGTGGCGGTGGTTACCCCCCCGCAGCTGCTAACGGCAGCCTGGTCCCACTGACGGCGGCGGTGACAGGGTCCGGCGGTGGTGGAGTGGTGGGCGGTGCTTGTGCCGGCCCAGACAAGAAAGGAGGTGTGGTCACGGGGGTGGGGCCAGGATACCCGGAGAGGGAGACATGGACGCGGCAAATGGACTTCATCATGTCCTGCGTTGGCTTCGCTGTGGGACTCGGCAACGTGTGGCGGTTCCCCTACCTGTGCTACAAGAACGGAGGAGGTGAGGCACAGCATACACGCCTACACACACATACACCTGGAGGGAGCAGGTGTAGAGAACTCAAGCCCTGCCCCTTTCCTGGTGGAAGCCCCGCCCCCTCCCCCTGCCGGCCTGTGTTTTGTCTTGTGTCGTCCTCGGCTTCCTCTCACGCTAACATGAGTCCAGTCGTTTTCGCAGGTAAATTTCCTGGACTTGTTGGAGGCAGGTGAAGGTGTTGTTCTCGTATAAACCCCTCACTGAGCGAGCGGCGAGAGTTTCCTTTGTAACACAGCAGGACACATCACATCTTACCTTAGAAACATCATTTCCCAGAAGCCCACACCATGGGGGTGGAGCTTGTATTTCGAGGGGGCGTGGTTTCTCTGAGGGCGGGGCTGAAATATCTGTATCAGTGAGTGATGAAGGCAATGGTAGTTTTGTGTTAGCAATGACGTGTGATCAGCAGCTTTCATTACGTAGTAGTAGTGTGTGCGTGTGCATGTGTGTGTGTGTGTGCGTGTGCATGTGTGTGTGTGTGTGCGTGTGTGTGTGTGTGCTCAATCCAGCTTTCCTTGATCCATCCCTGTGTCCACCGTGTACTAACTCTGACCTACGTCCTTCATTTTCCAACATACCGTTATATACACCTGTACACACCTGTGGCCCTGTTCCATTTCTCCTCCATTATAATATATATTTACCAACCACACCTGTCCTCTGTCCAACTCCCACAGCTCAAACTCACTAAAGCATCATTTTTTAATCTTCTTTCTAATTTCACCCGTCTGTCGTTCATCGTATCGGTAACTTTTCCTCGTCGCACTGTTCGAGATTTTCCAAGAAATATGACAACATGAGAGTCACACAGTCACACAGGACGAATGATGATGAAACACGTCAATCTTTAACAGTTTAGGACAGAACTGGAGGAGAGTCTGTTTTGGAGACGTCGCTGCAGTTTTATCATTAAACCTTTTTCTGTCTGAGTTGATGATTTTCTCGCTGTCGTCGTTCATTCACTCGCCACAAAGAAAAAAACGAAAATAAAATCCTCAGAATCTCGAAGCTTCAACCTCAAAGTGTGAAAATCAGTTTTCAGTCATAATTTCTGCTTCTTACTTTTCTGTTGTTCAAAAAATTGATTCAACTCTGCATCTTCTGAAATGATGTTTCTGAAAATGATTAGTGGAGTAAAGAATGAGATTAATTGATCGGATTAATTAACGGATCATGTGACATAGATGAAGCTTTTGCTTGTGTCTGTTTGATGGTTTCTGAATCTGAATCTGTGGGTTTTGGACTGAGGACGACCTGTGATGGGGGGAGGACGAGTCCCAGCAGGAGTCTTCATCAGTCCTCTGTCTCTTTTGAAACTAAACTGTACCAACGGAGACAAACTGCTGGGAGAGAGAGAGGAAAGATTTTTATTCTCACCTGAAAAGGTCTCGTTCACACAGTCAGCCGGTTTGAGCCGGACAGAGGGGGGAGGGAGGAGGGTGAGGAGGGAAAGGTCTGGATGTTCACACGGGGGTGGGGGGGTGGGAGGGGGTCCAACTCATATTAAATCACAGAGAATCAAGAGAAAAGCTTCGTCTGTGACTCAGACGCAGACGCTGGTCCTGTGTGGAAAGGTTACCTGCCTCCGATCCTGCTGCTTCACACCTGATTTATCAGACAGGCTGGAGCCAAACTGTCTTTAAAGGACCAGTCTGCTGTTTTTCAGCCCTTGAAGGCGCCGTGGCTCTGTGCCAGTCTCGGTCCACTTCTTTGGTCCAGACTGAAATATCTCAGAGACGTTTGACGTTCTGGACAAACTGTAATAACCCTGATGACTTTGGTTTATGATCAAACATGATGAGGCGAGTAGAGCAGAGTCAGACCGCTGAGTATCCGTCTCCCCTCGTCGGTTTTACCTGGATGGACATCAGCTCACAGCTGGTCTTCCTCAGGTGAAGACACACACCTGATGTTTCATTGAATGCAGATGTGCTGACCTCTTCCCTCTCACCTCAGGAAAATCGTCTGTGGCTGATTCTCAAATGAAAATATCGTCTGGTTTCTATTTTTCAGGTTCAGGTTCCACTGGTCCTTGAAGACCATGGGTCCTGGAGCAGGCTCCTGGTTTCACAGAATGGTTACAATGGTCCTTCAGGAGGTTATGAATATCCTTGAAAAATTTTTACTGCGTCTTTAAGAGTTTTCTGATGATCTGAGAACAGCTGAGGTGTGTGTGAGAGTGTGACGAACATCCAGACTCACACCAGCGTTTCCGCGGCGTTCGTGTGTTGTCAGTGTTTGATTCTGACAGCAGCCCTCATCTCTCATCAGGTAACTCTTAAAGCTCAGATGTCAGAGTGTCCTTGAACGCACCGTCAGGGTCAGCTGCTCCACCACAGCAATACTGAGTTTCCATCAATCTCGTGACCTTTGACCCCTCAGCTCCTGCTGTAAAGCCATGGCTGACGGTCTGAGTGTGTGATGGTTAATAATTTCCTCTGTGATACAGCTGCTTATCTTTTACCTGTTCACCTGGCAGTCAGCTAACAACACACACACACACACACATTCATTACATCAGTGTATCATAAACACATAACAGAACGTGTGTTTTGCTGCGTTCAGATTTAATTTCTTGGATCAAAGTTCATTAACTCACTGAAATAAATGAAGCATCAATCAACATTTCAGAAGACATTAGCTGCCAACAGTTTGTGTTCAAGCGATTAATCGTTAAAGATTCTGTTCCTCACGTGACAGAGGACATGTTTCTGTTCACTTACTGTGTATTCAGTATTATTATTAGCAGATATTAGGAGTTGTAACAGTGTTTTTCCTGCAGGATCAATAAAGTTTTTCTGCTCCTGTTGACTGGTTGTATCAGTAAGTGGAGGATCACTGAAGTGAGCCCTGTCTTCTTATGACCATGTTTCAGCCAATCAAAGTGCAGTATTCTTTGTATATTAGATAACAATAATGGTGCCTACAGGCTACACACACACACACACACACACACACACACACACACATTCCTCTGCTATAAAATCCTTTCGTCCCTTCATGTCCTTCTGTGCACCCTTCCTTCCTTCCTTCCATTCTTGGTTTCCTTCACTCCTTCCTTCCTTCCAACCTTCACTTCCTACTTCTTCCCTTCTGTTCTGTCCTTCCTCCATTTTCCTTCATCCAAAGAGTCGCTCAGATTTATTATCCTGCAGAGTGTTTGTTTGTGTGTGTGTGTGTGTGTGTGTGTGTGTGTGTGAGAGACTGGCCTGTCCTTGGCAGTGTGACTGCAGTGGTAACACACATACAGTGATTCTCTGCTCCACTGGTTATAAAATGACCTGCAGCTCCGTCCTCTGTCCTCCGTCTTGCACACATCATCTCTGTCCTTGGACGAACACACTGTGTGTGATCTTCTGTCTTTGTGAGGACATTTTGTTCAGTCTGTTCTTGAGGCTGTTTGAGGGTCAGTCTAACAGCTCAGGCTCAGGCTCAGATCCAGGCTCAGACCCAGGCTCAGGCTCAGGCTCAGACCCAGGCTCAGACCCAGGCTCAGGCTCAGACCCAGGCTCAGATCCAGGCTCAGACCCAGGCTCAGGCTCAGATCCAGGCTCAGATCCAGGCTCAGACCCAGGCTCAGGCTCAGGCTCAGACCCAGGCTCAGGCTCAGGCCCAGGCTCAGACCCAGGCTCAGGCTCAGACCCAGGCTCAGGCCCAGGCTCAGACCCAGGCTCAGACCCAGGCTCAGGCCCAGGCTCAGGCCCAGGCTCAGGCCCAGGCTCAGACCCAAGCTCAGACCCAGGCTCAGATCCAGGCTCAGGCCCAGGCTCAGGAGAGGTTTAAGACTGGAGCAGGTGTTCCCAGTTTCATTTTGATGACTTAAGAGCAGGGGTTAAAGTGATCCGGAACGATCATGACGTGAGCCGGCGGCCGTCAGAACCTGTCTGTGTCTGTCTGTGTCTTCACCGTCCGTCCATGTGCCTGTTGTTCAGGGGGACCATGGTTACATGTTTGTTGTTTGTTAAACAGCTGACTGATTTGGTCAGAGCTGATGAGGTGTTTCACGACTGTCTCCATGGTAATGAACCTTTGCTCAAGGTCTGAGGTCAAAGGTCATGGCTCAGAGCTCAGAGCTATGGTTAGAGTTAGGGTTAGAGGTCAAAGGACAGATATAGTTTTATGACAGATACTGTGTGTGTGTGTGTGTGTGTGTGTGAGAGAGAGAGAGAGAGAGAGAGAGAGACCTGATTGGCTGCCAAGTGTGACATCATCATCCCTCTCACCACGTGGACCGGAGATTAACAGGAGTGGCCTGTAATCTTTTAATCCTGTTGACAAACCTCACTGCTCCTCCTCCTCTCCTTCTTTCCTCTCCTCTCCCCTTATCTCATCTCATCTCTGGTTCATACACTACATGGCCAAAACTATGTGGACACCCCTGTCTGCCAGCTAGTCACATTGTTTTTAGATTCAGGATCTGTGGATCATTGAGAAGGATCCCACAGACCTGGAACATGTTCCAGGAGTCTTTTAAGGGGGTGAAAATATCCCAGGGTTATTTTAGGAGATTCCAGGGTCTGTGTTATTCACTGTATAAAGTTGGATTTTGAGTTAGTCATGAAAAAGCACAACTGTCTCGTCCACTTCACGTCTTGTTGTACCTCAGTTTATTATTGTTATTGCTGTGTATTCACAGCGTGTCCACAGTTTAACATATGACCAGAATCGTGTCTTACATTTGGCAGAAAGCAGTAACGATCCTCTGCAGCAGGCCTGACAGAGACATCTGACTTAAAGTGTTCCAGGTGAGCGGGCAGACTGAAACTCTGTAGGTCCAGAGGTTTTATATATAAACATCATAATGATTTAACATCTGATGAAAATAGCAGTAACGAAGCAGGCAGTGGTTCTGGAGTTCGTTGACCCCGGCAGTGAGGTGCAGAGTCATGTTTAGCACAGGTGAGCTTAATCAGTCTCTTTTCAGGTATGTGGGCCAGTCGATCTGCGGGCTGCCAGGGGAAGCTAAACTCAGCTAAGCTAAGTTAGCATTTGGCAGCAAATGTCTGGTTGAGGTCACTGAGGCTTTTGGCAAAGCTGGACGTACATTCAGTCTCCGTTGTCTTTTGTTAGCTCGTGTTTGTGTTATGCCTGATATTCCATTGTTTTGTTGATTGATCGATAGTTTGTTGACTTGTGTCATGAAACAGTCCCGTCTGAGTCTGACTCTGCCACGAACTGCGACAGCTTCTCGACATGTTTCTGTTTTTGGACATTTTATTGTTCACTCTTTGAAGGTTAATTCTAACCATAGAAAATAACCAATGAGATGAAATATAAAAATATTCCTTTGGCAGGGTGCAGAAAGTTGTATGTGTGAGACGTTTGTGGACGGTTTAAACCCACTCTGAGAAAACGTCTGTTGGTTTGATGCTACTGAAATAAAACTGAATTGACTCCAGTGCAGACTCTGGGTCCTTCAACAGCAGCTGTTCAACTTCACTGTGCTGTTTACAGCTGTTTGTGACAAATGAACCTTTGAATCCAAGTTAGAACTGGTTGGATCCAGTGTGTTGGAAGGTGTCCTGGCTGATCCTGAGTCAGTCTGAGCTGAGATGTTACCTGTGGATCAGGACACAAACTGAGCCGAGCTGCGTCACTGCTGTTACAGCCTCATTGTTTCCTTTCAAACATTTCACCTGCTGAACTTGTGCATGTTAGCCGCTGAGGCTGATGGGAAACGTCATCCGTTGTGCAGGAGGCGGCGGGGCTCAGCAGGTCGCGCGTCGAGGCGTCCCTGTGTGTGAGTGAAACGCTGCAAGAAAACAGCTCCATTGGACACTGAGGTTCAGTCTGAGTATCAGAACAGTGACGATGATGAAGATGAAGATGCTGCTCTGTCATTAGCCCTGTTATCAGTCTGTCAGGCTCTCAGCCTGTCAGTACTTAGCCCAGTGACTTACCCCGGATTAGCCAGCTTAGCTAGCTAACTGCAGTGCTGCAGCTTAGCGCGCTAACTGCAGCTGCGGCTCTGTTCCCGTTTCTCCCTTTCAGCTCTGAACAAACCATGTGCTGGACATGTGGGGTGACACCTCTGAGGACAGGATGGTGCTGCCTGTCTCACCTGGTCCCAGGGTAATTCTTCACGTTTCACCCTGGACCTTTGTGGACGTCAGCGGTGTCCTGATTATTTAACTCTTGACTCTGTTTCCTGGACTGAACATACGAGCCCAGCGCTGAAGCTCAGTGTTTCCTCTCAGTGTTTCTCTGTTTTTGTGGCTTCGTTGTTGCATCAGATGGAAATTCAGTTCATAATCTGTTCATGAGAAAATATTCAGATTCTGATGAATGTTACAGGAGTGTGTGAGGTTAGAGCCTGTGCTGCTGGACCAGTTCACAGCTGGTGTGTGTTTCAGTGTGTGTGTGCAGCTGACAGTGATGAGGCCATAGTGCTCTGTAATCCCATCAACACTGAGTTACTGACAGATAACAGGATTAACTGTGTGCGTGTGTGTCTGTGTGTGTGTGTGTGTGAGTGATTTTTATTGAGCTGCTGACATGGCCGCCCCCTCCCCCCATGTCTTTTTCTCTCTCTCTGCAGTCGTGACTCACCAGCAGCTCGTGTGTTTTCATTCTAGGCTAACACACCAGAGTACTCTGTGTGTGTGTGTGTGTGTGTGTGTGTGTGTGTGTGTATCAGAGCAGCAGCAGCAGGCTAACAGCTAACCTGCGTAGCTTTACTCAAGCTTACGTCATGGCCGACTGTGCCGCCATTCAGCCATGAGCTGCTTCTAAAGAGGCCTCACAGTACTGAGAGCTGTGTGTGTGTGTGTGTGTGTGTGTGTGTGTGTGTGTGTGTGTGTGTGTGTGTGTGGCCTGTAGGCACCATTATTGTTATCTAATATACAAAGAATACTGCACTTTGATTGGCTGAAACATGGTCATAAGAAGACAGGGCTCACTTCAGTGATCCTCCACTTACTGATACAACCAGTCAACAGGAGCAGAAAAACTTTATTGATCCTGCAGGAAAAACACTGTTACAACTCCTAATATCTGCTAATAATAATACTGAATACACAGTAAGTGAACAGAAACATGTCCTCTGTCACGTGAGGAACAGAATCTTTAACGATTAATCGCTTGAACACAAACTGTTGGCAGCTAATGTCTTCTGAAATGTTGATTGATGCTTCATTTATTTCAGTGAGTTAATGAACTTTGATCCAAGAAATTAAATCTGAACGCAGCAAAACACACGTTCTGTTATGTGTTTATGATACACTGATGTAATGAATGAGTGAATGAATGAATGACTTCCTCTCCTTTTACTCTGAACTGGGGTGAGAGACATGAATGAACAATTAGGCATGCCCACTCTCTCTCTCTCTCTGGTATTTTAATTGGTTTGATGGAGGGCTCACACACACACACACACACACACACACAGTGGGGGGTAAGTGGGTCACAGTGCCACCAGAAACTGGTATGAATGGAATCAAAATGGAGTGATACTGGGAGAGGGGGGGTTGATGTTCTGTGCCCAGAGTTATGTAACAGCAGCTGCCATTACACACTGAGCTTTTCTACAGAGAGAGAGAGAGAGACGGCATCCTTTACCATCACTGTTATGTTCGTGGCACAAATGGACCTTTAATTTACTTAGAACTGACTTTCAGTACAAATCATTATGACTGTTAAAGGAGCAATTCAACGTTTGTCTGTGGAACCGAACTCAGAGTGGAGAGAGCTGAGGTAACATTCAGCTGAGTCTGAGTCAGCGTCCACACAATAAAGCTAAAGAATGAGATACAACAGGAAGTGTGCAGAAAGAAAGCAGCAGGAGAGACGATCACACTGCAGTGATGAGAAACGGCAGCGTTTATGGGTTAAACGCAGAGTAACAGTATCTTCAGTTTCCCTCTGTGTCTGTGAACCAGTGGTTTGGTGATTCTTCATTAACACGCTGCTCATTTACATGTTACTGCTCGGTCACTGGATCAAAACTATGCATTTAAATCCGTTTGAATTAATACACTTCACTCATTGTGCTGGAGCTACGACCCAACACCTGAGTCTCAGCTCGCAGATCCAGGTCTCCTCTGATCTCCTCTGGTCTCCTCTGATCTCCTCTGGTCTCCTCTGGTTTCCTCTGGTCTCCTGTGGTCTCCTCTGGTTTCCTCTGGTCTCCTGTGGTCTCCTCTGGTTTCCTCTGGTCTCCTGTTGTTTCCTCTGGTCTCCTCTGGTTTCCTCTGGTCTCCTGTGGTCTCCTGTGGTCTCCTCTGGTCTCCTCTGGTTTCCTCTGGTCTCCTGTGGTCTCCTCTGGTCTCCTCTGGTCTCCTCTGATCTCCTCTGGTCTCCTCTGGTTTCCTCTGGTCTCCTGTGGTCTCCTCTGGTTTCCTCTGGTCTCCTGTGGTCTCCTCTGGTCTCCTCTGGTTTCCTCTGGTCTCCTGTGGTCTCCTGTGGTCTCCTCTGGTCTCCTCTGGTTTCCTCTGGTCTCCTGTGGTCTCCTCTGGTCTCCTCTGGTTTCCTCTGGTTTCCTCTGGTCTCCTCTGGTTTCCTCTGGTCTCCTGTGGTTTCCTCTGGTCTCCTGTGGTTTCCTCTGGTCTCCTCTGGTCTCCTCTGGTTTCCTCTGGTCTCCTCTGGTCTCCTCTGGTTTCCTCTGGTCTCCTCTGGTCTCCTCTGGTCTCCTGTGGTCTCCTCTGGTCTCCTCTCCTCGGATTATCCTGATGATACATCGGACTTGGAGACACAGACAGAGAGCAGCTCTCACTTCAAGGTCTTTTCTTGCTTTCATTCTCATCCTGGAGCCTGTTCGTCCAAAGACAGGATTAAACGTGAGGACCTTTCTCGTCCATGGTCCTGAAGGAGACGGTGAGATGATGGTGGAGGAGAATGATGATGGGGGGATGAAGAATCACTTCCTTCCCTCCTTCCTGCTCAGTTACATAAAGCTCTCATCACGATGCTGCTGAAATAAACATGAGACCCAAATCACAGAGTTAAAGGTCCAAACCGCAGATTAATGCTTCAGTTCATCAGTGAATAAACTGATCCTGTGTCAGTTCACGTCTCTGCTGATGGTTTAACACGTCACGCCTCAGACAGAGAAGCCATCTCACTCACTGGTTAACAGGCTGTTCTGAAAACTGTTCTTCTTGGTGCGTTTAAAGACGCTCAGACATCTGACATTTGAGAGTTGGCAGCTGAAGAGTGATCAGTGACACACCATGAATTACTAAATGTACTGATCTCAACGACAGAGAGAACCAGGTCTTTATTGGACACAGTCCTGTTTCCCTCAGCGTGTCCTCCATGTTTATCCTCCATGTTTATCTGAGGCTTAGCTGAGTTTGTTTATTGGCACAAGTAATTAAAAAGACACAATAACCTGTCTCTGTCTGGTCCTGCAGGCGTCTTCCTGATCCCCTACCTGCTCATCGTCTTTGTCGGAGGAATCCCGATCTTCTTCCTGGAGATCGCTCTGGGACAGTTCATGAAGGCCGGCAGCATCAACGTGTGGAACATCGCTCCTCTGTTTAAAGGTGCAGTTCGCGTGTCTTTGTGTCTGTGTTCTCTTTTCATAGATCAGTGACACTTAGCTTTAGCATCACCCGTTTAAATAAAACACTTTCATTTTCCCATACGATATAAAGACATGTTGAAGTGTTCGTTAATGTTCAGTTCCATGTATTTTCTATTATTCCTGCTGTTTTATGAAACCGTGATGTATTTGTGTGATGTGTTTATACAGCAGCCTGTGAAATGTTTAAATGCTAAATGTTGGAACATAAAGTGAAGTGATGGATGAGAAACAGCTCAGGACAGATGGAAACATGGATTTAAACGAGCATGAGATGATGATTAATGACTGATCACACTGATCATGTGAGGATTGGAAATCAAATCAAAAATCCCAGAGCTGTGTCAAAGAACTTAAAGAACTTAAAACCTGTCCCAGTGTTCACAGGTAAATGATCTGAGGTATTTGGTGGCAATAAATGGAAATAAGTACAAACATCAAAGCCGGTGAGAGACAGTCGCACAGCAGGGACACTTTAAACTGAAGGGGAAAAATAATCCAGATTCAAGATTAAAATATGTCCCTCAGCCACCAAAACCTTGGACATCCCGGCTGAGGTCACGTTGCCATGGTAACAGACATAAATCCATGCAGTAAGCAGTTTAGGTGAGTTTGCGTGGACACATCAGTCTGCAAACACGTATCAGCGTCCTGCGGAGGTTTATCTGGAGGTGATAATCTGTGATCCTGCTGTACGTGCCTGCAGACACGGCAGGAAAACTACCAGCAAAACACACACACACACAAACCTCTTCTGTATCTTTGTTAGCTTTGCACTCAGTTTATCAGCAGCCTGATCTTTACAGGGACCACATGACTCTTTATGACTGCATTACTTTACTGCACAAACCTTCCTGTGACCTTTAAACTTCAGGTGGTTTTGAAGGAGCTCCGCCTTCACATTCACACAACCTGACACACTTAGAGGGAACAACACTAACAGTCAACACACTGATTGTTTATCTGTCCTAACAATCCCACCTGTGGAGTTTGTCCTGAGGGCAGCAACAGAGGGAAGATCATGGGTTCATCCTGTGGAGAGCAGGACTGAGATCAGAGGTTTGAATCATGAGACTTTGATTTTTCTGGTGTGTCAGTGGAAGTGTTGAGTGGCACAGGACGAAAGTGCATGTTGATACAGGTGGGACTTGGGGGGGGCTCAAGCACTTTTATACAACACAACTTTACAACAGATAAACAACAAATTCAGACTGAAACAGGCCATAAAGCCACATGTTGTACAGTGTACAGGTTCAGCTGAGTGCAGACACGGTTTTATTATAAACAGTGAGAACACATGTGCTGCAGACGTGTGGGACTTCACCTCAGTTCCCGCTGCTCATAAACTCATAAATGTAGGTTTACAGTTTTGACCCTATTTCAAACCTGGTTCAGGACTTTCAATAAGTGAGAGAGTCCACACATGACACAGTTTATAAACAGGAAGTGGAACAGTTTGACCTCGCTGATCCTCAGTTTTCTGTGTCATTGATTGATTAGTCACCACGTCACTGAGGAGTGTGACTGTACTTTACTGACAAAATCTTTAGAAAATGAATAACGTGAAAAATGAATGTACAGAATGCATTTTTTTCATGATCAGTTTAAGGTTCAGTTTAGAGAAAAAGAGTTTTGATGCTTTGGAAACAAATGATGACATTTTATGCCAATGAAGAAAGAAACAGAGAGAATCCTCACCCCTCCTCGCTTCGTTATGTTGTCAGCCATTTGCCTGATGAAGATGTCGCATTTTTATATTTAGTAAAGTTTTGGGAAATTGAATCCTGTGTGCAGATCCAATCATTTCATTCTTTCCATTGGGGGAATCTTTAATCCTGCTGCCTGAGTATAAAAACCCCTGAGCACCATTTTACACAAATCAAACTTCTTAAAGCCACTCTATGTAGACATTCTGACGTTGGCACCCTACACGGGTAAGAATCAACATGACACAGGGGTAAACAGTAATTTACATTAGTGGGATAATCATGATCTGATGTGGGGAGACTCACTTACTGGCTTGATCTCATGTTCTGTCATGTTGTCGTCCTCTTTCTCAGGTCTGGGTTACGCCTCCATGGTAATTGTGTTTTTTTGTAACACCTACTACATCATGGTGTTGGCCTGGGGTTTCTACTACCTGATCAAGTCCTTTAACTCCACCCTCCCCTGGTCCACCTGTGACAATGAATGGAACACACCCAGCTGCATCGAGATCTTCCGTCATCAGGACTGCAAGAATGGCAGCCTCGCCAACGTCACCATTGCTGGCAACATGACATGCGCAGAACTAGCGGATGCACGATCACCAGTCATCGAGTTCTGGGAGTGAGTTCTGGTTCTGGTTGGGTTGTGGTTAGTGGACCATGTTTAGCACACTGGGTCATTTTGACTTAGGTTCAGGTGGGGATGTTTTTCCCTGGGTTGCATTGGACAAGTGAACCTGTTGGGTTAGATTGGGTTAGTTAAACTGGACAGGCGATGTTGGGTCTGGTTGGACTGGATGAGTCAGACTGATTTGATGTAGTCACATCATTTTGGTAGGTTCAGGTGGGTTTGGTTAGTTTGGGTTGGCTGTCTCACACCAAGGAATAAACCCAGTCTGTGTTCTTTTGATTTCTTCCTCTTATTCTCTTACTTTCTGCTGGACTCAGCACAGGAAGTGCCCCCCCCTCTGTTTGCCCTCTGTTTGCCCTCTGCCAGTGTGGCTAAAATACTGGAAAAAGACTCTGATCCATGAAGAAGAACTGATTGTTTTTGTGGAAATGAATTACTCAGTGAGGCTGTGTCCAAGTTCACAGGCCTGTTGACTCATTCACTCCACCCTGTGTAACAGACACTCAGTATTTGACTCAGTGATGAGCATTAAATTCAGATTTCAGACACTTATTCGTCATCGTCATGTTGCATTATCTCTGAACCCTGGACACTCATGCTACTGTAAATTTTGCCTCTTTAAAACATTTCCCTGTGGGATTGAAGAGAAAGCAGAGTTTATGCCACAGACTCTACTTTATTCGCTTCACTGAGAAACTTTTGAGGCTTTATATAAAGAGGCAAAGTCATGATGTCACTTCCTGTGTATCCTCCATTTCACTAGCTTCTGTCACTCAGTGCATCCTCTCCCAACTAATGCTTGTGAGTGAATCTGTCATTTTGCAGTTTGACTAACATCCACCACAGTGCTCAGAAGCTAATTTCATCTCTTCAGCATCATATTAAGTCTGAAGCTACAGCGACAGCTACAGCTGTATGTGTGGTGTATGTTTGGGGATATGTTTGTTTTGACTGACAGGTTTCTCAGCCTATCACCATCATCTTAGTGCAGAACCGTCCTGCAGGTTGTTGTTGGATTGTTGTCACGGCAGGTTATTAACACAATGAGCAGTTACTGAGGTGTAAAGGCTCGTTAGGTGACAGGGCTCAGGTCAGCAGCTGTCTGTCTCCAAGGAGTCTGAGGCAGGAAGACGAAAGAAGACGGGACAGAGTGTTAATGAGTCGGTGTCCCTCAAACCTTTTTAATTTCTTTTCTATTAATAAATTACATATTATTATTTACAGAGAAGCTACTTTATTAAACCTGAAACAGTTCAAAGGTCGACCTGATGTGGAGGTAATAAGCTGATGTAAACATCCTTCTCTCTCCGGCAGGAACAAGGTGCTGAACATCTCCTCTGGTCTGGATGAAACTGGACATTTTAACTGGGAGCTTATGCTGTGTCTGATGGCCGTCTGGGTTCTGGTTTATTTCTGTGTCTGGAAGGGAGTCAAGTCCACTGGGAAGGTAACACACGTGCACTTTATCATTTCTGAATGCATGCCATACAGAGGTTTTTTAATACATATATTTACACTGTGCCAGGCAGCTGCTGGTTTCTGTTCATATCTGTACAACATGATAATCTGTTAGAATACGTCTTGCAATGGAGGTGAGTCCCCACAATGTGAGTGTGTAATCTTTGTCCCCATAATGTGATAAATACAAGAATAAGAACATGAAATAGATTTGGACACTTGTCTTTTCAGTTGTTGTGAAAATGCTGGAAAATGTTAGAAAGTCACAGTGATATAAACTTTCTAACCATCAAAAGTAATCCATTTCTGTTCCAGCTCCAGAACGGGGCAGGTGCTAATAAAAACCAAATTTTAACACTAAACTAAAAGTTATCCTTGTGGGGACACCATAATGTGATGAAAGCACAAACATGAACATGTCATATATGTCATGTCATCATCTGCCGCTTATCTGGGTGCAGGCCCAGGTCGTGGGGGCAGCCCACCCAATTCACAATGCACCTCCACGGGTGGTGAGCCCATGGGAGGTGGTGCCACCCGGAGTGGGATTCAAACCCACGACCCTGAGAGGTTGAGTCTCATGCTTTACCAACTGTGCTAACTAGGCGGCCAGCATGTCATATATGAATTTGATAAATAAGTCTCTTGTCTTTTCGGTCACTGTCAGTCTGACAGTACAACAGTTTCATAATTTCTGAAAACTTTATGTCCAAGTTCAACATCAGAGCACCCCTGGAAGGCTAATTTGTTCAATATCAACCCAAAACTAAATTGTGACCTTGTGGGGACCTTCTGAGGAGTGACTCCCTACAGTGTTTGTCAGTAAGTCCCCATAACGGGATTAATACCAGAATTTGCACATCTAATATATATATTGATACATTTATACACTTCTGTCATTTTGGTCATTTTCAAAATGAATTTTTTGTCATTGAAGAATTTATATGACACAACAGAATTTACAACTGGAACCTTACATGCAGTCTGACGTCCTGCAAAAATGTTAGAGAGAGTCCCCATAATGTTAGTGTGTGAACAGGTTTGTGTCCCCACAACGTGTTTAAACATGAGCACATGTCTGCAGTCAGCGTTGTACTGACTGTCAGTTTGTGAAATGAACTAACAGCTGGGTTCATTACAGTCGATTACATAACACTGCTGAAGGTCAGAAGTCACCTGACAGCTGATTGATCAGCATCAGTGCAGCTACATCAAGTGAATAAGAAAGAAAATCCGACCAAGTTTACGTCAGTAAATGCTCTGCACTGAAAATCTTACCAGTAAAATTATGGAAGTATAAACAGCAAAAAGTAAAAGTACGTGATGCAGAAAAACGTCCCCTGTGACGAGTATTATTATTCATGTATTAATTTACTTCAGTAGTTGGTTGAGGTGACGCTGTAGTTAATAGTATTTTAAAAATGGCTGCATAGCGCTGCAGTTGGCTGTGATTATTTTCACTGTGGACTAATCTCCTGATTATTTTCTCAATAAATGAATGATCTTTTTGAAAATAATGAGAAATGCTGCCACGATCACCCAGAGCCCGAGGTGAAACCTTCCGTGTTTTTTGTCCAAATTGGAAAAAAATATTAAAAATAATCTGAATCATTCAGAGGAAAAGACGCGTCCTCCACCATCCTGTCCTCTAAAACCTGTGACTGATCCTTTCAAATAACCTTCAAGTGAACGTAGAGAGAAGAGGCTGCCGTGATTCACTGTGTGTGTGTGTTTCATTGGCTCGTGACAATGAGACTTGTACACACTGCTGTCACGTGGCAGGCTAATCGTTACTATGACGACATTGGGGGGGCAGTGGGGGCCGTGAGGTGGCAGTTTGTGATTGGTTGTCCTGCAGGAGGGCAGCTCGACTGCAGTGGGACGTGACTGAGACACAGAGACACATACCCCTGCACTGCCTGTGTGCTCAGACCTCATACACTCAGTTTTATTTTTATCTGTGCAGAGACAGAAGCAGCCGCTGTTCTGATTCCTGTTTATGTTACTGTGGATATTTATGCTCGATCTTATGGAACAATGAGACAGAACTTTATTCATCCTGAAGGATTTTTTTTCCAAAAATATTTTGTATTCAAGGTAAAATAAATGTGTATACACACAAAAAAAAAACTCCTGAACAGTTTTTAATTCTCAGTGAAATTCATCAAAAGTGCAGTAAAGAAAAAAAACTAAGTCAGTTCAGGATTTGCTGTGACTCCCCTTTGCCTTTATATCAGCACCAGTTCTCCTCAGAAACACCTGCACACAGTGTCTCAGGTGCCACAGATGTCTCAGTGTCTCTTCATGTGATCCCAGTCTGATGAGGACTCTGTGTAGTCCAAACCACCTGCTGCAGGACTCCTTGGTCCTCTGGTCTCTCTCTTTACCTTTACTGTCTTTGTTTCCTTTGTTGGTGTGCTTTAATTAATGTGTGTATGTGTGTGTGTGTTTGCGTGTGTGAGTGTGTATACATATGTTGGTAAAAATGTGTGTATTTCATCCTCTGTGTGAACTGTACATGCACAGGACACACTGTTAGTGTCATTGATCAGCAGGGAAATCACTTTAAACTCTGAATCACATGCAGAAACTGAGGCACACATTCCCACACACACCCTCTACACACACACCCTCTACACACACACACACACACACACACACACCCTCTACACACACACACACACACGCACACTCGTTGCACAATAATTCTAGATAAAGTAATTAACTGAAACTGATTCATGTTTATTAGACGAACTCTGTGCTATGCACTGTGTATGGAAACTATGTCAACTATGTGTAAAAGAACTGGAACATCTTTTCCTGATAAGAGCTGCATAGTGATTACAGGAAGAACACAGTCAAAGTCTGAGAGCTGTTGGTGAAATGAATGAGTTCAGTTCCAGGTGAATTTCCATGAAAGAAATTGTTCCTTTTAAACTCAGTGAATATTTTTATTCTTCATTTATTCTGCTTTTGTTTGTTTGTTGTCACAGTTCATGTTTTGTTTCACCTGTAAAATAAGTTACCGTTCAGTGAATCGACTTTAGACAACGACAACAACACACGACACAACTCAAAGACTCGCTTCACCTCCATTTTACTGAGGTGGAGCCAGAAATTTGTAAACCTGGACACAGAGACTGGACCGATGAGAGACAATCACGTGTTTCTATTGGATGAACTGCACCTTTAAACTGACTTTCAGCTGTAAGTGCAGGTTTTCACATCCACGGACAGTTTAGACTTCACACAAGTTTTTATAATGTCCTTCAGGGACTTGATCCCCTGCAAGCTGTGTGTGTGTGTGTGTGCGTGTGTGTGTGTGTGTGTGTGTGCGCGCGTGTGTGTGTGTGTTTCACACGGCTCTCAGTACCAACAGAAACAGTTCTTGTTGTTGGTCGTCAGCAGGAGGCTGAAAGGTCAGAGCAGGGCGAGAGAGGCTGAGACACACTGAGAGAGAGAGAGTACAGTTAAATAAAATCAGACATGATCCAGACACAAAATCAAATCAGTCAGAGTGAAGTAAAGAAATAAAACAAATTATACATCAGAACTGAAACATACAACTTTGAGTAGAAATGACTCACTTTTTTGCTTTAAAGTGCGAAGATTTCAAAGCAAGTTTTGAATGGATTAGTGAAATGATTGGCATGATCATATCACATGACCTCATGGACCTGAGTGTGTGTGAGTGTGTGAGTGTGTGAGTGTGTGTGTGAGTGTGAGTGTGTGTGTGTGTGTGTGTGTGTGTGTGTGTGTGTGTGTGTGTGTGTGTGTGTGTGTGTGTGTGTGTGTGTGTGTGTGTGTGTGTGTGTGTGTGTGTGTGTGTGTGTGTGTGTGTGTGTGTGTGTGTGTGTGTGTGTGTGTGTGTGTGTGTGTGTGTGTGTGTGTGTGTGTGTGTGTGTGTGTGTGTGTGTGTGTGTGTGTGTGTGTGTGTGTGTGTGTGTGTGTGTGTGTGTGTGTGTGTGTGTGTGTGTGTGTGTGTGTGTGTGTGTGTGTGTGTGTGTGTGTGTGTGTGTGTGTGTGTGTGTGTGTGTGTGTGTGTGTGTGTGTGTGTGTGTGTGTGTGTGTGTGTGTGTGTGTGTGTGTGTGTGTGTGTGTGTGTGTGTGTGTGTGTGTGTGTGTGTGTGTGTGTGTGTGTGTGTGTGTGTGTGTGTGTGTGTGTGTGTGTGTGTGTGTGTGTGTGTGTGTGTGTGTGTGTGTGTGTGTGTGTGTGTGTGTGTGTGTGTGTGTGTGTGTGTGTGTGTGTGTGTGTGAGTGTGTGTGTGTGTGTGTGTGTGTGTGTGTGTGTGTGTGTGTGTGTGTGTGTGTGTGTGTGTGTGTGTGTGTGTGTGTGTGTGTGTGTGTGTGTGTGTGTGTGTGTGTGTGTGTGTGTGTGTGTGTGTGTGTGTGTGTGTGTGTGTGTGTGTGTGTGTGTGTGTGTGTGTGTGTGTGTGTGTGTGTGTGTGTGTGTGTGTGTGTGTGTGTGTGTGTGTGTGTGTGTGTGTGTGTGTGTGTGTGTGTGTGTGTGTGTGTGTGTGTGTGTGTGTGTGTGTGTGTGTGTGTGTGTGTGTGTGTGTGTGTGTGTGTGTGTGTGTGTGTGTGTGTGTGTGTGTGTGTGTGTGTGTGTGTGTGTGTGTGTGTGTGTGTGTGTGTGTGTGTGTGTGTGTGTGTGTGTGTGTGTGTGTGTGTGTGTGTGTGTGTGTGTGTGTGTGTGTGTGTGTGTGTGTGTGTGTGTGTGTGTGTGTGTGTGTGTGTGTGTGTGTGTGTGTGTGTGAGTGTGTGTGTGTGTGTGTGTGTGTGTGTGTGTGTGTGTGTGTGTGTGTGTGTGTGTGTGTGTGTGTGTGTGTGTGTGTGTGTGTGTGTGTGTGTGTGTGTGTGTGTGTGTGTGTGTGTGTGTGTGTGTGTGTGTGTGTGTGTGTGTGTGTGTGTGTGTGTGTGTGTGAGTGTGTGTGTGTGTGTGTGTGATTACTCAGCAGGTTGTATCTCTGTGTGTTTGCTCAGATCACGTTTCTTTGGTTTCTTCTCGTCTTCTCTCACTCCTGTTTTTTTTTATCTGATTCTCACAGATTTTGGTTAAAGGTTAAAGGTTAAAGGTTAAAGGACCATCCCGCAGTTTTTCATGTTTCATTTTGTGTTTAATATTTTTTACTGATAGAAATCTGATGCTTGATGAGAAATGTTGCTGCAGTTGAATGTTTATTAAAGCTGTTTCTAACTTTGATCAGTTCCAGCTTCATCAGATCATTTCACACGTACAATGAAACTGATGTATCTCTCTTCAGAGAGTCAGACTGCAGCTAATGCTTAGTTTAATTATTGATTCATCTGCTGATTATTTTTTCCATTAATCAGTTGATTGTTTGGTTTATAAAAATTTTATAACAATTACCTAGAATTACCCATCAAAACTGAAATTCAAATTATTAGAAGGAAAAGCAGGAAATGTTTGGTTCTGTGACTCAACCAATTATCAACATTATCAAATATTCATCTGATAGCTTCAGCTCTGCCTGTGCGTGATGTCGGGTCCCTCCTCGATGGTGCTCAGTATTTATTTCTCTGCTCTCAGCTGGGTTCGGGTTCGGGTTCGTGTTGAGATGTATGTTTCTGTTCTCCCAGCTCTTTGCCGTCTGTGAGAAACTCTTTCAGAGCTGCGCTCAGCGTCGCAGGATGTTGTTTTTCTGCAGCTGCGAGTTCCAGAACTGAAACTCTGCAGGAAAATCAGTTAAAATTCACTGAAGAAAAGGGAAGGTTTTACACACCAGCCAGAAATTTGGAACTCTCTGATCATCTACTGATCGTTTTCCAAAGCCAAGAAATTCAAGAATTCAGGTGCAGAGAAAAAAACCAACTTGTTCATGTGCATCCCTGTGTGTGTGTGTGTGTGTGTGTCTTCCAGATTGTGTACTTCACGGCGACCTTCCCCTACGTGGTCCTCATCATCCTGCTGGTCAGAGGAGTCACGCTTCCCGGGGCCTACGACGGCATCATGTACTACATCAAACCTGATTGGTCCAAACTGGAGGAGGCTCAGGTCAGTGAAACTCCCGGGGCTTTGTTACCCTGAGTTGTGCTTATCAGGCTTCCCATGTCCTTTAGTGGGACTGTTGTACTCTGACTTAAGACTGTCTGAGACATTTACAAACCAAGTTTACAGTCATGAGAAAAAACTGGCCAAAGCTGTGGAGGTCAGTCCAAAGACTACCTCGAGCTGATGTCCTTCAGTCCGATTTCTCAGACCTGTCTCTCACAGTGAAACTTACACCACTGCTGCTGTTGTACAGTCTAATCTAAAAGCCAGTGACCAAAAGCATCTGATTGGTGGAACTTTAACACCTGGGAGACTATGCTCAGGGTGAAAAACGGCCCTCGGTCTCAGTGAAATGTCAGACGCTGAGCTGAGCAGTGAACATATCAGACCTGTGACCTCTGACCTCTGCAGGTGTGGATAGACGCTGGGACACAGATCTTCTTCTCCTACGCCATCGGACTGGGAGCTCTGACCGCTCTGGGCAGCTACAACCGCTTCAACAACGACTGCTACAAGTACGACACGCGCTCGTTTCACTCACGTGCTCATTTCCACAGACGAATGTTAAACGTGGTCTAAAGAATGAACACGGGGTTTCCTGTCGTCAGCACACTGAAGCACCGCGTGAGGTCCTGAGAACCTGGCGCTGCTCACTCTGCCATTCACTCACTCAGCCATCAGTGTGTGTGCTGAATGAATGAACGCCACACTTACAGAACGAGTTTAAACGTGTCGCGCTCAGAGGATGTGCGTGCACCGTCAGAGCGCAGGTAAAGGATCCACACCAGGGGTGGGCCGGCCACCGGTGTCCCACAGCAGCCGGTCCATATTAACGAGCTGATCCCTGTTTCTACTGAAATGTGATTGGCTCAGTCAGTCATCAAACTGTCAAAAGAAAACAGATACACACACCCATAGACACACACACACACACAGTAGTTTTAATTTTTAAATAAACATAAATGTTTGAGTATGCATAGTGTGTGTGAGCATGTGTAGCTTACTTTACTACACTGACTGTATATCATATATATCATTAGGTTGTTTTTCAGTTCCACTTGCGTCCGTCGTGCTCTCCAAACCAGCCCGCCCCTGATCCACACTCTCAGCCTCTGATTGGCTTTTACAGAATTAACCGTGACAAATTTCCGAGTTAAAGAAACTGGAAAAAAAGAAGCTGAAATAAACGATGCTGTCGTTCTGATGTACAGAATCATGTTATGATATAATTACAATTCAGTAATGAAAAGGTGTTTAAGTAGAATGTGGCTTTTTCAGCTCTTGTGACAGTGACAAAAAATGTCTCTTATTTTCTTACATTTTCTTCCTCTCTCCCGTCTCCTGCAGAGATGCCTTCGTCTTGGCTCTAATAAACAGTGGAACCAGTTTCTTTGCTGGTTTCGTGGTGTTTTCTATTCTGGGCTTCATGGCTGCTGAGCAGGGAGTCGACATCTCACAGGTCGCTGAGTCAGGTAAAGACACGCTGCAGCTGTTTGTCTCCATCATGTTCATCAGGCTTTAATGGACAGAAAGTTAAGAACGAGACAATGAGACAAAGTCATTTTATTAAGGACATGATTATAATGATCCAACAGAACCACAGAGGCTGAACACAGTTTGGTTAAAATTCTGACCGAACACATTTCTTCTGGCCTGGTCTGGTCTGGCCTGGCCTGGTCTGGTTTGGTTTGGTTTGGTTTGGTTTGGCCTGGTCTGGTTTGGCCTGGCCTGGCCTGGTCTGGTCTGGTCTGGCCTGGCCTGGTCTGGTTTGGCCTGGTCTGGTCTGGCCTGGCCTGGCCTGGTTTGGTTTGGCCTGGCCTGGCCTGGCCTGGCCTGGTTTGGTCTGGTTTGGCCTGGTCTGGTTTGGCCTGGCCTGGCCTGGCCTGGCCTGGCCTGGCCTGGCCTGGCCTGGCCTGGCCTGGCCTGGCCTGGCCTGGCCTGGCCTGGCCTGGCCTGGCCTGGCCTGGCCTGGCTGGCCTGGCCTGGCCTGGCCTGGCCTGGCCTGGGCCTGGCCTGGCCTGGCCTGGCCTGGCCTGGCCTGGCCTGGCCTGGCCTGGCCTGGCCTGGCCTGGCCTGGCCTGGCCTGGCCTGGCCTGGCCTGGCCTGGCCTCAGGCCTGGCCTGGTCTGGCCTGGCCTGGCCTGGCCTGGCCTGGTTTGACCATGTAGGTTTATATGTACAGTCATCAGCCAACTGTATGTTTATTAATAGGTCTGAAGCACATGACCTGACATCACAAACACACAGTTATATTTAGGCTCTCCACAGAAGGCAGCATGCTGCAGCCGTCACACTGTCTCACTGTGGATCCACATTTCTCTCATGAATCCATTTCTGTCTCTGAGCGTCGGCTCCACCTCCACACTTTCATTCACAGACTGAAGCTTTTTATTATTTGTTGTGAAGTGTTACCACAGCGTCGACTGAAATAGAAAATCTTGGTGACTGAAGCATGAAGCAATAACGAGCTCAGATACTCAGGCTGGTTTTTAAAAAACAAACTCAGTGTGTCTTTGCTGCACATGACTGAGATTAAATATGTTTGCAGTTGCTTCAGTGTGAGGACATTAATCTTTTTATTTTAATCTCGCTGTAAAAAGAACAAAAGCAAATCCAATTTATTTTGAATCCTGTTTGACACGTTTACAATGGTTTAAAGTATTAGCATCAGTGTGTGTGTGTGTGTGTGTGTGTGTGTGTGTATACATGCGCACCCAGTATTAACGGTAGGATTATTTAACCAGGACCTTTCACCTCATGACATGTGACTCATCTTTATTTCATGAAGCTCAAACAGCAGAATGTACAGTGAATTCAAACCTGCTGTAAATACACGTAATGTACCTTTAACCTGCCGACTAACAGCACAGGACAGAAGAGAAAAAAATCAAACCACAGTAAACGTGTTCGTCAGGATTCATGTGGTGCTGACCACAGCTGATTGGATGAGACACGTGTCAGTCAGGACCTTGTTAAAGGCTTAAAGGCCCAGTCTGTAAACTTTTAACCAGCTAAATTATATTTACACACAATAGAAGAGTTTGATTTATGATTTAAAGAAATAGAACAAAATGAAATGAAAATAAACTAACAGACCTGTTCAGCTTCAGAACTTGCTGATCCCAGATCCTGGCTGTAATTTCTCCTGCCTGCTGTTTTTCTCTGTTTATAAATCTGTCACAAGATGATTAAAAGCATAAATAAAATAACCCGAATAATATTTTATTTGTTTCTGTATTTTGCCTCATTTGAGCTTTTTCCTTGTTGAATATTGGAAACTTTTATGTCCTCAGGAGACAAAAAAACAAAAATAAGCAAACAACAAAAACCCCTTCAGATCAAACAAAGTAAAGGAAAAAGAGCATCAAAACAACAATGAATAAAATCTAAATTCTAACAGTTTGGCACCAAAATGTCAATGGTGCTGTAGAAGAAGTCATTGCCAGTGAAACACTGATTCTACAAATCTTTACTCAGGAGTTAAATAAATATAGCAGATTGTTGTTGGAAAAGAGAAAAATGTTGAACATAACAGTTGGAACTTTCAGTGTTGTGCTATATTGAGCATCTAATGTGCGTTGTCTGCCTCTGTGTGTTCCAGGTCCAGGTCTGGCCTTCATTGCGTATCCGAAGGCGGTCAGTCTGATGCCCGTGGCTCCTCTCTGGGCGGCGCTCTTCTTCTTCATGCTGCTGCTGCTGGGACTGGACAGTCAGGTGACCAAGACTTTTCCCTGCTCATTGTGGTTTCATTTAATTTCTCTAAAACACAGCTTACAGAGACAATCTATCACAGTCACTGTGGTCAGTTTATTCTGCTGTTACTCGGTCAAAGATTAGCATCAGGTGGTTATCCAGCTGAGAGTGTTTTAAAAATTCACTGAGACCCAGATATTCAAACTTTCTCAGTGGCAACACCTGTTGTCAGGATCACGTCAGCGTGATCATTCTTAAACCTCTGATGTTGAAGCGTCCTTGAATGCACCAGCAACATTTACATTGTCAGGTAATGACACTGAAATGTGTCTGGGAAGATTCTGTCATCCAGGTTGTGGTTTTTCTCAGTGCTATATTAACACGTTTAATGTTCCACTCTGCTACAGATAAACTTTGGATTAATATTCTCTGCAAACTGTGATGGAAATAATGACCAGTCATGACAGCTTTTTGCCTCTGTGCTCTGTTTCATAACTGTTACCTGCTGAGCACACAGTATCCACTAAGTGTTCACTAACTGTAATCTAAATGCTGACCCTCTAACAATGTCCATTGCCAACCCTGTTTGTTTTATTCTGCATGTCCTTCTCCCCCTCTCCTCCATTCCCAGCTGTCCTATCTTCCTCCTCTTCCTCCTTTCACCCAGCCCGGCCATCGACAGGAGGGTCCCCTATATGAGCCAGGTTCTGCTCAAGGTTTCTTCCTGTTAAAGGGGAGTTTTTCTTGCCACTGTCGCCTTAAGTGCTGATCTGGGGTCAGACTCTGGGTCTCTGTAAAGCGCTTTGAGACAATTTTGATTGTGGAAGGCGCTATATAAATAAAATTGAATTGAATTATAATGAAACCTAGAAACTAAAAGTGACTAATGCTGACTACAATAGATCATCTATCTATTGGTAGTTTCAGTACTGGACTGATTGTTTCTCCATGTATATATTCACCTATTCATTAACTTAGTTCTCTAAATTCCTTATGTTATTTTTAAAATAATTCTCTCAATGTCTTTAACTCTCAGCCTGCCTCTTCTGGTGCTTTAACATGTTAATTTCCCCCACAGCATCAATAAAGTCATATCTTGTCAATGTGCAGTGAATTTCAGTTCCGTTTATGTGATTCAGTGTTTCTCTCCAATCTCTCTCCAGTTTGTCGGGGTTGAGGGTTTTGTTACTGGAATTCTGGATCTGTTTCCTGGAAAGTACCACCACCGCTACAAAAGGGAGATTGCTGTGGCAATATGCTGTTTACTGTGCTTCATTATTGACCTTTCCATGGTGACACAGGTCAGGCCTGTCTTTTTGTTAATATTAAAAAAATTTCTTCTTCAAACTGGTAGCAACAAAACTACACACGCTTCTGTCTTTAAGATGAATTTAATTTTGTACTAAACTGACAGTTCTACAGGAAATCAAACACTTTATTTTCTTACACTCTAAGCTGTCACTGTTTTTGCAGGGAGGGATGTACGTCTTCCAGTTGTTTGACTACTACTCGGCCAGTGGAATGACTCTGTTGTGGCAAGCATTCTGGGAATGCATAGTAGTTGCCTGGGTCTATGGTACGCAGCATACACATACATTTGTGCACACGCAAAAAAACACACAGTGTAGTGTTTCGCAAGTATTGGCATGGTGTGCCATAGTATGTCAGCAAAGTTTCTTACCGCAGAATAAGTGTATGAATACTTATGTAACATGATGTGACAGTAAAGGTCACAGCTCAGTCTCTCAATCTATTAAAGTATATTTTTTCTAGTGCTAAATGTAAAGTTAGAATACTTTGAAACATAGTATAATTTCTCTCATTACTACAGTGTGCCATAGTTGTACATAGCACATTGTACCATAGTATAGTGAGTTAAAAAGATAAGCAATTTAATAATAAGTGATAAATATGTCATTGTATACTAAGAAAAAACAAAAAAGTCATAATATAGCCAGGCAAAAATTAAATAAAATTATTTTAAAAATGCCATAGTATAGTAATGCGTCAAAATCGGCCAAAAAAAGTCAAATTTTTTGAACGGCCTCAAAATGTCATAAAAATGGTCATAGTATAGTAATCTCGTCAAAAATCGGCCAAAAAAAATCGTCATTTTTTAGAACGGTCTCAAAATGTCATAAAATGGTCATAGTATACTAAGGCGTCAAAATCGGCCAAAAAAGTCATTTTTCAGAACGGTCTCAAAATGTCATAAAAATGGTCATAGTATAGTAAGGCGTCAAAATCAGCCAAAAAAAGTCATTTTTCAGAACGGTCTCAAAATGTCATAAAAATGGTCATAGTATAGTAAGGCGTCAAAATCGGCCAAAAACAGTCATTTTTCAGAACGGTCTCAAAATGTCAAAAAAAGGGTCATAATATAGTAAGGCGTCAAATTTGGCAAAAAAAAGTCAAATTTTTTTTGGGCCTCAAAATGTCATAAAAATGGTCATAGTATAGTAAGGCGTCAAAATCGGCTACAAAAAGTCAAATTTTTTTGGGGCCTCAAAATGTCATAAAAATGGTCATAGTTAAGTAAGGCGTCAAAATCGGCCGAAAAAAATCAAATTTTTTTTTAGCCTCAAAATGTCATAAAAATGGTCATAGTATAGTAAGGCGTCAAAATCGGCCAAAAAAAGTCATTTTTCAGAACGGTCTCAAAATGTCATAAAAATGGTCAGAGTATAGTAAGGCGTCAAAATCGGCAAAAAAAAAGTCAAGTTTTTTTTGGGCCTCAAAATGTCATAAAAATGGTCATAGTATAGTAAGGCGTCAAAATTGGCCAAAAAAAGTCATTTTTCAGAACGGTCTCAAAATGTCATAAAAATGGTCATAGTATAGTGGGACGTCAAAATCTGCAAAAAAAAGTCAAATTTTTTTTGGGCCTCAAAATGTCATAAAAATGGTCATAGTATAGTAAGGCGTCAAAATCAGCCAAAAAAAAGTCATTTTTCAGAACGGTCTCAAAATGTAAATTAAATGGTCATAGTATAGTAAGACGTCAAAATCGGCAAAAAAAAGTCAAATTTTTTTGGGCCTCAAAATGTCATAAAAATGGTCATAGTATAGTAAGGAAAATCAGCCAAAAAAGTCATTTTTCAGAACAGTCTCAAAATGGGTCATAAAAAAGACGTCAAAATCGGCAAAAAAAGTCAAATTTTTTTTAGCCTAAAAATGTCATAAAAATGGTCATAGTATAGTAAGGCCTCAAAATGTAATAAAAATGGTCATCATAATAGTAAGGCCAAAAATCGGCCAAAAAAAGTCATTTTTCAGAACGGTCTCAAAATGTCATAAAAATGGTCATCGTATAGTAAGGCGTCAAAATTGGCCAAAAAAAGTCATTTTTCAGAACGGTCTCAAAATGTCATAAAAATGGTCATAGTATAGTAAGACGTCAAAATCGGCAAAAAAAGTCAAGTTTTTTTGGGCCTCAAAATGTCATAAAAATGGTCATAGTATAGTAAGGCGTCAAAATTGGCCAAAAAAAGTCATTTTTTCAGAACGGTCTCAAAATGTCATAAAAATGGTCATAGTATAGTAAGACGTCAAAATCGGCAAAAACAGTCAAATTTTTTATGGGTCTCAAAAATGTCATAAAAAATGGTCAAAGTATAGTAAATGGTCGCCAAAAAGGCCAAAAATCGGCCAAAAGAAGTCATTTTTTTTAGAACGGTCTCAAAATGTCATAAAAATGGTCATAGTATAGTAAGGCGTCAAAATCAGCCAAAAAAAAGTCATTTTTCAGAACGGTCTCAAAATGTAAATTAAATGGTCATAGTATAGTAAGACGTCAAAATCGGCAAAAAAAAGTCAAATTTTTTTTGGGCCTCAAAATGTCATAAAAATGGTCATAGTTAAGGAAGGCGTCAAAATGGGCCGAAAAAAATCAATTTTTTTTTAGCCTCAAAATGTCATAAAAATGGTCATAGTATAGTAAGGCGTCAAAATCGGCCAAAAAAAAAAATTTTTTTTTTTTTAGCCTCAAAATGTCATAAAAATGGTCATAGTATAGTAAGGCGTCAAAATCGGCCAAAAAAAGTCATTTTTCAGAACGGTCTCAAAATGTCATAAAAATGGTCATCGTATAGTAAGGCGTCAAAATCGGCCAAAAAAAGTCAAATTTTTTTGGGCCTCAAAATGTCATAAAAATGGTCATAGTATAGTAAGGCGTCAAAATCGGCCAAAAAAAGTCATTTTTTTAGAACGGTCTCAAAATGTCATAAAAATGGTCATAGTATAGTAAGACGTCAAAATCGGCAAAAAAGTCAAATTTTTTTGGGCCTCAAAATGTCATAAAAATGGTCATAGTATAGTAAGGCGTCAAAATCGGCCAAAAAAAGTCATTTTTCAGAACGGTCTAAAACTGTCATAAAAATGGTCATAGTATAGTAAGACGTCAAAATCGGCAAAAAAAAGTCAAATTTTTTTTGGGCCTCAAAATGTCATAAAAATGGTCATAGTATAGTAAGGCGTCAAAATCGGCCAAAAAAAGTCATTTTTCAGAACGGTCTCAAAATGTCATAAAAATGGTCATAGTATAGTAAGGCGTCAAAATCGGCAAAAAAAAGTCACATTTTTTTTGGGCCTCAAAATGTCATAAAAATGGTCATAGTATAGTAAGGCGTCAAAATCGGCTACAAACAGTCATATTTTTTTTTGGCCTCAAAATGTCATAAAAATGGTCATAGTATAGCAAGGCGTAAAAATCGGCCAAAAAAAGTCAAATTTTTTTTGGGCCTCAAAATGTCATAAAAATGGTCATAGTATAGTAAGGCGTCAAAATCGGCCAAAAAAAAGTCATTTTTTTTGGGTCTCAAAATGTCATAAAATGGTCATAGTATAGTAAAAGGCGTCAAAATGGTCATAGTATAGTCGGCAAAAAAAAAAAGTCATTTTTTTGGGCCTCAAAATGTCATAAAATGGTCATAGTATAGTAAGGCGTCAAAATCGGCCAAAAAAAAGTCACATTTTTTTTGGGCCTCAAAATGTCATAAAAATGGTCATAGTATAGTAAGGCGTCAAAATCGGCCAAAAAAAGTCATTTTTCAGAACGGTCTCAAAATGTCATAAAAATGGTCATAGTATAGTAAGGCGTCAAAATCGGCCACAAAAAATAAAATGGTCAAATTTTTTTTTTTTTAACGGTCTCAAAATGTCATAAAAATGGTCATAGTATAGTAAGGCGTCAAAATCGGCCAAAAAAGTCATTTTTTTTTGGGTCTCAAAATGTCATAAAATGGTCATAGTATAGTAAGGCGTCAAAATCGGCCAAAAAAAAAAATCAAATTTTTTGGGCTCTCAAATGTCATAAAAATGGTCATAGTATAGTAAGTAAGGCGTCAAAATCGGCAAAAAAAGTCAAATTTTTTGGGGCCTCAAAATGTCAAAATGGTCATAATAGTATATGTCATAGTATAGTAAGGCGTCAAAATCGGCATAAAAAGTCATTTTTTTTGAACGGTCTCAAAATGTCATAAAAATGGTCATAGTATAGTAAGGCGTCAAAATCGGCAAAAAAAGTCAAATTTTTTTGGCCTCAAAATGTCATAAAAATGGTCATAGTATAGTAAGGCGTCAAAATCGGCCAAAAAAAGTCATTTTTCAGAACGGTCTCAAAATGTCATAAAAATGGTCATAGTATAGTAAGGCGTCAAAATCGGCCAAAAAAAGTCATTTTTTTTGAACGGTCTCAAAATGTCATAAAATGGTCATAGTATAGTAAGGCGTCAAAATCGGCCAAAAAAAAAAGTCATTTTTTTGGAACGGTCTCAAATGTCATAAAATGGTCATAGTATAGTAAGGCGCCAAAATCGGCCAAAAAAAGTCATTTTTCAGAACGGTCTCAAAATGTCATAAAATGGTCATAGTATAGTAAGGCGTCAAAATCGGCAAAAAAAGTCATTTTTCAGAACGGTCTCAAATGTCATAAAATGGTCATAGTATAGTAAGAAGTCAAAAATCGCCAAAAAAAAGTCATTTTTTTTAAAAAATGTCATAAAAATGGTCATATAGTATAGTAAGGCGTCAAAATCGGCCAAAAAAGTCAAGTTTTTTGGGTCTCAAAATGTCATAAAAATGGTCATAGTATAGTAAGGCGCCAAAATCGGCCAAAAAAAAGTCATTTTTTTTGGAACGGTCTCAAAATGTCATAAAAATGGTCATAGTATAGTAAGACGTCAAAATCGGCAAAAAAAAGTCAAATTTTTTTTGGGCCTCAAAATGTCATAAAAATGGTCATAGTATAGTAAGTAAAATCGCGTCAAAATCGGCCAAAAAAAAAAAGTCATTTTTTTTTGGGCCTCAAAATGTCATAAAAATGGTCATAGTATAGTAAGTAAGGCGTCAAAATCGGCCAAAAAAAGTCATTTTTTTTGCGGTCTCAAAATGTCATAAAATGGTCATAGTATAGTAAAAAATTTGAAAAAAAAAAAAGTCAAAATCGGCAAAAAAAAATGTCAAATTTTTTTGGGCCTCAAAAAAGTCATAAAATGGTCATAGTATAGTAAGGCGTCAAAATCGGCCAAAAAAAGTCATTTTTCAGAACGGTCTCAAAATGTCATAAAATGGTCATAGTATAGTAAGGCGTCAAAATCGGCCAAAAAAAGTCACATTTTTTGGGTCTCAAAATGTCATAAAATGGTCATAGTATAGTAAAGGCGTCAAAATCGGCCAAAAAAATCAAAATTTTTTTAGGTCCTCAAAATGTCATAAAATGGTCATAGTATAGTAAGGCGCGTCAAAATCGGCCAAAAAAAGTCATTTTTCAGAACGGTCTCAAAATGTCATAAAAATGGTCATAGTATAGTAAGGCGTCAAAAATCGGCAAAAAAAAAATCGGCCAAAAAATCATTTTTTTTTTGGGCTCAAAATGTCATAAAATGGTCATAGTATAGTAAGGCGTCAAAATCGGCCAAAAAGTCATTTTTTTTCAAACGGTCTCAAAATGTCATAAAAATGGTCATAGTATAGTAAGGCGTCAAAATCGGCAAAAAAAAGTCAAATTTTTTTAAAAATGTCATAAAATGGTCATAGTATAGTAAGGCGTCAAATCGGCCAAAAAAAGTCATTTTTTTTGGGTCTCAAAATGTCATAAAATGGTCATAGTATAGTAAGGCGTCAAAATCGGCAAAAAAAAGTCAAATTTTTTTGGGTCTCAAAATGTCATAAAAATGGTCATAGTATAGTAAGGCGTCAAAATTGGCCAAAAAAAGTCATTTTTTCAGAACGGTCTCAAAATGTCATAAAAATGGTCATCGCATAGTAAGGCGTCAAAATCGGCTAAAAAAAGTCAAATTTTTTTGGCCTCTCAAATGTCATAAAAATGGTCATAGTATAGTAAGGCGTCAAAATCGGCTACAAAAAGTCAAATTTTTTTGGGCCTCAAAATGTCATAAAAATGGTCATAGTATAGTAAGGCGTCAAAATCGGCCAAAAAAGTCATTTTTTTGGGTCTCAAAATGTCATAAAAATGGTCATAGTATAGTAAGAAGTCAAATCAAAATCGGCCAAAAAAAAAAGTCAAATCACATTTTTTTGGGCCTCAAAATGTCATAAAAATGGTCATAGTTAAGTAAGGCGTCAAAATCGGCCGAAAAAAATCAAATTTTTTTTTAGCCTCAAAATGTCATAAAAATGGTCATAGTATAGTAAGGCGTCAAAATCGGCAAAAAAAAGTCAAGTTTTTTTTGGCCTCAAAATGTCATAAAAATGGTCATAGTATAGTAAGGCGTCAAAATTGGCCAAAAAAGTCATTTTTCATAGAAGTAAGGCGTCAAAATTGTCTTTTTCAAACGGTCAAAATGTCATAAAAATGGTCATAGTATAGTAAGACGTCAAAATCGGCAAAAAAAAGTCAAATTTTTTTGGGGCCTCAAAATGTCATAAAAATGGTCATAGTATAGTAAGGCGTCAAAATCAGCCAAAAAAAGTCATTTTTCAGAACGGTCTCAAAATGTAAATTAAATGGTCATAGTATAGTAAGACGTCAAAATTGGCCAAAAAAAGTCATTTTTCAGAACGGTCTCAAAATGTCAAAAAAATGGTCATAATATAGTAAGGCGTCAAATTTGGCAAAAAAAAAAGTCAAATTTTTTTTGGGCCTCAAAATGTCATAAAAATGGTCATAGTATAGTAAGGCGTCAAAATCGGCTACAAAAAGTCAAATTTTTTTGGGGCCTCAAAATGTCATAAAAATGGTCATAGTATAGTAAGGCGTCAAAATCGGCCAAAAAAAGTCATTTTTCAGAACGGTCTCAAAATGTCATAAAAATGGTCATAGTATACTAAGGCGTAAAAATCGGCCAAAAAAAGTCACATTTTTTTTGGGCCTCAAAATGTCATAAAAATGGTCATAGTTAAGTAAGGCGTCAAAATCGGCCGAAAAAAATCAAATTTTTTTTAGCCTCAAAATGTCATAAAAATGGTCATAGTATAGTAAGGCGTCAAAATCGGCCAAAACAAGTCATTTTTCAGAACGGTCTCAAAATGTCATAAAAATGGTCAGAGTATAGTAAGGCGTCAAAATCGGCCAAAAAAAGTCAAATTTTTTTTGGGCCTCAAAATGTCATAAAAATGGTCATAGTATAGTAAGGCGTCAAAATTGGCCAAAAAAAGTCATTTTTCAGAACGGTCTCAAAATGTCATAAAAATGGTCATAGTATAGTAAGACGTCAAAATCGGCAAAAAAAAGTCAAGTTTTTTTTGGGCCTCAAAATGTCACAAAAATGGTCATAGTATAGTAAGGCGTCAAAATTGGCCAAAAAAAGTCATTTTTTCAGAACGGTCTCAAAATGTCATAAACATGGTCATAGTATAGTAAGACGTCAAAATCGGCAAAAAAAAGTCAAAATTTTTTTGGGCCTCAAAATGTCATAAAAATGGTCATAGTATAGTAAGGCGTCAAAATCGGCTACAAAAAGTCAAATTTTTTTGGGGCCTCAAAATGTCATAAAAATGGTCATAGTATAGTAAGGCGTCAAAATCAGCCAAAAAAAGTCATTTTTCAGAACGGTCTCAAAATGTCAAAAAAATGGTCATAATATAGTAAGGCGTCAAATTTGGCAAAAAAAAAAGTCAAATTTTTTTTGGGCCTCAAAATGTCATAAAATGGTCATAGTATAGTAAGGCGTCAAAATCGGCTACAAAAAAGTCAAATTTTTTGGGGCCTCAAAATGTCATAAAATGGTCATAGTATAGTAAAGCGTCAAAATCGGCCAAAAAAGTCATTTTTCAGAACGGTCTCAAAATGTCATAAAAATGGTCATAGTATACTAAGGCGTAAAAATCGGCCAAAAAAAGTCACATTTTTTTTGGGCCTCAAAATGTCATAAAAATGGTCATAGTTAAGTAAGGCGTCAAAATCGGCCGAAAAAAATCAAATTTTTTTTTAGCCTCAAAATGTCATAAAAATGGTCATAGTATAGTAAGGCGTCAAAATCGGCCAAAACAAGTCATTTTTCAGAACGGTCTCAAAATGTCATAAAAATGGTCAGAGTATAGTAAGACGTCAAAATCGGCCAAAAAAAGTCAAATTTTTTGGGGGACTCAAAATGTCATAAAGATGGTCATAGTATAGTAAGGCGTCAAAATCGGCTACAAAAAGTCAAATTTTTTTTTAGCCTCAAAATGTCATAAAAATGGTCATAGTATAGTACGGCGTCAACATTGGCCAAAAAAAGTAAATTTTCAGAACGGTCTCAAAATGTCATAAAAATAGTCATAATTCAATTCAATTTTCAATTCAATTTTATTTATATAGTGCCTTCCACAATCAAAATTGTCTCAAAGCGCTTTACAGAGACCCAGAGCCTGACCCCAGAGCAAGCACTTAAGGCGACAGTTGCAAGGAAAAACTCCCCTTTAACAGGAAGAAACCTTGAGCAGAACCTGGCTCAGATGGGGGACCCTCCTGCTGATGGCCGGGCTGGGTGAAAGGAGGAAAAGGAGGAAGATAGGACAGCTAGGAATGGAGGAGAGGGGGAGAAGGACATGCAGCATAATACAGACAATGGACAATATTAGTGGGTCAGCATTTACATTACAGTTAGTGAACAGTTATTGGATAATGTATGCTCAGCAGATTAGCAGATTACAGTTATAATAGGAAACAGCACAGAGGCAAAAAGCTGTCATGACTGGTAATTATTTACATTACAGTCTGCAAAGAATATTAATCCAATATTTATCTGTAGCAGAATGGAACATTAAACGTGTAAGAAATGGATCATTGTAAACAATAAACAGCAGCAGGTGGGTGGAGCCAGGACCACAGAACATGCAGCTCCGGAGCCAGAGACACCTGCAGAAAGGTACAGAGACAGAGAGACCAGAGAGAAACAAACACAGGACTACGGGACAGAGAGGACACAGAGTTAATGACATGTAATAAAGGCTAATAAATTTGAGAGTGGGACTGACGAGTGAAAGAGAGAGAAGAAGAAGTGCGCAGTAGATCATGGGATGTCCCTCATAGTATAGTAAGGTGTCAAAATCGGCAAAAAACAGTCATTTTTCAGAACGGTCTCAAAATGTCATAAAAATGGTCATAGTATAGTGAGACGTCAAAATCGGCTACAAAAAGTCAAATTTTTTTTTAGCCTCAAACTGTCATAAAAATGGTCATAGTATAGTAAGGTGTAAAAATCGGCCAAAAAAAGTCATTTTTCAGAACGGCCTCAAAATGTCATAAAAATGGTCATAGTATAGTAAGGTGTCAAAATCGGCCAAAAACAGTCATTTTTCAGAACGGCCTCAAAATGTCATAAAAATGGTCATAGTATAGTAAGGCGTCAAAATCGGCTAAAAAAAGTAAATTTTCAGAACGGTCTCAAAATTTAAAAAAAAATGGTCATAGTATAGTAAGGCGTCAAAATCGGCCAAAAAAAGTCAAATTTTTTTTTAGCCTCAAAATGTCATAAAAATGGTCATAGTATAGTAAGGCGTCAAAATCGGCCAAAAAAAGTCACAATTTTTTTTAGCCTCAAAATGTCATAAAAATGGTCATAGTATAGTAAGGCGTCAAAATCGGCCAAAAAAAGTCATTTTTCACAACGGTCTCAAAAATTCAAAAAAATGGTCATAGTATAGTAAGGCGTCAAAATCGGCCGAAAAAAGTCAATTTTTTTTTGGGCCTCAAAATGTCATAAAAATGGTCATAGTATAGTAAGGCGTCAAAATCGGCCGAAAACAGTCATTTTTCAGAACGGTCTCAAAAATTCAAAAAAATGGTCATAGTATAGTAAGGCGTCAAAATGGGCCAAAAAAAGTCACATTTTTTTTGGTTCTCAAAATGTCATAAAAATGGTCATAGTATAGTAAGGCGTCAAAATGGGCCAAAAAATGTCAAAATTTTTTTGGGCATAAAAATGTCATGAAAATGGTCATAGTATAGTAAGGCGTCAAAATGGGCCAAAAAAAGTCAAAATTTTTTTTAGCCTCAAAATGTCATAAAAATGGTCATAGTATAGTAAGGCGTCAAAATCAGCCAAAAAAAGTCATTTTTCAGAACGGTCTCAAAAATTAAAAAAAAATGGTCATAGTATAGTAAGATGTCAAAATCGGCCCAAAAAAGTCACATTTTTTTTGGGCCTCAAAATGTCATAAAAATGGTCATAGTATAGTAAAAAAAAAGTCACATTTTTTTTGGGCCAAAATCGGCAAAAAAAAGTCAAATTTTTTTTGGGCCTCAAAATGTCATAAAAATGGTCATAGTATAGTAAGGCGTCAAAATGGGCCAAAAAAAGTCAAATTTTTTTGTGCTTCAAAATGTCAAAAAAATGGTCATAGTATGTTAAGGCGTCAAAATCGGCCGAAAAAAGTCAATTTTTTTGGGGGCCTCAAAATGTCATAAAAATGGTCATAGTATAGTAAGGCGTCAAAATCGGACCAAAAAAGTCATACTTTTTTTTTTATAACTTTCCATACTTTGAAATGTTTTTGTAACTTATGATACTGATTTTATTTTTCCTTACTATACTATGACTTTTTTTTTATCTCTTACTGTACTAGGATAATTTCTTTTATTATACTATGAAGGCAAAAAAAAGGAAAAAAGTCATGGTATAGTAAGGCAAAATAAAATCAGTATAGCAAGTTATGAAAAACTTCATAGTATAGTAAGGAAAAACAGTCCTAGTATACTACAGCAACAAAATTTCATGGTATACTAAGGCAAGAAAAAATGCCATAGTATAGTAAGGCAAAAGAAGTCTTATTATAGTTACACAAATAAAAAAAATCATAATACAATAAGTGTTAAAAAAAGTCATAGTAAAGCAAGGCAAAAAAAATGTCTTAGTATAGTAAAGCCAAAAAATGTCTATACTAATAGTATAGTAAGAGTGTACCATGTCATCGTAAAGTCTGTCATGTTACTGTGTGATGCAGGTGCTGACCGCTTCATGGATGATGTAGCTCGTATGATTGGTTATCGACCTTTCCCCTGGATGAAGTGGTGCTGGTCCTTTATAACTCCATGTGTCTGCATGGTAAGAGTGAACAACACCAGAACAACACCAAAACCACAGCCACAATACACACTTCTGAATTATTTACTATGTTTGTATGAGAAATTTACATCATAAAGAGACATTATATACATTTAAATTCCCATCATGGTTATGTTGGAGACGACGTTTCCCATCTTCACTCAGTTTAAATCTCTAGCAAACAACATCAGCTTCCACAAGGAATGATCAAATTTAAGAAAAAACTATTTTTTTAACAAGAAATATTGGAATTTTTACATTTTAATCCTCTTTTTCTCTATTTCTGCTTCTTGCATAAAAATAAAATGATGTAATCACCACATCAGTGCACTATTTATCAAAACTAAATACATCTGGGGGAAATCAGTGTAGATTTTCATAAGAATTAGCCAAAACAAACACTTTTCAACATATTTATACCAGGTAACATGCATAGACACAATATTAAATATATATATTAAATATACTGAAATAATAGAACAATTTCACTGCAATTACAACACAACCCAGTACAACTGCACTTCATCATAACATAACAATGTCAAAACACAGTTACTAACACTGTGGAAAATACAGTTAATCATCTGCAGCTACTTTAATAATAATTATAACAATAATTATAATAACAATTAGTATTACTAGTAGTAGTAGTAGTAATTTACCAAACTCAGTCCTGTGTAATGCTTGATGACATTTCCCTCCTCCTGTTATCTCCTCCAGGGCATCTTTCTGTTCCACCTGGTGAACTACAAGCCCCTGACCTACAACAACATGTACGTGTACCCATGGTGGGGTGAGGTGATTGGCTGGTGTCTGGCTCTGTCCTCCATGCTCTGCATCCCCGTCAGTCTCCTGTACAAACTCTTCAGAGCCAAGGGAACCTTCAAAGAGGTCAGACACAGATCAGAATTTTAAAAGGCATAATCTGAGTTCACATAGTGTTCTGCCCAAAGTGCAACTCTAATGATGAAGAATAACCAAACTCAAACCAAATTTAATTCCATCCATGTCATAATAAAGTCTGCACAACATCAGTAGTAAAAGCTTTCAATAGCTTAGTATGTCATATTAAAGTACGCCAAAACAGAAACATATGCCAAGTACAGTGGTGAGAGTTAGACATAGCAGACATCATGGTACAGTACATCATATTTAAGATTGTCACAGCAAAAATCACCAAAATAAGAGACACAGTAACGTATGATAAGTCTAGCGTGTCATATGAAGACATATAGTATTATGTGGCAAACTCTTCCTGCTGTGTGTTGCAGCTCTGGGCTCACCTGACCGGTCCGGTGTGGGGGGCTGATTTTTTTTTTTGATACTGATTTTATTTTGCCATACCATACTAAGACTTTTTTTTATCACTACTCACTAGGATAATTTTTTGCCTTCTTATACTATGAAAAAAGTCTTATTATAGTAAGGCAAAAAAATCATAAAAAATGTCATAGTATAGTAAGGCAGAATAAAATCAGTATTGTAAGTTATAAAAAATGTTTAGTATAGTAAGGCAATGGTACAGTACATCATATTTAAGATTGTCACAACAAAAATCACCAAAGTAAGAGACACAGTAACGTATGATAAGTCTAGCGTGTCATATGAAGACATATAGTATTATGTGGCAAACTTTTCCTGCTGTGTGTTGCAGCACTGGGCTCACCTGACCAGTCCGGTGTGGGGGGCTCATCATCTGGAGTACATGGCCCCTGACATCAAGTCCCTGACCTCGCTGTCCCCCAGCACAGATGACAACAAGGTCATCATCTTTGAAAGCGTCATGTAGGCTGGGTCCATCAGTCACAGAGATCAATCTCCATCCGTCCCACTTATGACAAGATAACCGACAGCCCGCCGACACTTTGCCACCACAACCTCGACCTTCAGATTTCAGAATGGACTCCTGAGATGATCAATCAGTCCATGTCCTTGGAATGACTGATTGATTGGTCTCCTCAGCTCCTCCAGACATCATCACGCACACCAAAGCTGTGAAGAGTCTTCATACCTGAAAAGAAATAAAGGAATAATGGAATGAGGCAGCTCCTCCGGGAGGGTTTTTATAATCACACCAACAACAAATGCTTCCTTTTTCCCAGATTACGACAAAATTTGCCATCAAAACCAGCTGATCACTAGGTTCTTTGACTTTCATTCATTTGGTTCTCAAAGAGGAAAATATCATTCTCCTTGACAAAATGTTAAACCTTGGAGGGGATGAAGAGCAGGGGAAAAATCTTCCTCGTCTCACTGTGTTCAAAAAGCTGCTGAACGTCGGAGGGTGAGCTTCTTCCATCCTGGGTTAAAGGAATCAGTACAGTCTTGTCTTGGGTTGGGCGGGTTGGACATGCAAACACACACCAACCTGACGGACAGCCATTACATACACACTTCCTATCAATATTTCATCATCATACTGGCAACGTTAGACATCAACATGGGGACTGATGCTTGCTGCTCGTCTTCTTACATTTAGCTGCAGTTTTCCGAGCTCAGGTTTAAGGTTAAACCCCTGTGGGCTTAGAGCCACAGGGTTTAGCACTTGAAATGGCCGTGTACGCGTAATGGCTGTCTGTTAAGACAGAATTCTAGACACACAGACTGGCTGACCCCCAGAAATTTACCAAGAGGTCATTTGCGTCGTAACAGGAATAGAAAATGGCTGAGAATGGTCTGATCTTCAGTCTTGTTTCTCAAATGTCTGAGTGGCTCTTGCAGGAGTTCAACAATCCTGTAAGTAACTTTAGGGATTTGTGTGTGTAAAGGGAAAAAAATCCTGTTATGGGGCAACCAGCGGTCCATGAACTCACCCTGCTGCCAGGAAGCCGAACTGAGCTCTGTGAGCCCTGAATGCACCATCAGACCTGTCCTGGTTCGACTCCAGTCCTGAGTTTTACCAGCCTTCAATCTCATGTCTTTAAGCCTGTTTGTGAAGCCTGTTATTGATCTAAATTCTAAACCCTGATCAGGACTGAAAGGGTCATCCTGATGCTCCGGTCACTCAGACATACCTGACCAGTGCAGCTTGGTTCTGTCCTGATCTGAAGCTAAATACTGTGAATCACCTGCTCCTACTACTGATCCCAGAACAGTCCTGATTCCTGAGCAGCGTGTGGTTCTTTGACCGCTGACCTCCGATCTGTTTTCAACAGTCACACTGAGGCTCGATTCACAGTAGATCTGAAGTTAGAAGGAAGGATCCAGTGAGAAAAAGTTTTCTGTTTTCACAAGCGTCCAGAAAAAAATCTTAACACAACGTGCAACTTACTTGTTGTACCTGATTCTTTCAACCACAACTTGTGGACTTCCTCAGCAAAATCCACCCCAGCCTTCAAGCTCGAACTCGAACAGGTTCAGTTCGCTGATCTCTCTAACAAACAGAAATTAAATAGTTGATCAAAAAAAGTCAACTCAAGGTTTTCTTTCTTGCTAGATCCCGAGCGTTCAAGTTAACTGGAAACAATTTTGATAGTTGATTAATTGGTTATAAGTCACATATCAAGTAAAAAGGCCAAACATGACGTAGGTAAACGTCTTAATTTTGGACTGTTGGTCTGAAAAAACGATCAATATCAAAAAGGAAACTGAGAAACATTTGTCACAATTTTCTTACAGTTTACAGACCAATGGTGCTGATGGACTAATAAAGCAAATCTTTAATACAAATGACCATCAGTTGTGGCCAAGGCTGGATTACTGACTGAGGTTCAGCTGTGTCAGCAGTTGTACGTTAAATACAAGTAGAGAACTGACTAAATCAGCTCCTTATCTCAAAACGGTTTAATCTGACAGTGATAAACATTCAGATACTTAGGTAAAAGCATCACACTGTAAAAACATACGCAGTTACAAGTAAAAGTATTTGTTTAGCAACAGATGCCCTCATCAGTGATACCTTATCGTATGTGGCGTTATCAATGCATCAATACCTAAACAGCTTTTTATTGTTGTAGGTGCTCAAGGTTTTAAATGACTTTATGTACAGTTAAATATTTTAATCCATAGCTTCCCAACCTGGATGTCAGGCTCCTCCAAAGGGTCACAACATAAATCTGAGGGATCATGAGAAGATTAAAAAAAAAGCCAGAGGTCACAGACCAAACTTTGCATCTCTAAGTGTGATCTCAGAGTGTTGTCTTTCATAAATTTATCAGCATAAACCTAAAACCAGTGACTACATCTGTCACATCAATGAAGCAGAACCTCAGATTTCAGGCTCAGGAATTAAATGATCGTTCTGCTCTTCAAAATAAAAGAAACCATACCTGATGTTTTCTGTGATATCGTTGCAGCAGATGAAACACAGACTTGTGTAGTAGGTCCAGTCTGTGAACTGAAACAGAAACTAAAGTCAACACATTTCAAAATAAAACAACTCAAACAGAGAAAGAAAACAAATAAAAAGCCGGAAAAACCATTCAGCAGAGACTGAACTCTTACTGGATCTGACCTTTAACCCCTTCACGTTCTGGATCGGACCTCCGCATGAGGAGGTTCAGGCTTGTGTGAGAATCAGGTCAGAGGTCGGGCTTTGTTCTGCGTCCCCGGGTCGACTGAAGTGCCAAATGGAATGATACTCGCCCTGCAGGGCTGATCCCAGACCAGGGCTCAAGGCTGCCAATATCAACCAGTTCACTCTCGTCTGCCTCGTCTCATCAGTCTCACTGACGCTGAGCTCCTCCCACCAAACATCATGCTCTCCTCACGAACAGCTGAAGGAGGTCGACAGTGATAGTTTGATCAGTTTTATGTGTTAAACCTTCGTAGTTTTTACACCAGAATTTTTATTCTGGCCAGAAATTGAGCTATAGCTGGTTTCCTGGGCTGAATAACTCAATAACTGGCCCTAAAACCTACACCTACAGGTGGACTTGCTGCCACACTAGTCCCATTACTGAACTACTGAATTATTGAACTGTATGTAGCTCATTCAAAATGCAGCAGTATGACAAAGTAATGCGTAAGTACTTTAGCATTATAATAATGCATAAATAACACACTGGTTCTGTTTGTTTCATATATGATAACTGACGCCGTGTATCGGCTGCAAAAACTGCAGCCTTTCCTAAACTGGTCTGTCCAGACGCCGTCAGAAAACCCAGCTACTTTTGCTCCACTAAGCAAATACGTGTCAGACACTCTGAAGGCTTTGCTCTCAGAAACAGGACCTTCAGTGGACCACTGTCTTTTTAAAAAGAGGTTTCACTGTCAGAGTTAACATGCTGCCACCATGTTCGTCAGCAGCCTCACGGCATGGCTCAGTTTCAGCTGGAGTTTACTGTCAGACACAAACAGCTGACAGACGAAGGAGGAATTGAAATGAATTTCGGGATAAATCAGTATTTACCTGCAGTCGGGTCCACTGCAGGAGACATGAGAGCTGGAGGACTCAGCGTGATGCCAAGCGTTGCCTTACGTCATTGTCTTAACTCTAGAGCCCATACGGTTGACTAGCCAAACCCAGAGCCCTACAGGACGTCCTGTGTGCGGCTGTGGTTTATATCCCACCAATCAGCAGTCTGCGGGGGTGTGTCTACAACTCTGTTTCCAAGCAACCACTCACCATCCACCTGTCACGGGGAAACATAATGATTAGAATGTAAGATATATTAAAACCACATACATTTGCACATTGTTGTAAAATAATGTTGCTAGCACTTTTTAAAAAATGGTGTTAGAAATCGTGTTTTGTTTTACATATTGTAAAATGAATCAGAGATTTATTTTATGGAGGCTTTTATTTTGCTGATACATATAGTATGACAGATATATATATATTGAATATCGTGTGCTATCTATATTTGATGCAGTATGTAAATGTGATGATGAGGATGATGAGCTGACTGTTCACGTTTAGCTGGCAAACATGAGCAACGAGCCACACCAAGCAACGCCGGCTGCGACCGACTCGAGCTTCAGGCTACCTCACTTCTCATTAAGACTTTGAAAACAAAACTACTTTTAGCTTTTTATGCAAATATTTAGTCAGCGGCGTCGGCTGCCAGCGGGAGCGGACTGTGGGGCTTCTGGAAGTGTTCGTGTAAACATTTCCCTCCTCGTCCTGTTTCGTGTTGCAGCTTTAAAGGTTCTCCAACATCAATGAAAACTGAATAAACTGAGAATCTGACACACAGGAAGCAAATTTCATGGTGTGAGTGAAAAACTGGCACCTGACCACAGAAAAGTCAAAACCAAAACTGGAAAAATGGAAAACTGGAACTGAAATGTCACATTTTTGTGGCTCTGAATTCATAATGATTGTATTATGATGGCATACGTTGGTGCAGTGAGGCCTTTAAGCGGTGTCTGACCAGCTAATGTGAACAAGCAGTGAGAGGCAGGGCTTTTATTTTGGCGGGTTTGCTGCGATGCAGTGAGTTAAGGCTGTCGAGGCTTTGTGTGGCTCTGAACACACTATGAAAGGGAATCTTTTTTTTTCTTTACTTTTTTGATTTCGAATTCTCAAAGTGCTCAAGTGTTTGAAGAGTTTTAGCTTTAGATGATTTCAGAGTGTTTTACTGAATATCAGTGTTTTTCCCTCAGATCTCCCACGGCTCAGATTATTATCACCAACAAAGAAAAACTGAATCTGCTTCTCTGATTTGATTAAATGAATTTGCTCATGTATTACGTCATGGCAGAAAATAAGTTCAGTTTATGTTCAAACGTGAAAACAAACATTTTAAAGGCTGAAAAACTGCCGACTGTGACTCTGCCATGTAAAAGAAGAAGAAGGTTTTTAGTCGTCCAGGCAGAATAAATCACTCACCACCACCTGAACAGTACACAGTAATACAGCTACCTCAGCAAGGTGAGCTGGTCCGCACCTGGACACAAGTCAGCACTACCAAGATCTATGCTACCAAATACAGTTCAAACAAGACCCAGTAAACCAATCAGCTCCGTCTGCTGCTGTGTTGATTACAGCCATGATTAAGACATGGTTGAATTTCGAACAAACAAAGGAAAACAATCAAATCACAAACCAGACTGACTGGTTTCTGATTGGCTCTGTCTCAGAGCCAATCAGAGCCACTGATGGCTGCTCAGGATGTGGACTCAAATCACACGTCTCTGGCTTTTCTGGTTTTAGGATTTTCCTTTTTTTTTTTTTAACTGTTGTTTAGACTAAAAAAAAAAAATCACTTTAGACTCTGAGAACTGAAGATGGACTTTGTCCTTTATCCTCATCAGAGCAGCAGATGTTGGTTTTCTGGTCTTGAGGCTCAAGGTTCAAGTTGAGAGACGGGACAGAGGGACCGAATACTGCTGGACCGATGATCACTCCTGAGATTAGAGATCACATGATATAGAGGTCACAGTCATGTGACTCAAGTGCCACTGATACCTGTTATCTCACTAATAGAACTAAACCGAGGCAGTGTTTTATAGAAACGATCAAACTGACATTTTAAATGTAGAGTCTTTTATTTTTAAAGCAACGTCGTAACATCACTGTTTTTAAATGTTCATTTCTCGTCTCTGGACTGGAGCCTGGGTGGGTCAGAGGGTGAAAAAAAATCTACAGCCACTCAACATAAAAGAAAAGATGAAAAAAGAAACAACTTGAAAAAATGCAAATGTACCTGATGATAATCTGATGTTGTTTCATGTCATTTTGTCTTTGTGCTCTTCTGCCAAAAAAACAAAAGAAACATGTTGTGACAGTATCTTTGATCAAAAACTGAGCAGAAACTCACAGCATCATGTTCACTCTGCTTTAAAACAGCACTGTACAGCTACGGATGCACGTCCTCATGTTTATGGGTGTTTTGTAGGGTTTGGAGTCAGAGACAGGCCGATCTGGGATTTTCAGAACCAAAATGAAACGTCCGATAGAATGAACGTAGAAAACTGTCAAACATGTTGACTTCAACCAGTTTATCAGGGCATAACATGTCGGATGGTGAATTTTCAGTTTGGCAGAAAATCTGTTGAATATAAAAATCAAAACCATAAACCAGCAGACACAACCCAACCATATATTCTGTTTGTGAAGCAGTATTTAACTAAAATTTAAATTTATGACTCAGTATTAGTGACAGTGGTTGTTAATACTCTGTCACTGTAAAAAAAATGAGGATCTCTTACACACATGAACAAACCAAACTCATTTTAAATGATCATGTCCTCGGACGAGTGTCATTGTTGGAGAAATGGCCAATTCTGCCAAATTACCTGTGGTTTAATGCTGTTAGATATGAGTAAACCCGTCATCAGTCTGTCTCTAACACTGACCATCAGTTGACTGTCAGGTGACTGACAGGTGGTTTATGGGACGGTGTGAACCATGGGTGTATCATAAGAACTGGACGCCGGACCATAGAATGGCACCGTTACACTTTTCTAAACTCTGGGAAAGTTTAACAAATAAAAACCTTCATGGTTTAAAAAGTCAGAGCACGGAGAGTAGTATCAGCTGATTTACAGTCGGAGGTGTCCTGTCAGAGGCCGTGTCCAGCTCTCGTCATACGTCCGTGGTGTGAACCAAACATGCTACACAAAGAGTTGAGCTTCACTCGGTTTGTGTTTGGATGGATGGTCAGACATTCAGACTCTGACAGAAACAACACAATGCACCATTTGGCTTCCCCAGAGGAGAAAGGACTTTAGCTGCCATTGAGGACACTGAGGTCATACATCATGTATCTGTAGTTTGAGGAGGACGAGGAGATGAGGAGTTTAAGGTTTTCTTTCACGGTATTTATCTGTCAGGGACCATGAACATCAAACATTAATCACACACAAAGGGAAGAGATGCTGATGTGTCAGACACGGCTTCACTTTTCATCTCAAATGAATTTTTACAGGATGATTTCATTGGGTTCATAATTAATTTTGTGAGCACATTTCATATCAAGTCATTTAGTAAGTTTCAAGTTTTGTAGCTGTTACATCACAAAGTTCTTCACAATAAAAACAAAAGCACAATATAAAAAACAATAAGAGTAAGAAATAAGTAAATAAAAAAATAAAGCAGTTATTAACTTAACTGATTTTATTTAAAAATTACTGACAACTTGTGCAAAAGTTATTCACATATTTTTTTTAAGTTAACTGTGTCCACAAAATATGATCAAATAACTTTTACTCACAAATTACTTGTTTGCAAGATACTTTGTGTGAACAAGAAAATAACTTGATTTTAATTTTTTCTTTTATCTCTATTTGTTTATGATCCTGATTATGTCTATTTTATTGTGAAGTACTTTGTTAAGTGTGATCTACAAAACATTTATTAAATATGACCTTTATCACAACCTATAGTAAAATATAACTTTTTGTGTGAAAAATACCTTTTTCTTTTTTGGTCTTTTAAAGGATTTCAAACAACATTTAGTGAGACACAATTTACAGCTGAATGAATTATTAAATAAATAAAATGACATTTTTCCTCTGGCATTTATGACCTCAGTGCCCATGGCCCTGCTTCAGACAGGGGCAACAGGAGGGATGCCAAATTTTGCTAACAGTGAGAAAAAGTGGGCAAAGGGAAGAATATTTTTGCTTCTTGGAATCTGAAACTCGGTAAAAGTAAACTGAATCAAAAGAATCTGTCTGTTCTCACCGATCACTGCAGGTTTTGAAATTTGATACTGTCGAACAAACTTCAGCGTCAGCGGGTTTCCTTCAGCGGAGAGTCAGTTTCCCCAAAAATCTGACGTCTGTTTCACAGCACAGTTCATTCACTCACAGCAGAGTTTTTAATGTTTGGGATGATTATCATTATTATTATGATTTCAGCTTCATTTTGCTATAGATTTTTTTTTTCAGGATTTTTGAAAACTGTCAATGATTTCACAGCCAAAAACATTGCCAAAATGGTTTTTACCCTCCAAATAAACAAAAAAAAGAAAACTACTGAATCTTAAAGGGAAAGTAGAAAAAGATGTTTTTTTGTTCTTTTTGGTTTCTTGAAACTACAAAGAAAGCTATTTCCATTTCCTGTCACAACAGTATAGTTTTCTGGGTACAACATGTCACCGGTGCTCCTGCAAAACAACCAGAACAATTTAATTAAATAGCTTTCTAACCTTTAAGTTTTTTGGAAAGCTGATGTTGTAGCAGTGGAACCAGCAGGGGGCACTCTCCTTTGGTGAGAAATCCCATCATGTTTGGGCTGGAAACAGAGACCGAGTCCTCTCAGGCTTTAACATATTGAGCTGGACGATAGGAGAGAAAACGTCACTGGTCAGGTCTTTCAACAAAAACGTCACGAAAAATTAAGCAATTGCATCTGTCATGGAAGAAATTTGTGTCAAGATAAATTTAATGGATGAAAAATTAGGTCATGATAAAATAAAAACCTACAGAATCACTGTCCAAATTTGTGATATGAGCTCTGCTGTTGTGCTCAGTGCTGTTTCCTCAGTTGGAAAAACAATTGTAAAAAATTGTAACAGAAAGTGGCAGACAAAGAATTGTCACTAACTTTGCAGCTTTAAGGAATTTAAAAAAACTTTTTTAGCACCTAGTTTAGATTCACTGTTTTGTTTTTTGTCAAATGGCATTCAGTTTAGGGCCTAATTAAGAGTCTGGTTAACGCTAGCTAGCAGTTCTGGTTAGCAGCTGAAACTATCAAGTTCATTGCAGCTTAAACATTTTGGGCCAGTTTCCAGTCTCCAGTTTCATGATCAGAGTTGCTTTGCTAATACGTAGCCATGGCTATTTTATAAACATGCTGTTACTGGTGATTGGTTAGCGCAAGATAACAAGTAACATAAAGTCATAAATAAATCAGACTCAATAACGAAATGAAAAAAATCAGGACATTTAGTCACATGACCTAATCTGTCAAAATTCTAACCTTGTGACGTTTTCAGGAAAATCTGGCTCTTTAGCAAAATCTAATGGAAAGCGCAGCATCATCTGCAAATGTGTAAACATATTTAGCTGTAATTTGGGTCGAAAATCATACTCCTCCTTGTGAACACAGACATATTGTTAGATTCAGCATGACTTACATTTTCACTCATATGATTTCTAAAAAGCCTGAAATTCTAAAAAGCCACTAAAAAAACAAGAAAAGTTTTTCCTCATTGATCCAGAACTTGCCTGACAATCATTATGTTTTTAAGGATTCTTCAGTATCACTGTAATCCAGTGGTAGTTGTCTGTGCTTCCATCCATGGGTACACTGCAAACAGGAGCTGCTAATAACTAACTCTGCTTACTTTTAATGGAAACACTTCTGCCAGTCTGGAACTAAGAAACATCTAATTTAACTGAATACATAAGATTAGATGAAACCATTCCATTTTTAAAATATCAACTAATATCTGTAGAGATTCTGTATAGTTTCTATTTTTATCATTTCTATTTTTTTCATGTTTATCTCCTGTTCAGGCTGTGTGAGCTTCCAGAAGGAAAAATAACTCATTTTATTTTCAAATCTTTTCTTTTAACAATTTTTTTTGTGCTTTTTAATTCTTAAGTTGTGCTGGTTTGAAAGTGACTGTTGACGTCGTGTCTGTGTTTCCTGCCCAAACTGAGCTACCATATATGGTGACCTCATTCATCCCAGCCTTGGTCATTTTATTGTAACTGTGTCTCTGTGACTTCCTGTAAACTGCAGTCTTCCATGCATAACTGTAGATTAGACAATCGATTAGGTGATAAGTAACTTAATGAATTAATAGCTGTGTTAACGATAATGAAGACGCTCGGGGCTCAACGTTAACGAGTCACCAGCCAAAAACTCTGCGGAGTTGATGATGGAGGAGTTAACTTTGACCCCTGCGAGGGTTTCCATGCTGTAAGCCACTGTGATCACTGTGCTTGTTCATCACTAACTAAACCAATGGCAATAAAACCAGCATCATGACAAACAGCTGATCTGTCTCCATGGTTACTGGGTTGTTTGGAATACAGGTGTTAAAGATGTTAATGAATCTTTACGACAGCTCACACTAAACCAGTATTTCTATATTTACCATGTTCAGTAAATAATAACAGCTCTGAAACTGAAACCCTGCAGGAAAGATCTTCCTGGATTGATATCGGCCGACCCGTGACATGGAGCTTCTGCTTTTACTTTCTTTATTGTCCCAACAACAGGTAACAACAAGCCTCCTCACCGTCTCCCTCCAGTCCTCTCTGCCACTTCCTGTTTACTAGACATGATCAAACCCAATACGAGGTTTTATTTCTGCCACACAAACTGATTCAATTTCTAACAAACTCAGCAGCAAACACAAAGTTCATCAGACACCAGCTGGACGTGGCAGTGAAATTTCCCTTTGAGGTTTTTTAACTGGCACTTTTTGCCATAATTTTACTGAAGGACAGTCTAAAGAGACAGAAAACAGCAGGAGACAGAGTGGATGGTGTCACAGCACGAAGGTTCCCAGCAGAAACCAAACTGAAAACGTTGCTGTTACATGGAACTTGTTTTAAACTGCTGTGTTGCCAGGATGCCTGATAAAACAGGTTCATCCAGATGAGTCGAGTCCAAATGCTGCTGTGTGTGTTTGCTTTACTGGCTCCTGATGTCTTCACGGTCTGACGGACTGTTCGAACAGCCCGAACTTCCAGGAAGCAGAAGACAGGAATACTAGAGGCTTAAAAAAGACGTTCTCCTGTCAGCGGTTTCAGACACAAGGCGCTCGGGTCGACTGTGAAAGCTGATCTGGTGAGATAGTGCAGAGGCTTGGCAGTGCGGCTCAAACTGGTTTCTAAAGCCAAACGGACGTTTAGACCAACAGCTGCCTTATTAAGAGTGAGAGGAGGAGGCGAAGATGGGACGCTATGTTTAGACTCAGGACAGAAAAGAGACAGACGGACGAGAAAACGTCCCGCAGACAGACTCTGAATTAAGTCGGTCTTTCACTTCAGGTTCAAGTTACAAAAGACGAAGTCAAATTTAGGCTGAAAAATCTTTTTAGAGTTTTCAAGTGAATCAGGAAGTACGACATGACGGGAGCTTCGCGTGGATCACAGCGTTTTTACGAAGCATTTCCAAACTGTACTGAAATAAAAATGAATTAATAAGTAATTAATAATTCATTGTGTTCTAATATTAGAAATTATAAACTAACCATTCAGAGGAGAGAAGAATTATTTCCCATGAAGCCCTCAGTCTTCGTCTCTTTGTCTCAGCTATGTCTTTTTTCATTTCAGTCTTAATTCAGACACGACGGCAGCGTCACACAGAGACACGGGGCTCGGAGGTGTTAGTCAGCTGGTCCACAGACGGAGATCTCACACCCAAACAACAACACAAACAAAAAAAACAACGCAGAGGTTAAAGGACAGGAAGCCCAGAAGTGAACGTTTAAATGGAAAAATGTGTAAATAAAGTTGGAAAAATTTCACGGTTTAACTGTGATTCTTACGTTCTCATTCGTTTTTTTGCCTTGTGATTCCAGTTTGTTTTCTCATAGTAAGACTTAAACATCTCTTTAGTTTGAGACGACAGAAAAAAGATAATGAAATCCTGCTGCTCTCACTTTCTCTCCATTTACCACTTCTTTCTGTTGTTTTTCTGATTTGTCGTTTTCAGTTTTTATTTCTCTCTGAGTCTCTTTCGTTAAAGCTCCACAGGATGAAGGAGGTACCTGTAGACTGTGCAGACGCTCCTCTGTGGTTTACTGTGGCGCAGCACTTTGTTTCCTGGTCGATGAGTCCGGAGACAGTTCACCTCAGAAATCCATGATCACCTGTGAACAGCGCCATCTAGAGTTTAACACAACTGTGTTTACTGTCTGAACTGATTTTCCTCAAAGTGAAAATAAAACAAATCATCCAGCAAACATCTGTTTGAACCTCTGTTCGGTTTATTGAAGGTCAGAACTAAGATTTAACCTTGAAAACATTTTAACCAACACATGCAGTTTGTCAGCTGACACACGCAAACATGTTTAATCTGAACACAGGTGATGAAACAGTGTTTTCATGTGTGTATCTTCACCTTCAAACACCGATGATCCTCCTCCACATTTCTTAAAGCTGTAACTGAATAAACCAGAAAACAAGGCAGTGATTATGTGATAAAACCCGAACACAAAACGTGTCACCACCACGTTCAGCATCAACAAACCACGACAGAGTAAAAGGCCCGACTCCTGTCACCAACCCCCTCAAACCAAACCACCCAAACGTGACCAATATTTGTCTTAAATGGGAACGTGAACAATCAAAAGCAAAAAAGGACGTGGAGCTCGTGGACTCAGCCTCAGCTCCAGTAACTCTGATCTGAGTCCAGGTGTGAGATCTGATCCACGTGTGAACAGGGTCTGTGCAGGAGAAGACACTGGAACAAAGCAGAGAGGACGAAAAGTCCAAGAATGATTTATTACATCACACTGATGAAGGAAATCATTACATCGATGTGAGCTGGACTCTGATAAGCTGCAGAAAATGGACACATGAATTTGCCAATTAACAAAAGAAATCATTAAAGTTGAAATCTTGACCATTGAGTGGAGCTTGTCCACTCAGACCTGATGTGATCCAGCTGCTGCAGCAGACAGCGTGTCCAGCAGGTCAAGACTGTGAAAACCTTCTGACCTGCAGACGCCCTGTTCACAGGTAACCGTCCCTATTTACATCTGTTCACATCTGGACTCCGTGTGTCACCTATGACACAGCCGACAGGCCCGGCCGGTTTTAATGTCCAAACATTCACAGAGTAAGAGACACGGCTCCTCATCAACTTTCACACACATCAAGAGTTTCAGGGATTTCACTTAATTCAAAGATTCAAAGACGTTTAGGATCAGTTCACAGCCTGAGATCCAGAATCTCTGCGTCTCACGTGTTTCTGCTGGAAACATCATTTAAACTCCGACTGGAATGATCAGATTTTATGAGGCCAACACTGTTTCACTGTTTAACTAATTCTGCTGTTTAAAAGCTGTACAAGAAAAAAAAACAACAAACAGCAACGTGGAGAAAAATTTTCAAAGCAACAAAATGAAAACAGAGAAAGACTGAAGCTCCAACAGAGACAGAAGCTGAAGAGTTCGGAAAAAAGTTCACGTCCTCAGAGTTTTTATGGTCTGATAAAACTCTCAACAGTCTAATGAACCAATCACAGCCCGGCGATGTCAGCTGGCACAAAAGGAAGTGACATCACATTGCTGAGCAGGACATCAAGGTGGATACGGAGGCAGTGGACCGTGTGTCCGGGACGGCAAAGATGATGAAGATGAAGATGAGAGGAAGCGGAAACCGTCTCTCCTCAGTCTGATTTCTTGTCACTGCTCGCCTGCAGACACAGAACAGGGCGTCGCATTCACGTCCAAACCCACAGACTCAGACTCAAACGGATCAATCACTTAATCAATTAATCAATCATCAGAACAGCGGCAGATTATTTCTGATTAATTTGATTATTAATGGTCAAACTGCAGAAGCTCTGAGAAATAAAAAGACTTCGCATGTACAAGTGTAACTGTGTGTGTGTGTGTGTGTGTGTGTGTGTGTGTGTGTGTGTGTGTGTGTGTGTGTGTGTGTGTGTGTGTGTGTGTGTGTGTGTGTGTGTGTGTGTGTGTGTGTGTGTGTGTGTGTGAGTGTGTGTGTGTGTGTGTGTGTGTGTGTGTGTGTGTGTGTGTGTGTGTGTGTGTGTGTGTGTGTGTGTGTGTGTGTGTGTGTGTGTGTGTGTGTGTGTGTGTGTGTGTGTGTGTGTGTGTGTGTGTGTGTGTGTGTGTGTGTGTGTGTGTGTGTGTGTGTGTGTGTGTGTGTGTGTGTGTGTGTGTGTGTGTGTGTGTGTGTGTGTGTGTGTGTGTGTGTGTGTGTGTGTGTGTGTGTGTGTGTCTGTGTGTGTGTGTGTGTGTGTGTGTGTGTGTGTGTGTGTGTGTGTGTGTGTGTGTGTGTGTGTGTCTGTGTGTGTGTGTGTGTGTCTGTGTGTGTGTGTGTGTGTGTGTGTGTGTGTGTGTGTGTGTGTGTGTGTGTGTGTGTGTGTGTGTGTGTGTCTGTGTGTGTGTGTGTGTCTCTGTGTGTGTCTGTGTGTGTCTCTGTGTCCTGTGTGTCTCTCTGTGTGTCTCTCTGTGTCTCTCTGTGTGTCTCTCTGTGTCTCTCTGTGTGTCTCTGTGTCTCTGTGTCTCTCTGTGTGTCTCTCTGTGTGTCTCTGTGTGTCTCTCTCTGTGTGTCCTCTGTGTGTCTCTCTGTGTGTCTCTGTGTGTCTCTGTGTGTCTCTGTGTCTCTCTGTGTGTCTGTGTCTCTGTGTGTCTGTGTGTCTCTCTGTGTGTCTCTGTGTGTCTCTCTGTGTGTCTCTGTGTCTCTCTGTGTGTCTCTCTCTGTCTCTGTGTCTCTCTGTGTCTCTGTGTGTCTCTGTGTGTCTCTCTGTGTCTCTCTGTGTCTCTGTGTCTCTCTGTGTGTGTCTCTCTGTGTCTCTGTGTCTCTGTGTGTCTCTGTGTCTCTGTGTGTCTCTCTGTGTCTCTCTGTGTGTCTCTGTGTCTCTCTGTCTCTCTCTGTGTCTCTCTGTGTCTCTCTGTGTCTCTCTGTGTGTCTCTGTGTGTCTCTCTGTGTGTCTCTGTGTGTCTCTGTGTGTCTCTGTGTGTCTCTCTGTGTCTCTGTGTGTCTCTGTGTGTCTCTGTGTCTCTCTGTGTCTCTCTGTGTGTCTCTGTGTCTCTGTGTGTCTCTGTGTGTGTCTGTGTCTCTCTCTCTGTGTCTCTGTGTCTGTGTCTCTGTGTCTCTCTGTGTGTCTCTCTGTGTCTCTGTGTGTCTCTCTGTGTGTCTCTGTGTGTCTCTCTGTCTCTCTGTGTGTCTGTGTCCCTCTGTGTGTCTCTGTGTCTCTGTGTGTCTCTCTGTGTGTCTCTGTGTGTCTCTGTGTCTCTCTGTGTCTCTCTGTGTGTCTCTCTGTGTCTGTCTCTCTGTGTCTCTGTGTGTCTCTCTGTGTGTCTCTGTGTGTCTCTGTGTGTGTCTCTGTGTGTCTCTGTGTCTCTGTGTGTCTCTGTGTCTCTGTGTGTCTCTGTGTGTCTCTGTGTGTCTCTGTGTGTCTCTCTGTGTGTCTCTGTGTGTCTCTCTGTGTCTCTCTGTGTGTCTCTCTGTGTCTCTGTGTGTCTCTCTGTGTCTCTCTGTGTCTCTCTGTGTGTCTCTGTGTCTCTCTGTGTGTCTCTCTGTGTCTCTGTGTGTCTCTGTGTCTCTGTGTGTCTCTGTGTCTCTCTGTGTGTGTCTCTCTGTGTGTTTCTGTCTGTCTCTCTGTGTCTCTCTGTGTCTCTCTGTGTCTCTCTGTGTCTCTCTGTGTGTCTCTCTGTGTGTCTCTGTGTGTCTCTCTGTGTGTCTCTCTGTGTGTCTCTGTGTGTCTCTGTGTGTGTCTCTGTGTCTCTGTGTGTCTCTGTGTGTCTCTGTGTGTCTCTGTGTGTGTCTCTGTGTGTGTGTGTCTGTGTGTGTCTCTGTGTGTGTGTCTCTGTGTCTCTCTGTGTGTCTCTGTGTGTCTCTGTGTCTCTGTGTGTCTGTGTGTGTCTGTGTGTCCTCTGTGTGTCTCTGTGTGTCTCTGTGTGTCTGTCTGTGTGTGTCTCTCTGTGTGTCTGTGTGTCTCTCTGTGTCTCTCTGTGTGTCTCTGTGTGTCTCTCTGTGTGTCTGTGTGTGTCTGTGTGTGTCTCTGTGTGTCTGTGTGTGTGTGTGTCTGTGTGTCTCTGTGTGTGTCTCTGTGTGTCTGTGTCTCTGTGTGTGTGTCTCTGTGTGTCTCTGTGTCTCTCTGTGTGTCCTCTGTGTGTCTGTGTGTCTCTGTGTGTCTCTCTGTGTGTCTCTGTGTCTCTGTGTGTCTCTGTGTGTCTCTGTGTGTGTGTGTGTGTGTCTCTGTGTCTCTGTGTGTGTCTCTGTGTCTGTCTGTGTGTCTCTGTGTGTCTGTGTGTGTCTCTCTGTGTGTCTGTGTGTCTCTGTGTGTCTCTGTGTCTCTGTGTGTCTCTGTGTGTCTCTGTGTGTGTGTCTCTGTGTGTCTCTGTGTGTCTGTGTGTGTCTCTGTGTGTGTCTGTGTGTCTCTCTGTGTGTCTCTGTGTGTGTCTGTGTGTGTCTGTGTGTGTCTCTGTGTGTCTCTGTGTGTCTCTGTGTCTCTGTGTGTCTGTGTGTCTCTGTGTGTCTGTGTGTCTCTGTGTGTCTCTGTGTGTGTGTCTGTGTGTCTCTCTGTGTCCTCCTGTGTGTCTGTGTGTCTCTGTGTCCTCTGTGTGTCTCTGTGTGTCTCTCTGTGTCCCTGTGTGTGTGTGTCTCTGTGTCTCTGTGTGTCCCTGTGTGTGTGTGTGTCTGTGTGTCTCTGTGTGTCTGTGTGTCTCCTGTGTGTGTCTCTCTGTGTGTCTGTGTGTGTCCCCTGTGTCTCTCTGTGTGTCTCTCTGTGTGTCCTCTGTGTGTCTCTGTGTCTCTCTGTGTGTCTCTGTGTGTCTCTGTGTGTGTCTGTGTGTCTCTGTGTCTGTGTCTCTGTGTGTGTGTCTGTGTGTCTCTCTGTGTCTCTGTGTGTCTCTGTGTGTGTCTCTGTGTGTCTCTCTGTGTGTGTCTCTGTGTGTCTCTCTGTGTGTCTCTGTGTGCCTCTGTGTGTCTCTCTGTGTCTCTGTGTGTGTGTGTCTCTGTGTGTCTCTCTGTGTCTCTCTGTGTCTCTCTGTGTGTCTCTCTGTGTGTGTGTGTCTCTGTGTGTCTCTGTGTGTCTCTGTGTGTCTCTCTGTGTCTCTCTGTGTCTCTCTGTGTCTCTCTGTGTGTCTCTCTCTGTGTCTCTGTGTGTCTCTGTGTGTCTGTGTGTCTCTGTGTCTCTGTGTCTCTGTGTCTCTCTGTGTCTCTCTGTGTGTCTCTGTGTGTCTCTCTGTGTGTCTCTGTGTGTGTGTCTCTGTGTGTCTCTGTGTCTCTCTGTGTGTCTCTGTGTGTCTCTGTGTGTCTCTCTGTGTCTCTCTGTGTCTCTGTGTGTCTCTGTGTGTCTCTGTGTCTCTGTGTCTCTCTGTGTCTCTCTGTGTCTCTCTCTGTGTCTCTCTGTATGTCTCTCTGTGTGTCTCTGTGTGTCTCTGTGTCTCTGTGTCTCTGTGTGTCTCTGTGTGTCTGTGTGTCTCTGTGTCTCTCTGTGTGCCTCTGTGTCTCTCTGTGTGTCTCTGTGTGTCTCTGTGTGTCTCTCTGTGTGTCTCTGTGTGTCTCTGTGTCTCTGTGTGTCTCTGTCTGTGTGTCTCTGTGTGTCTCTCTGTGTCTCTCTGTGTGTCTCTGTGTCTCTCTGTGTCTCTCTCTGTGTGTCTCTGTGTGTCTCTCTGTGTCTCTGTGTGTCTCTCTGTGTCTCTCTGTGTGTCTCTGTGTGTCTGTGTCTCTGTGTGTGTCTCTGTGTGTGTCTGTGTGTCTGTGTGTCTCTCTGTGTGTCTCTGTGTCTCTCTGTGTCTCTGTGTGTGTGTGTGTGTCTCTGTGTGTCTCTGTGTGTCTCTGTGTCTCTGTGTCTCTGTGTGTCTCTCTGTGTGTCTCTCTCTGTGTGTCTCTGTGTCTCTCTGTGTCTCTGTGTCTCTGTGTCTCTCTGTCTCTGTGTGTGTCTCTCTGTGTCTCTCTCTCTGTGTCTCTGTGTGTCTCTGTGTGTCCCTGTGTGTCCCTGTGTGTCTCTCTCTGTGTCTCTCTCTGTGTCTCTGTGTCCTCTGTGTGTGTCTCTGTGTCTCTGTGTGTCTCTCTGTGTCCCTGTGTGTGTGTGTCTCTGTGTGTCTCTGTGTGTCTCTGTGTGTCTCTGTGTGTGTCTCTGTGTGTCTCTGTGTGTCTCTGTGTGTCTCTGTGTGTCCTCTGTGTGTCTCTGTGTCTCTGTGTGTCTCTCTGTGTCTCTGTGTGTGTCTGTGTGTCTCTCTGTGTGTCTCTGTGTGTCTCTCTGTGTGTCTCTGTGTGTCTCTCTGTGTCTCTCTGTGTGTCTCTGTGTCTCTCTGTGTCTCTCTGTGTCTCTGTGTGTCTCTCTGTGTGTCTCTGTGTGTCTCTGTGTGTCTCTGTGTGTCTCTCTGTGTCTCTGTGTGTCTCTGTGTGTCTCTGTGTGTCTGTGTGTGTCTCTGTGTGTCTCTCTGTGTCTGTGTGTGTGTCTGTGTCTCTCTGTGTGTCTCTGTGTGTCTCTGTGTGTCTCTGTGTCTCTCTGTGTCTCTGTGTCTCTGTGTCTCTGTGTGTCTCTGTGTCCTCTGTGTCTCTGTGTCCTGTGTCTCTGTGTGTCTGTGTGTCTCTGTGTGTCTCTCTGTGTCTCTCTGTGTCTCTCTGTGTGTCCCTGTGTGTCCCTGTGTGTCTGTGTGTGTCTCTCTGTGTGTGTGTGTGTCTGTGTGTGTCCTCTGTGTGTGTCTGTGTGTCTCCTGTGTCTCTGTGTGTGTCTCTGTGTCTCTCTGTGTGTCTCTGTGTGTGTGTGTCTGTCTGTGTGTCTGTGTGCCTGTGTGTGTCTCTGTGTGTCCCTCTGTGTCTCTGTGTCTCTCTGTGTCTCCTGTGTGTCTGTGTCCCTCTGTGTCTCTGTGTGTCTCTGTGTCCCTCTCTGTGTCTCTGTGTGTCTCTCTCTGTCTCTGTGTGTCTCTGTGTGTGTGTGTCTCTGTGTCTCTGTGTGTGTCTGTGTGTCTCTGTGTCTGTCTGTGTGTCTCTGTGTGTCTCTCTGTGTGTCTCCCTGTGTCCTGTGTGTGTCTCTCTGTGTGTCCTGTGTGTCTCTGTGTGTCTCTCTGTGTGTCTCTGTGTGTCTCTGTGTGTCTCTGTGTGTCTCTGTGTGTCTCTGTGTGTCTGTGTGTCTCTGTGTGTCTCTCTCTGTGTCTCTCTGTGTGTCTCTCTGTGTCTCTCTGTGTGTCTCTGTGTGTCTCTGTGTGTCTCTGTGTGTGTCTCTGTGTCTCTGTGTCTCTCTCTGTGTCTCTGTGTTTCTCTGTCCCCTGTGTGTCTCTGTGTGTCTCTGTGTGTGTCTGTGTGTGTCTCTGTGTGTCTGTGTGTCCTGTCTGTGTCTCTGTGTCTCTGTGTGTGCCTCTGTGTGTCTCTCTGTGTGTCTCTGTGTCTGTGTCTCTCTGTGTCTCTGTGTGTCTCTGTGTGTCTCTGTGTGTCTCTGTGTCTCTCTGTGTCTCTCTGTGTGTCTCTCTGTGTGTCTCTGTGTGTCTGTGTGTCCTCTGTGTGTCTCTGTGTGTCTCTGTGTGTCCCTGTGTCTCTGTGTCTCTGTGTCTCTGTCCTGTGTCTGTGTGTCTCTCTGTGTCTCTGTGTGTCTCTGTGTGTCTCTCTGTGTCTCTGTGTCTCTCTGTGTGTCTCTGTGTGTCTCTGTGTGTCTCTGTGTGTCTGTGTCTCTCTGTGTGTCTCTGTGTCTCTCTGTGTGTCTGTGTGTCTCTGTGTGTCTCTGTGTGTCTCTGTGTGTCTCTCTGTGTGTCTCTGTGTGTCTCTCTGTGTGTCTCTGTGTGTCTCTGTGTGTCTCTCTGTGTCTCTGTGTCTCTGTGTGTCTCTGTGTGTCTCTGTGTGTCTCTGTGTGTCTCTGTGTGTCTCTGTGTCTCTGTCTCTGTGTGTCTCTGTGTGTCTCTGTGTCTCTCTGTGTCTCTGTGTGTCTCTGTGTCTCTCTGTGTGTCTCTGTGTGTCTCTCTGTGTGTCTCTGTGTGTCTCTGTGTCTGTCTCTCTGTGTGTCTCTGTGTCCCTCTGTGTCTCTCTGTGTGTCTGTGTCTCTGTGTGTCTCTGTGTGTGTGTCCCTGTGTCCCTGTGTGTCTCTGTCCCTCTGTGTGTCTCTGTGTGTCCCTGTGTGTCTCTGTGTCCCTGTGTGTCTCTGTGTCTGTGTGTCCCTCTGTGTCTCTCTGTGTCTCTGTGTGTCTCTCTGTGTCTCTGTGTGTCTCTGTGTCTCTCTGTGTCTCTGTGTGTCTCTCTGTGTCTGTCTCTGTGTGTCTCTCTGTGTGTCTCTGTGTGTCTCTGTGTGTCTCTGTGTCTCTCTGTGTGTCTCTCTCTGTCTCTCTGTGTCTCTCTGTGTGTCTCTGTGTGTCTCTGTGTGTCTGTGTCTCTCTGTGTCTCTCTGTGTGTGTCTCTCTGTGTCTCTGTGTGTCTGTGTCTCTGTCTCTCTGTGTGTCTCTCTGTGTGTCTCTCTCTGTGTCTCTGTGTGTCTCTGTGTCTCTGTGTGTCTCTGTGTCTCTGTGTGTCTGTGTGTCTGTGTCTCTCTCTCTGTGTCTCTGTCTCTGTGTGTGTGTGTCTCTGTGTCTCTCTGTGTGTCTCTGTGTCTCTGTGTGTCTCTGTGTCTCTCTCTGTGTCTCTCTGTATGTCTCTCTGTGTGTCTCTGTGTCTCTCTGTGTCTCTCTGTGTCTCTGTGTGTCTGTGTGTCTCTGTGTGTCTCTGTGTGTCTCTCTGTGTGTCTCTCTGTGTCTCTCTGTGTGTCTCTGTGTCTCTGTGTGTCTCTCTGTCTCTGTGTCTCTGTGTCTCTGTGTCTCTCTCTCTGTGTCTCTCTGTGTCTCTCTGTGTCTCTCTGTGTCTCTCTGTGTGTCTCTGTGTCTCTCTGTGTGTCTCTCTCTGTCTCTCTGTGTGTCTCTGTGTGTCTCTGTGTCTCTCTGTGTGTTACCAGCAGCTTGCTGTGCTCCTCCAGCAGCCTGTCGTATTCCACCGTCAGGTTCTCTGCCTGTTTCTTCATCGCACGAACGTCACTGTCCGACTTCTGCAGAGCTGAAAACACAAACGGCCGCGTGGTTCAGAGGTTTCATCTTCTCACCTGTAGCTTCACCCCTACATCTCCTCCTCCTCCTCATCTCTCTGTTCTCTTCCTCTGCCACCTCCTCCTGCTCCTCCTTACCTTTCTTGGTGGTGTCCAGCTCCTCCTTCAGGGTCTTCACCTCCTCCTTCAGACTCCTGTTCTCCTCCTGCGGCCCTGCTCCCTTCTTCCCGGCCTCGGGTACGGCGATGCCGGCCTCACGCAGTTTCTGTGCGGAGAGAAAGAAGGACAGAGCGTGTTCAACACGTGTTCAACACGTCCCAGAGTTCTGATGAACTCAGGAGAACGCTGCAGTCATTCATTTTACATCGCGTGTAAAGCTCCGACTTTCCACGCGATTTAAAAACATTCACACGGAAAAGAAACGAAACCATGTGACGGGAGTGAACCAACCTGACGCCAACTTCAAACTGGGGAAGGATCTGAAACTAAAAGCTGGTTTCCTGTTGGGGGAACAGGTGTTCATACCAAACGCCTCCAAACCTCAGGGAGACGCAGCAGCTGCTCCGTGGGTGTGGGTGTGTGTGTGTGTGCGTCTAATACTGTAGCAACATAAAATCCTGCTTTCTGATTGGCTGGCAGGAGACTGTTTAACTCATATGGACATGTCAGACGCGCTTCTGCTCAGCAGCTGTAAATACTGTGATAAATCAGTGTTTGTGAAAACGCTGCACACACACACACACACACACACACACACACACACACACACACACACACACACACACACACACACACACACAGTCTCTTCTTGTTGGAACTTCCAGAGTTTTATCAGCTCAGATTTCCCCTGGTTTCTGACTGTGTGTGTGTGTGTGTGTGTGTGTGTGTGTGTGTGTGAGTGTGTGTGTGAGTGTGTGTGTGTGTGTGTGTGTGTGTGTGTGTGTGTGTGTGTGTGTGTGTGTGTGTGTGTGTGTGTGTGTGTGTGTGTGTGTGTGTGTGTGTGTGTGTGTGTGTGTGTGTGTGTGTGTGTGTGTGTGTGTGTGTGTGTGTGTGTGTGTGTGTGTGTGTGTGTGTGTGTGTGTGTGTGTGTGTGTGTGTGTGTGTGTGTGTGTGTGTGTGTGTGTGTGTGTGTGTGTGTGTGACTGTCACACTGTGTGTGTGGAGGAGTGTGTGTATCCACACCTGTCTGTGTCAATGTCGCTACAACTACAGAGATAGTAACTTTTTTTTCCAATTCAAGTCAATACCAATTATTCACTGTCAGAATTCAACTGAAATAATAAGCATGTTATGAATGAAACATTTCTAATGTGACTGAAGTCAAAACGTTTATAACAGGAAGTAAAAACGAGTAAGCTGAAGGCGAACTGAAGACGTCAGCGTGATCTCACAGAAACTGCAAATATCGTTTTTTATTTATTACGTTTCTCTGACTAACAACTGGCAGATGAGTCCATAACAAAAATACCAATACAAGCAGGTAACGATGCTCCACTACAGGAAGGATCACAGGTAAAGTACTTCTTACTTTACAAGTAGCAGAACAAAGTGGGAAATGGAAAATACTACAGTAAGAAGTACAAGTACCTCAAACCTGTACTCTGGTCCAGTGCTGCAGGCCGTGGCTGGAGGCCACCGCCGGTTCGATTCCTCGACCAAGCACAATGGATGTGCACAATAGATAGGGGTGGTGGAAGGCACCGCTCCACCCCAGTGCACGTGCATGCTAGTGTGTGTGTGTGTGTGTGTGTGTGTGTGTGGTTGACTTGCTGTGGGTAAAATGCAGAGAATACATTTCCCCAGGCTGAGGGATCAATAAAGGAATGAACTTAAACATCAGTAAACACGAGCTGGTCACAGAATTGATCAGGCTGACGCTGTCAGTCGAAGCTGAGCTGAAGCGTCACGTTTAGTCTGACGGAGACAAACAGCTGCTGAGCCTCAGACCTCTGCCTGAAGAGGCTCGGCCATAAAACCTGATTTTACTGCTCCGTGAACCGGATCCAGCAGCACGAGGTCTCAGGTTCACAAAGGCCACGAGACCTGGAGGATCCTCATTCAACCAGTGAGTCGCAGCCTCACAGATCACAGAGCACAATCAACCTTCACGACAACTAAAAGCTAAAAGAGAAAAGTCCTCACAGGAGGCGTCACACAGCGTCAAACAGCTGAGTCCGACACGGACCCTGGATTTCTGTCTGTTCTTATTCGCTCGTTTCTTAGTTTCCATGTTTTAATGTGACTTAAAGGTGAGCTGGGTTTGTGTAACCGTCAGAGAATTAACTGCACCACACTTCATTAGCTCCACCTGTGAGCTCTGCAGCAGAGACATAAACTCCACCTGTACAGAGACAGTAAGGGTCCCTGGGACGGCGCAGTCATAATTAACCACGTGGTTATTACTGAGGCTGTGGTTTGAACTGGACCACTTTATAAACCGAGATGTTTCTAATGTTTCATTCATCCCAGAGATTAAAACGTGTTCTGGGGTTTGATGTTGTGCGATGGTTAGATTCTGGTTCAGAGCCAGAGCTCGTGACTCCTCCAGGACGGACGGATCGTCCTGCTGAGCTCAGACAAACATCACACACGTCAGCGCTGAGCTGTACCTGTGTCATTTCTCCCATTCCACAAGCTGGAACCATCAAATATGTTGTAATAATTAGATAATTATTAAGAGTTTCCAATTAATCTTATGTTGATCAAACTGTTGCAGCTCTAAACGAAGTTGAGAGCTCGACAGTCGTTAATCAGCTGCAGCCGCTAACGTAACGACCTCCTCACACTCCATCCACATCAATGAGTCGCTGTCTCTGAGTGAAACGTGCGTCTGGAACATTCACTCTGTCAAATTTCATAACATTACTGTCACAGCAGGTAACATCAGGCACTACGAGGCCTCATGTTCTCACCTGGACGGCTGGGTCTCTGTACATAACATTAGAAAGAGGACGGTTTAGACCTGGTGTATATGAGAAGTGCCCTGAGATAAACCACGAGGACCAGGCGTGTGTGTGTGTGTGTGTGTGTAAGGGTTTAAAAACATATACACCACTGACTGGCTCTGATTGGCTGATGGTCACTCTGTTATGTGCAGCACAGTGTGCAGAGAACGTGTGTTATATCTGAGCTTCACTTAATTCATGCTGCTCCGAAAGTTCCTAAAATATACAACACATAAAAACTGCACGGACTGCACACGGAGTGTGTGTGTGTGTGTGTGTGAGTGTGTGTGTGTGTGTGTGAGAGAGTGTGTAAATGCTTGTCACATGCAGATGAAGCAATTTCTCCTTTTAGCAGCGGATGACTTGGTGATCTCTTCACCCCGGATAAACCCAGGTCAGATTACCACAGAATGTGTGTGTGTGTGTGTGTGTGTGTGTGTGTGTGGTGTGTGTGGTGTGTGTGTACATGTATTTCTATGGCTGTGTGGACAGATTTTGGTTGAAAACCCTCGTTGTGAGTCCTGGTTTTAGGATCCAGGTTAGAATCAGGATCAGGATCAGGTAAGGAGCCAGGGGATGAATAAAGTCAACGAGTGTCCTCACAGATAGGACTTTGTGTGTGTGTGTCTCACATTGTGAATGAGACACAGAAATGTTGTGTGTTCTTCTATGAATATTTCCAGTGTTTATGTTCTGTGGTCAGATCAGCTGCAGATCAGTGCTGCCCCCTACTGGTGAGTGTCACAAACTAACAGCCCAGCAACAGCACGGCACACACGCACACACACACACACACACACACACACACACACACACACACACACACGGTAATGGCTGGGCCCCATCAGTGATCCATCCATCCACTGAAGCATGTTTACACCAACATGGACAAATCTAAAAAACATCTGTTCCTCTGTTTTGTTTCATGCTCTTTTTTTCCCAAACAACAAAATTCTGCTTGTTTTTGACAAATTAGAATATTAGAAAATGTTTCTTAAAATTAAAAAACATTTGTTAAAACATTCTTTGTATAGTTTAGGTTCAGTAATGCGTTTTCTTTCTGTGTGTTTGCGTCACCTCTTGCAGCAGCTCGTTGTCCTCCATGTATTTCTTGGCGGCGTTGCTGGCGCCCTCCGCCTGCTTCTGGAAGGCTTCGTTGGAGGCCATGAGCGAGGCCTGCTGGGAGAGCAGGGTGGCCAGGCGACGCAGTAACCTGTAACAGAAACACGGCGGTGAACGCTCAGCGCTCAGAGTCACAGCAGTGAGGACAGAACTCAGGTCACAGAAGCTCCTCATGTGGTAACGGGCAAAGCGAACGGTCACTGTTCAGCTTTTACTGTTTCCAGTTCTGTGTGTAACGTTTCATTTGTGCCGATCGATCGATTGCTGCTGTTGTCTGATCGCCTGCTCCACCACCTGACACTGACAATCAGCTGCAGCGACAACAACAGCAACACAACAACAACACAACCTGAGGCCCAAACAAACTGCTGCATCAGCTGTTAGACATCTACACACACCTGTGTGTGTGTGTGTCTAACAGTAAGTTAGACCATCTGTCATACAGGCTCCAACACATCACACACAACCTAATATAGACAGAGAGAGACACACACACACACACACACAGTTACCCCTGACATTTCCCAGCTGAGGTAAGCGTGTTGTGCATGTTGTATGTACTGTGCATGACATTGACAGGCGGTGATGTAACGGTGGCTCATATCCGGGGTGGGCAGGGCTGTAGTGGGCAACTGGAGGGGCAAATGCACAGGATAACTGCCCCCATTCCTGTAAGTCCCCGATCAGTGAGGGAGTGTTTGTCTCTGAGCTGCTGGATCAGTCCGGTGTTTTCAGAAGGTGGAAGTTAACACACAATTTATACTTCCAACATCTGTGTGGCCACGAAGGACTGAAGACAAGTTACACAGACACGCACACAGACACGCACACAGGCACCACACAGACACCACACAGGCACGCACACAGGCACCACACAGACACGCACACAGACACGCACATAGACACGCACACAGGCACCACACAGACACGCACACAGGCACGCACATAGACACGCACACAGGCACCACACAGGCACGCACGCAGGCACGCACGCAGGCACGCACGCAGGCACCCACGCAGACACCACACAGGCACGCACGCAGGCACGCACCCACGCACGCAGGCACGCACGCAGACACCCACGCAGACACCACACAGACACCACACAGGCACGCACATAGACACGCACACAGGCACCACACAGACACCACACAGGCACGCACACAGGCACCACACAGACACGCACACAGACACGCACATAGACACGCACACAGGCACCACACAGACACGCACACAGGCACGCACATAGACACGCACACAGGCACCACACAGGCACGCACGCAGGCACGCACGCAGGCACCCACGCAGACACCACACAGGCACGCACGCAGGCACGCACCCACGCAGGCACACACGCAGGCACGCACGCAGACACCCACGCAGACACCACACAGACACCACACAGGCACGCACATAGACACGCACACAGGCACCACACAGGCACGCACGCAGGCACCACACAGGCACGCACGCAGGCACGCACGCAGGCACCCACGCAGACACCACACAGGCACGCACGCAGGCACGCACCCACGCAGGCACGCACGCAGACACCCACACAGACACCACACAGACACGCACGCAGGCACGCACGCAGACACGCAGGCACCCACACAGACACCACACAGACACGCACACACGCACGCAGGCACGCACACGCAGGCACCACACAGACACCACACAGGCACGCACGCAGGCACGCACGCAGACACGCAGGCACGCACACAGGCACCACACAGACACGCACACAGGCACCACACAGACACGCACACAGAAACGCACACAGGCACGCACCCACGCAGGCACGCACGCAGACACCACACAGGCACCCACGCAGACACCACACAGGCACGCACGCAGGCACGCACGCAGGCACGCACGCAGGCACCCACGCAGGCACCCACGCAGACACCACACAGACACCACACAGACACGCACACAGGCACGCACCCACGCAGGCACGCACACAGGCACGCACACAGACACGCACACAGAAACTTACAGTCAGTAAGTCCAACAACGTGTCAGTGCACCTCTAAATACTTCCCCCCTCTGTCTGTGGCTCTCTGGTTCCTACTGAAAACGTAATTCACAGATATTTAATTTCTTTTCTTTTTTTTCTTTTTCAAGCAAACAGGAGGAAACAGTGCATTTGCTGGGGACTATTTTCAGCAGCGGATGAATCCACATTTGGTGCCGTAAGGAGTGTTTGTGGCAGCAGGACGGTGTGTGTGTGTGTGTGTGTGTGAGTCAGAATAAACTACAGTGTGTGTGTTGATGGTGATGTGACCCAGTGTAACACTGTGGATCCCTGATGTGTTTTCATGGTTTCTGGACGTCTCTGTGGATCAGACTGTCTCAGAACCAAACTACAGACCTGTAGTTTATTAGGACAACAGAGGTTTCTCCGCCTGAGACGTCTGCAGGACGCGACACTCAGTTCCAAATATGGCCGCCGGTTACTCCACAGGCCTGAAATAATCTGAGCTGCTGCCGACTCTTCAGCCTTTCCACAAACTCATGCTTCATATTTTTTTCTTGGCTGAGGCAGGAAATTCCTGAGTCACAGTCCAAGTCACAGCAGACTGTCTGTCCGAGGGCTACGTCTAAACGCTGGAGAACTTCCTCTTGGACTTTGTGTTACAGCAGGTGCTACATCACATGCTGCACTGCTGTGGTGAGTCACAGAGCAGCAGCAGCTGCAGCTGAACATCGCACAAAGACAGAACACTGACCGGGCCGATCCAACACTGCTGCTGCCCCCTACAGGCAATGTCCAGAGTACCAGGTCTGCACAGTGTCCACAGTGTCCCTCACAGAGTTCAGCTTATTTTAGATTCAGACCAAACAAACTGCCACAACTCGCAAGTAGCTGCTTTAGTGATTTCCATCATTTAGAATTAAAATTAATGAGTCGTCCTGATGAAAAACTGAAAGATAAGGTAAAGCTGCAGAAACGCGAGGATCAGCTGATAATCGGTCAGGAAGTTTATGGATCTTTGGCTCAACAACAAGCTGTCAGCCAATAACAACACAGCATGTCACAGAACTCAGAGGCCAATCAGATTCCAAGTATGTGTGAGCCTGTCTGAGCAGCCAGCCAATCAGGGACAGAGAGAGATCCACACTGTTGGCCTCTGCCCAATCAGGGCGAGGCTGGAGGATTTACAGTGACAGTCAATGGAAACACACACACACACAGTAACAGGCAGACTGATCTAAATACAGAAGAATTTTACAGTAGGATGGAAAGAATGAGCAGCTGGCTGTGTGTGTGTGTGTGTGTGTGTGTGTGTCTTACAGGCAGAGCAGCAGGGCGAAGCCGGCGATGTACTCGTTCCTCTGAGCTCTGAACAGTTTCATGTGGATGTGTTCGATGGCCGTCGGGTTGTTGGTCAGGTCCACCTTCTCCGTCACGCTGTACTTCCTCACCTCACGAAAGGCATCTGTGCACACACACACACACAGATCAGCCTCTTTCTGTATCCTACGGGTTGAACCACATTCACACGTTGCCCAGTCGGCCTGTATACAGGTGCTAATCTCCAGATTTGATTTTGATTCATGGCACAGATATCGAGCTCTGTATTTATGTCCTGTTTCCTTCACTGGGAGCGCTGAGCTCAGACCACAGCTGAACCTTGATGTACTGCTCAGTGCTGTGTGCGTCACAGGGAGAAGTGACTGAATGATTTCGGACACACACACAGTGATTTCGTGGCGGCCAGCCCTGGCGCTAAGCTCGTGGTCGCAGCAGATGAACGGCCTGTGTAGCCTCTCCTGCTGTGGACTGGTAGCTGAAGTGAAAGCATCACTATAAAGAGCTGAATGGATTGTAGCTGTGTTGATATTGGATTTAATTTGGATCTTGACAGTTTTGAAAGAGATTTTGGAAAAATATGAGTTTGTTTATTTTTGTGTGAACAGAAACTTGTAATTATGGTAAGTCTGACTGCACTTGACTGCAGCATTAACCTGTAAAGGTTAAAGGTACCTATGAGGACGGAGACCTCAAGCATCCGGATCAACGTGTTCCCTGAACCTGAACAGCATCGACAGATCTACTCCCAGCCAGCTGAGTGTGGGAGGTGCTGATGTTTCACTGAGACGTTTTCAAACTGATGTAAAGAAAACTGAAACTCATCTGATGCTGACACACACACACACACACACACACATACCGATGAGCAGGAAGACGAGGATGGCGATGGCCACCATGAATGAAGTGTTTCCATACAGAGCGATGGCCTGAACGATACGAGACTTGAAGATCTTGTTCCACCTGCAGGATGGAACGCAGAACCATCAGAACACGGTAGAAAACAGGCATAAGGAGCATAATGGACCACAGACAGAGACATCAGAGAACAGCTGAGGCCTGCTCGTAAACCTGCAGCTGTGGCTCCATCTGCTGGCCCTGCAGACAACACACTAAAGGAAACACATCTGACAAGAACTTCACTTCTAACCAGCATAAAAACAGTTAAACAAGAAATCGACATAAATCAGATTCTCCAGGGAAAACACGGTCACTTCAGACTGTTCAGTGTTCAATGGACTGAGAGCTGCGACGGTTACAGGACTGATCGATCAGCAAAAAAACTTCTCACTTGATTGATTTACAGTTTTTCTTTGTCATATCTGATCTGTCATGTCATGTCATCATCTGCCGCTTATCTGGGTCCAGACCCAGGTCGTGGGGGCGACTGCCACCTAGTCCACAATGCACCGAAGTCCTGTGGCACCTCCCACGGGTGGTGAGCCCATGGGAGGTGGTGCCACCCGGAGCGGGGTTCAAACCCATGACCCTGAGAGAGCGAAGCCTGATGACGAAACAGGCCGACATCGATCTCAGCGAAGTCTCTGTTCTGTGTGCTGAGTTAATCAGAGCTCGGCAGTTTCCAGTCAGGAGGTCTGATGGCTGTTAATCTGATCACATTCACACAGAGCTGCTCAGTGTCTGCTGCTTAAATCAATGAGCTTCACGCTTCTTCAGCTGGAACTGTCTTGACCTACTGCTCATGTTCCCTCTTCTCATGGGTCCAGATACAAGATGTATTAACTGTTCATAACAAATTTCCATCTTTATCTGACTGCGGGATTTATTATGATATTAAAATTTAAGAAAAGATCAGTTCTCACAGTCTGAGCAATTTATACAATAAAATAAAAAACCAGGTCGACTTTAAGTTTCCCAGCAGCTTCTTTAATAAGTACCTAGGTTCCATTTTCTGGCAGTCCTCTCATCCTCCGTTTCACCTGCTGTCTATTAAACTGAGGCAGGACAGGTGAGCACTGACCTCTTGGGTGAGATGAAGGGGATGCAGAGCAGCAGAACAAAGAAGACCTCGGCGTACAGGAAGGTGGCCACCGCCGTCCACTGCAGACTCATTCTGACTCCTGAACACAAAGAGCAGGTTCATGTGTTAAACACACACCTGAAACTGGGTGAAAGGTGCAACACAGGCTGAGTTAAAGAGGAGTGAGCAGCAGCTTTCAGGACTTTCAGGAATGAACGTGTCGCTGCTTTGGTCAAACAATATCAGCCAACAAGTGGATTCTGACACTGCCACCAAGTATTTTCACTCAATCAATCAGGGCATTCACATTATATACTATAATATGATATATATATATAATATAATATATCATACACACAATAAAATTGAATTAAAGAACACTATACACCATTGTTTAATGGTATATATTCCATTATAAAATACTATGGCCATTTGGTTTGTTTTATTATAGATTACATCACCATAGGATCTCACTGTAATGTTTTTGGAGCCCACAGAGTTTGCTGCTGCTGCGGAGGATCTCATGCTGTGGTGTGATCGAGCTGAGCCGATCCATGTTGGGGGGGGGGCGGAGGGTGTGGCAGCCCAGAGCCGCTGTGTCATGCAAGGCTGCAGGCACCTACACCCAGCCCAACGGCGGCGTTTAAGTCACTCAGCCCGTCACAATTTTCTGCCTCTTCGGTAAAATAAAGATAAAAGATATAGTTTTGCTCCTTAAGACCTCGAAGATGTTTTTAAACAGCCACGACGCAGCTGGCAGACTAATTACTGAAAGCTACACACGCACTGACCCGAAAACAGTTTTCTGATAAAGAACAACATAACATTTAAAATCTGCTGTATTTACCGGCAGGTCAGATGGTTAGAGCCCAGGCCGCGCTGTTAGCATTAGCGTTCGGTTTACTTTCAAGAAGGAGGGTTAGTGAAACGCTGCTAACTAGCCAACGAAAAACTCAGGAGCTGGAGTTTTATTTTGAACGTGCCTTATAACGTCGGGTTAAGGTCCCCGGTCCTTTGCTGGAACATAACAATTTAATCTTTAGCTAACATGCTAGCGGCTACGTGCTAGAAACGCGAATGTTTTAGTTTGGATGTTTTAGTATAACATTATTTGCGTAACTTTAATCTGAGTCACACTGTTTATAAACTAGTTTGTGCAGCCGAGTTTAAAGAGCCAACACTGGCGAACTTAACGAGTTGTTAATGCTAACAGCAGTAAGCTAACTAGTTGTTGTTACTGCGCTTACAGCAGATGTTTGCTCCGGCAGGTTGTGATAAAATAAAACTCCAGTCATTAGTTACCAGGTTCGGACTCACCTGAGAGGTTCAGACTCAGACTTCGAGAAAATCAGCGTTTAGTTTTAAACACACTACTCTGCCAAGAATGTTAGCCTATTAGCTTAGCTTCTGTTTATGAACACTGTCGGCTTCCGGAATTCAGTGCCACCTCATCCTGATCCGGACACTTGATTGGAAACACCGAGGCAGAGGGGCGGGGTAGATTGTGACGTGGAGCCCATTACGTCACAGATTATACATTCAAATTCAAATAGCTTTATTTACTCGGACATGAACACTGACACGGATTTACACAAAATTCAGAGCCAAAGTATTTAAAAGTATTACCAGTGAACACAAACAGTAATATGAGTAATGACGACTTAAGTAATACATCAATATTTCTGATAAGACATTGAATAATTACACAACATTATAGAGATCGGTCATAAATAAATAAGAAAATTAATTTCAAAATTAACCGAACTATCAATCTATTCAAATAAAATACAGGAAATTGAAATCTTATTTTCCACGCCATTTATTCCCATAGTAAGACAATTTCAACGTTTACCGAGATTGGTGAAATGTATGTTTTTAACAGAAAGCCAGAATTATTTACAATCATGAAGGGCTGTCGGTGAGTCCGTGACATCGTCGTTTATTCACAGATCCCCACCTGACCAGCAGAGGGAGACACTGTCTGCAGAAACCTCTGTTCCAACTGAACCGTGAGTGAAGACAGAGATGACGAACGCAACAAAGACATCTCACTCTGACTGCTTTTCCACAAACCAAAACTACAGGCTTCTCTCTCTCTGGTTCCTGGTCAGACTGTTAAATTTCCCCACAGTTAATTATTAAGCATGTAAAGAGATAGACAGTACTTTGCTGATCCCTGAGGGAAACTGGCTGTTATATCAAGGCAGCATCAGGTTCACACACTGAGAACAACACAACAACACACTGAGTTCATTAATAAAAGAAAGAACAAGAAGTGAAACCTAAACACAGTCATCATCAGTAGATATGTAAAAGTAGGTTTTGACATCAGTGGTGTTGATGAACAGAGAAATCAAACAGATACATCACATCCTCAACACAACAGACATTGTGCCTGTGTGTGAGTGTGTGTTTTCAAGTTTCTGAATAAAGTTCATGTGTTATCCTGCTTTTGTGTGTGTGCAGAGAATGAAGATTGGAGATCTGTCAACCTGGATCATATCAAAACTGAGAGCACTGACAAAAATTACTGACTCAAGGTCCACTCACTATCTTTCTCAGGCTTCCAACCCCATTTTGATTTGAATGATGAGGTTTGTGTTATTCTACATGTTTCTTATAGTCAACAAATCCCATATTTAGACCCAAAGCAAACCTTTCTGTCTGTGGCTCTCAGCTCTGAGTCCAGTGGTTCCTACTGAAGACAGAAATCTATGAAAACACCTCACAAATATATAGTTTCATTAAAAAAGC
>CM028885.1:23383833-23406333 GCA_016801885.1 Toxotes chatareus | reverse complement strand
GTGTTTTCAGCGTCAGTGAGCTGTAGTTTTATCAGCTCAGACAGCAACAATACAACACAAACACACAATGAGAGCAGCGATGTGAGGAAAGTGTGTGTGTGTGTGTGTGTGTTTAACTCTGGGACTCCTGCCCATAAAGTCTCATTAATTTTGTGGCAGCAGGCCCACTGGACTACAGACAGAGAGCTAAACCTTCTGCTGATGAAGCTGTGTTCAAACACCCGCAGACAAAACTGTTCCACTGTGTTTTTCAGGAGTTGGCTCGTACCAGTTTGTTTGTGTTTGTGTGTTCTTGTATTTGTGTTTTTGTGGGGACTGGTTACAGACCAACATTATGAAGACGTTGTGACCGATCCTCGTTTATAAAGCTGACAGTTTGAAGTGAGTCTGGTGTTGTTCCGTATTTTTGTTATAGCGAACAGTCTCATGTTCAGAGCCAAACCAACAATGTGTTAGTCTGATACTGATGAGCAAAAGATGAAGCAGCTACTTTCAAATGAGAAAAGTTATTATTGATTTTCATCAGTAATTAGCAGGTTGAAATTATTTGTCTCACAAATTAATATCTGGGAGCTTCTACTGATAAGAAACAGAATTAAACTGAATTTTTGTTTTTTCTGCCCATTGTCTTCCTCAATGCTGTTGTATGTTGTATATGCTGTGGTCAAGACCAGTTATGTCGAGTCGGAGACAAGTCCATGTCTGAGTCAGAGTCAAATAATAAAAATAAAAAAAGGAAAAATGGAACCAATCCAAAATTTAATCATCTTAAAACTAAAATATTCTATACTGATCAGAGGAAAGTGTGACTTTTCTGAGACAATTACACATATATTACACACACACACACACACACACACACACACACACACACAGCGGTCCTGCTGACTCAGCCTTGTCATCATTTTTGTCCTATGCGGTTGCTGTGGTGACCGCATCATGTGACCAATTTGGATGACGCAGATCAATTAAATCCTCGTCTGTTCTGCTTAACTGATTGATTATAAGCTGTAATGGACGCCATCCTTAACGAGCCATTAGCTAATTGGCTGGAGCTACTCTGAGTGTGTGTGTGTCCCATTTATACAGATGACATTAATATTCAGCTAATCGATGAGCAGGAGAAGAAATTAGAAAATGAAAAGAGAGAAAAGAAGGAGGGAAGGATGAGTGAAGAGACAGGTACTGACTGAGGGGAAGTAACCGACAGGAACCTGAGTTTAAACATCTCAGACATCATCAGAACATCAGGCAGATGTCTGATTTTTTCAGTTTAGCTCAGACATATCAAATTCAGGTTTGTGGTTTAACTCATTCAGTCTCTCCTGAACCTGGAGGGAGGGTCCACAGCGTCTGTGCCAGGTCTGACTGTGCAACGGCTTCTTCCCCTGAACCATCAGGCTTCTGGGTGGGCTTCAGGTGACCTCAGGTGCGTCAGGTGTGTACTACAGAAGGAACAAAAAGAACTTTGATTTTACATAATGGAGATACAAATGTGCTCACGCTCACAGTGTCTAGGGATTAGTCTGTACCCGCACTGAATTCACTGGGGGTTGGAGGCTTTTGGTCTGGTTTACTCTCTGGGCAGCAGACATTATTTTGATCCATTGCTCCATGGATACTGTTGCCAGTTCCCATTACAGATGCCAACTGAGAATAGACTGGCCCAACGGGACGTGTCTATCTTCTGAAAACAGGCTAAGTCATCTATAGTCTCCAAGGAAATCTCACCAGAACAGATAGTCCTGACTAGGGTCTCATCTCTGGGTGGCTAATGTCCCTTTTTTTTTCCTCCTTAAGGATTGTGTGTATTTTTATCTAAATATCAGTAATGAGCAACACATCTCGATCTAGTATAATCTCTGGAGGCTGCATGTTATCACCTACAGTGAAGCTCAGAGAATAGTCTGATCCACTGGGATGTCAGCATCTGTTTCACATAAATAAAGAGTCTCAAAATGTGAATAAGAATTTTAAAGTAATAATAAAAATAATAATTAATATTGACATTTTTCACAGTGAATAGCTTCCCACAGCTCAGCGTTGGGTCTACTCTCTGGAGACTGGTGGTTAATTTTCTCCTGTAGGATTGTAGATATTTTCATCTCAGCAACAAACAGTCAGAGCCTCATTAACTGCAGCTCAGAGGCAGAGGTGGTTCGGTACGGCCTAATCCCTGGATGGCAGTTCTCTTTGCCTCTGTGGGGACCTCAGAGCTTCCAAGTGTTCAGTCCATCAACCTGAGCCAAAATTCAAATTATGCAAACAAACATTAGGTTGTAGATGGATTACTTGGATTACTTGATTTCCGTCCAAATGTGGCGCAAATTCCGGGAAATTTGGCAAAATAAAATGAAAATGAATGTGTTTCCATCCACTATCTTCATGTAGGTCAGTAATTTCCAGCATTTACAAACTGAGGAAGGTAAAATGTGACGTCAGCAGAAAGAGAAGCCACATTTTAATGTCCAACCTCCCGAATAACAAACAGATCATCACAGAATCAGCTCATTTCCACTGAAAGGAAGAAGAGGAAGCTGCTGTGATGAGGAGGAGTCAAACCGCCTGCAGAGCTTCAGCTCATAAACTTCATGATCAGGCTGGAAAATAAGACTCAAGCCACGAGCGACATTTACCGCTGATACAGTTAAATCTCTTTCTAAATGTTAGATCTCATTAAAGCTGCAGAGGGAGAAATGATTCCCATTGTGAGTGTAATCAGCAGAGAGAAGTCTGACCTGCTGACAAACTCAGAGATGATGCTGGGACCTCACTTAATGAGAGTTAATCAGCCGGTTTGATCGTTAACTTTAAAATGATCAACGAGTCAAACGGATGGGATGAAACAGGAGCTTCGTCCTATTCTGGATGACACTGTTGGACGGAAGGACCAACCAGGGTCACGTCCCTCCTCAGGTTCGAATCCAGGAGGTTTGGACCCAGAACCCCGTGCTGTGAGACGCACTGAGAGACACAAGTTCAAACGAGACTCCAGAAAACCGCAGCAGCTGGAGGTTTGAGGAGGAGGACTCCGTCCATCACACACCTGTGGCGTCCATCTGTCCCTCACTGTCCCTGTGAAGACGCCTTGTCTTAATTATTAAACAAGCCAGTGTTAAAAAGTCAATTTAATCACATGATGTCAGAATAAAACTGAACAAGACAAAGATTTTGATCTGAGAGACTCTGGACTGAACATCAGCAGAAAAATAAAACCCGCTGACTGAAGAAATTATTACTGAGACCACCGACAGAGTGTGTGTGTGTGTGTGTGTGTGTGTGTGTGTGTGTGTGTGTGTGTGTGTGTGTGTGTGTGTGTGTGTGTGTGTGTGTGTGTGTGTGTGTGTGTGTGTGTGTGTGTGTGTGTGTGTGTGTGTGTGTGTGTGTGTGTGTGTGAGTGTGTGTGTGAGTCTGTGTGAGTGAGTGTGTGTGTGTGTGTGTGTGTGTGTGTGTGTGTGTGTGTGTGTGTGTGTGTGTCTGTGTGTGTGTGTGTGTGTGTGTGTGTGTGTGTGTGTGTGTGTGTGTGTGTGTGTGTGTGTGTGAGTCTGTGTGTGTGTGTGTCTGTGTGTGTGTGTGTGAGTCTGTGTGTGTGTGTGTGTGTGTGTGTGTGTGTGTGTGTGAGTCTGTGTGTGTGTGCGTGTGTGAGAGTCTGTGTGAGTGTGTGTGTGTGTGTGTGTGTGTGTGTGTGTGTAGCTTCGAGCAGAGACCAAGAAACTCATGACTCATCATTTCTTACCGTTTATGATTAACGGTTAATTTGGGAGAGTGGCTGGGTGTGTGTGTGTGTGTGTGTGTGTGTCTGACTATGTGTGTGTGAGACACCTGTAGATGCTGACTGGGCAGCTGGTTAACAGGCAGCACAGTCTGACTCAGGGCTTCACACACTGAGCTGTAATCACATCAAAGCTTGAATCTTTAACGAAGCTCGTTCGTCACCTTAACGAGCCTCCGGTCCAGACAGGAACTAACTTTTAGCCCCGCCTACCTCGCACCAAAACACAGGACAGGTTGGTCCAGTGTACCTGTCAGTCAGAGTGACTGGTGTTGTTCCGGTCCTCTATCCTGAGGGTCGTCCCAACGATCTTATTTCTTCTCTGAGGATCGAGGACAGGGAGGACAGACCAGACTGTCCTCCACCAAAGTCTTTTACCACATCACAGCATCGCTGCAGGTTCAGGTGTGTCACTCCCGAGACAGAGATCTTCTTGGTTAGTCAGCTGATCCAGCTCTGATCCAGCTGTGGGGCCATCATCAGGGGAAAGGACGTCTTTTTTCTCTGAAACCATGTGTCCTCGCCTCCTCTCTCCTTACATGCTTTCCTTACATCCCTCCTTGTGTCTTCACCCCATGTGATTTGACTACAACTTCTCCAGAGTGATGATTTGGACCAAAACTTCACAGACCTCAGGGCAGATTTCAGCCCAGAAAAGAAAAGAGAGTCTGTTTGTCGTCTGTTCCTGTTTGAGCCTCAGTGGAGGAAACTGCAGGCTCGTTAATCCTTCAGCACATTCTCAGTGTGAACCAGTCAGCGTCCTCTGCTGCGCCTCAGCTGCACTCACTCTGCTGTCCACTGGATGCTGCACGAAGAAAACTGAGCTGCAACGGCTTTTAAACCGGAGTGAACCTGTTTACATCACATCAGCAGGTTTAAGTTAAACCTGTGAAACAGTGACAACTGTGCTGAGCAGAGCAGCATCACCGACTGAACACAGCCGACCTCCAGGTGGAGGGACCAACAGCAGCAGGGACTACGTCAGGTTCCAGTCCTGTCCGCCAAGACCAGAGATTCACCAGACATGGACGGATGAAGACTGGGAAAATGTGTCGTGGCCTGACGGAGCTGGATTTCTGCTGAGCTGCAGAGGGTCGGGGAGGGGGTTTTGTTTCTCAAAGCTTATTTTTAAAATCCTGTGAAATCATTTTAGTTTGTCAGAACTTCTCCGTCTCACTCAGCTGCTCCTTGTCTGTCTCTCAGCGTCTCTGCTGTATTTTAATTACGTGCGTTTCCTGATAATGAAAACCTGTGATAACGGCTCTTTTGTTGCTGCTGCTGATAAGCCCTACAGAGCCTGGATCATTGTTCTCCATTAATTAGTCTGTACCCTTGCCAGTGTTTGATGGCTGATGGCAGTGCAGCGGGACACCAAGCTTAAAGTCACTTTTAAATCTTCTGACGGGAGGTGTCCGCTCCTTCACCAACAGCTTGACATTTGCTGCTTTTCTTGGTCCCAGTCAGATGAAAACCAGCAGACTGAAGACTTCAGAGTCTGGGCTCTGAGCTCATTTTATAGACTAAACACTTAATGGAGAATATTACAGATAATGAAAATAACTGTCAGCTCCAGCCCTCAAACATGTTCTTGTTTAATTGAACTGTACAGTAACAAACTAACGAGTAAAAACACGACCAAACCTTTCCAACTTTTCCATTACACTTTAGTGAAATCACACAAATATACAAACTCAGCAGAAGGCAATGGCAATGGTATAAAAACTGACACAGGCTATTACATGAAGAAGATTCATCATCATCATCATCATCATTACATTGTAACTCAGCAAAAATAAAAACAAGGCAATGGCAAATGGTATCAAAAAATGGGCCCTGACTACATCCTGGAAAATGCTGCGTCAAGGCGACATGTGTTTTGAGTGAAAAAAACAAAAACAAAACAGTGTTTCCAGGCAGAGTGAATGAACGGCGGCGCCGCGGAGCAGCAGGCGGCAGATCGTGAGGCTTTGTCAGCGGACAGGGACGATATGAGCACAGTGACGTCGCTACAACCACATCAGCAGTGGACAAACAACAGTAAATCAACCACAGACGTGTCACACGTGGTTCACACGACTTACAATTTTTCTAAAAGCTTAGAAAAATTCCCTCAAACAAATGTTTTGAATGTTTTTGTGAATTTGGACTGAAAAAGGTGTGAGGATCAAACATCGTGTTAATCCAGAGACGTTACCTGTGATGGATTCATCTCCACCGTTCATCACGATTTGAATGTGGAACATTGTTAACTGAAGAACAGCAGAGCTGCTGCAGCCACACACGGTGGGCTGGGTCCACATTATACCCAATCTAATCAGGTGTGGTTTTGCTGCAGGTCTCAGGCCTGTGTGTGAGCGTGTGATTCCTGAGTGTCAGCTGTCATCACGATGATTGAGTCCAATAATCCTCTGATTAGGATCGGTACTGACCGTCCTCAGGTCCCTTTTGGACTGGGCCCTCTTCTTACAGGAAAACTAATTATGGGTCCAAAATTCCTGACGTCTTAAACAAACAGCTAAAAAGATTAAAGACGCTGGAGGCGTGAGGACCTTTAAGGATCTCACTGACTGTTTTACTTGACATCAGTTTGTGGCATCGCAGCAAACTCATCATTTGTGTTTACAACCCATCACAAAGCCTCGCGATCCGTCACCTGAAGCACCTGAAGCGCTGCCTGAATGAACAATCCCATCCTGAACTAAGACACAAGATCCAGTGTGAGCAGTGCTTCTCAACCAGTGGCTCGGGGACCCACACAGGGAACAACGGGGTGAAATCTGGGAGTTTGGCGCTGCAGTTTAAAATCCAGAACTTTGTTTAGAAAAGTGCTTACAGATAAAGTTAATTTGAATGTGGTAGATCCTGATCCCGCCGCAGCTGAGAAGCACCTGCTCAGATTAATAATAATTATAATCATAGTAATAATAATCATATTATGGTACAATAAAGACATCCGACTCCCCATTCAAGCTCAGTGGGGAGTCCAGTGATTTGCTGTTGCTATGATACAATGAAGCCCACTGGGATTCGCTGTCAGCTCGACTTGTCTGTCAACCAATCATCAGCAAGGAGTCTGCAGAGGTGGGAGGAGCTTAACGAGGGCGTGGTCAGTCAGATTTCCAAAGGGAGATCAGTGCAACAACTTAATTTTGAATGACATACTTTTCATTCTGAGGCTCCCACTAATTATAAATGTCAGTCGCATGTGTCTCACTTCAGTCACAGAGGGACAACTGATTCCATCGTTGGTATAAAATGGATTTTTCCTGATTTCCCAGGAAATCAGTGGGAGACTGACTGATTCCCAGAGGGAGAGCACGCTGACCTGCTTCTGAAGCTCCCGACTACTATTGATTTTCAATGAGAGATTCCTAAAAAAAAATCCAAGATCATATCAATTCAAATTCCATTTATTTCCAGTGGAAGATTAAAAAAAAAAAAAAAAGCCCACTGAGAGAGTTTTCTGGTCGATATCGAATGAGGAATTCATTCAAAATCCATTTCACACCAGAGATTAGCTCTTTCCCTCACTGAGCGTCTGTCCCTGCTCCCGTCGTCTGGATTAAGATGCAGAAGAGTCGAAACATTCGTACGACTGCTCTGACTGAGTGAAGTGAGTCTGATGGATGAATGTAATCAATCACATTGATTGATCTGTCACTGACTTCTCAGTTATCAGACAAATCAACAGAACTGATCATGGGCAGGACGGGAAACGACCAACCAGAACCTCAACTCGACTCTTTGTTTCAGTACGAAAAGCGAGGACTGATCAACAAAAAGAAAACACACGAACACGAACATCGGAGAACACGTTAACAACCAAACTGAAGGTTTAGAAGAGAACGGAGATAAATGTGATGAATAACATCAGAGTTTGTGAAGGTAAATGGTCGTTTCCGAGCCTGCACATGACACATGACCACGTGGACTGCGTGTGTGTGTATGTGTGTAAAAGTCCTATGTTGAGCTCTTCTCTCTCTTTAACGCTGTACAAGCAAATAAAATCGTGTTCATCCTCCCACAATAAATATAACTCATCATAAAAAATAAATTATAAGAAAAAGGAAAGTCAAAAATAATCAATAAATATCTCACTGCTGGAGAATGTCTACAACTCTGAGCCATCTGTGTGTGTGTGTGTGTGTGTGTAGATGGATGGACACTGCAACTAAAACAAGGTCAGTCCAATCTCTGTTTTCTTTACTGTTCCAGGAATTAGACCGGGCCCTCCCACCGGCCTCTTCAGTCCTTGTTACCTCCTCCCAGCTGTGTGTGCGTTTGGAAGATGGATATGATGATAGGATGTGTGTGTGTGTGTGTGTATGTTTGAGTGTGTGTGTGTGTGTGTGTGTGTGTGTATTTGAGTGTGAGTGTATATGTTTGAGTGTGAGTGTGTGTGTGTGTGTGTTTGAGTGTGTGTGTGTGTGTGGAAACGGTACTGATACAAGCGCTCAATCTCTCTCACACACACACACACACACACACACACACACACACACACACACTCAAACACACACACACACACACACACACACACACACACACACACACACACACACACACACACACACACACACACACACACACACACACACACACACACACACACTCAAACACACACACACACTCAAACACACACACACAAACACACACACACACACACACACACACACACACACACACACACACACACACACACACACACACACACACACACACACACACACACACACACACACACACACACACACACACACACACACACACACACACACACACACACACACACACACAGCTTGCTGCCACAGTGTAAAACCATCCAAACATCGATTTGTTTGGGGCCAAATTTAAACTCTATTACAGGACGGTGCAGGGTGGATCAGAGAGAAGCAGCAACATAAACCCTGTCGCCGACAGGAAGCTGAACGCAGGACGCTCACAGTGGCCGCTGACGTCTGGGTTAGTGTCGCGTACGTCTGAAATGTTGTGATACTCCTCCGGACTGAATGCCAGACCATGGATACAGATACCTGGACTGTACTTACTGAGACATGGGGATGCTTTTATAAAGAACAGGTTGTTTTAATGGAACGGGATGGAATGTTCTCAGATGTTTAATGTGTTCACACAAGCAGCCATACACGGAGAAAAGGGATTTAATGAACAACTGAATGCAGCTGTTTGTCTTCATGTGTGTTTACTGTGTCCAGGTAAATCATGTTGGTTTAATCCTTTACACCTGCCGCACAGAGATGTTTCTGACCTGTAGGCTGTTTAACCCTTTGCCTTCCATCCAGTGAGTTAGTGTGGTTTTTTTCTGTAGTTCATTTTTTGCTCGACTGGCTTAAATATTCCCTTTTCTTTGGACAGTCCTTCCGGACCGTGATACGTAGTGTGACAGTCCTGCATCTGGACCACACCTCTCTTTTGTTTGTGCTGATTTCTCCTCCTTTCTCTGCACAGGGAGCAGTTTCTCCTTCTCCTCTCAGAGACCTTTCTATCCTTGGCCGGTTTGATGGATGACGCTGTCTCCTTCTTTTTCTCCCTGATCAGTATTCTCCCTCTCTCCTGCTTTCAGTATTCCAGCAGCATCTCCCTCCATCCCCCTCTTTCTCCTCCTCTTCCTCCTGCATCCTCTCACTTCAGCATACAGAGAGAATCTGACCTCGCCTTTTCACCCTCATCCTCCTGTGTTCTACTCTAACATCCATTTCTCTTCTTCACCTCTTTGCCTGATCGAACCTGCTCCTCTTCCTTCTTTCTCCTCCTCTCTGCGGTTGAACTGTAATTTCTCCTCTTCCCCACTTTTCAGCATGCAGTGGAGGGTTCCTTCTCTTTTATATTGTTTCTGCATCATCCCTTTCCCTTCCTTTACACTCTCCTCTTCGGATTTATTTCTCCTCCTCAGTCTTTAGCGTGCTGAAGCTTCTAAAGGGAACTTCCATTTCATCACACAGACTAAAAGGTAAATTCCAATCAAAATGGCAATGAGAACAGTTTAGCAGATTTATTGCTTTCGATGGCTTCGTGTTCACAGGGCGATAATGGAGACCAAAGATCCAATGTGAGATTTCAAAAGCGTTAAAGATACGATCGGCTGATTTAAATGCTGCGACTGTAAAGAAAAAGATTTTTAATTGAGCTGCAGATACGATCAGTGGTTTAATGGCTGAGTTTCCACTGCAGCAGAAGCAGTAAGATCACACACACACACACACACAGAGGCTGGATGAACAGTGGTATTGGTATGGTAGTGGCTTTCCCTCCCTGTTCTATAATTAATCATCTAAAAGGCAGTCTCTTACCAGGGCCCTTCCTCCTCTTCCTCCCTTCCTTCCTTTTGGCCCCAAAGATTCAATGACAGTGAAACAACAGCAAGAAAGAAAAAAGGTGCTTTATAGCTTTATGGCATCGCACAGAGCCAGAAGAGACACTTCACCTGTGGCAGAACATTTTCAGACAACACACCGGCTTTTCCCCACAGTCTGAGTCAGACTGGTAAACCATGGATAAGTGTTGTTTTATGGTTGTCGTTAAAATGTACATGGACTCCCTGAAAAGCAGCTTTGATACCGGGCGGATTCTCCTGGTGAACTAAAGTACAAGTGAAGGCCTTTTAATTTGAAGAACTCCTGCAGGCACCATGGTGCTGCCAGGAAACGGACACTTCATGCTCATACGGTTCAGAGACGGTTTGTGGTAATGTGTCAACAGTCAACTCTGCAGATTTTTTTTTTATTATTGCAATTAACCTGAATAAATGAAAATCCCAACCTGTATGCATGGTTTACTAATCTATATGTGGATTATTATTATTATTATTTAATACAAGTGTTAGAGTGAGAATGGAGCTCTGAATGATACGAGTGATCCAGCTGTGCCAAGTGTAAATGTTCTGCCACAGAAACAAAGAGGTGTGAGGGGGGATGAGGGCTGCAGCATTGCCGTGTTAGAAAGTCCTCAACCTGACGTCTAACCATCATTCACACGGAGAATTATGAGCATAACACACTGGGTTCAGTTTTTTGAGTTAGGATTGGTCTGAAGTTCATCCCTGCATCTGTTTACCAGCATCAACAAGGCTGCTAATTTTTGAGTAAGGTAGGTGGGCTGTCCAGGTGGATGGAGGTGTGATTCCTCCGTCGGCACCTGAGTTTGGAAAAAATATTTATACTTTCAAATGTAAGGGTGTAGAATTGAGACTGAGCCGACAGTGTGAAAGCGCTCTCATTCTTCTTTAGGATGCACAAGAGCACGTCAAGAGCTCATCAACACAAAAACTCCATCTGAAGCAAACATGCAACCATTTAACCCCTTTCAAACACCACCCAAACCTCCAGGCCGAGCCTCCATCCAGCACACTGCGCTCCTCTTCTCTTCAAACAAACATCCAGTTTGGAAAAAAAGTTCCAAAAAGTCCTGTTTGTTTTTCTTCCTTTGACAAACTGAGACGAGATTCGGTTCAGCTCCTACAGGACAGACTCGTTCAGTCTGGATAGATCCAGTTTGACCTGGTGTGGTCCGGTCCGGTGTGACAGTGTGAGGATGGGGTTGGTTTGGGCTTGGTCTGATCCATTGCTCCATCTCCTGGCTCTCTCTCTGTCACCAGACTCTGATGTAAAGTAACGTTCAGCTTTATACAAGTTCAGCTCCATAAAATCCATACTGTCGAATCCACAAAGTTCGTATTACATGATAACATTTCAATATTTCTTTTTTCCTTTCTTTTTGTTTTCTTTTTTAACTTTTATACTTTGTCATCATTATTATTATTATCTTTCTTTTTTTGTTGTTTACAATTATGGCCACAAGTCTTAAGAGTTCTTGAGTCCGGTGCAGTTAAAACTCCACTACGGGTTGTTTTTGATCCAGGTTTGGTCCGAGTCCGGTCCAGTTCTGACATGATCCGGTCCGGTCTTTACATGGCACTGGGCTTGTAGCTCTGCACAGTATTTACCCCTGGGCACAGTTAGCATGGCACGGTAAAGCATGGCTGTATGTGGGTGAATGTGCAAGGTCCTACGATAAGGTGATCTGCACCAGCCAGAGTCACAGTTGACTGATTGGTGCTGAATCCAGAACCCCGTTTTCCAGGTCGTTCCGGTCCTGAACAAAGCCGATCAGTCTACTTTTGGAAGTGTTTCACTTCCAATATCAGCGAGTCAACCTGCTTATTTACAGACCTTGCCTATGTGCCTGTGCTGGAATGTATTCAAAACATTATTCTGTATTTGTTTCTATTCATTTCAACTTAATTGTTCACAATTCTGGTGAAATCCACAGTCTTGATTGGTCGGGCAGTACATTACTAAAGAGTCTTCCTGGCCAATACGATGGCCAGAGGCCAGCATGACTGACCAATGACGGAGCAGGGTCAAGGGGGTGGGGAAATAAAAAGTCGAGTGAAAAGTAAACAAGGAAAAGAAGGGGAGGTTAGAGAAGGAGATGAAATGAGGAAAATGGGTCAAAGCAAAAGTAAGGCGAGAAATCCTCAGGATTTGAGGATGGATGGAAGGGAAGAGAAGATGATGGGAGGAAAGGACAGGTTTATGGACACAGGTACTGGTCGGTCGGTAGGCATCAGGCTCAGTGTGCTGTGGTATAGAATGATTGTCCAGAGAAAAACATCGAGTGGTTATTTAAAACAGCAACTTTAGATTCTGACGAGGCTTGGCCGAACAGTCCAAGGTCAGGTCAAATAGTCCCGGCTCAGAGAGTCCTTCTCTGCAAAGATGAATTCCTGTTATCTTCCACCTGGACTCCACATCTTTTGAGACTAAGCAGTGATTTATAGGTTAGGTCAAGTCATCAGTTTATTTGCTTCCTTCTCCTTCATTAAAGCTTGAAACAACCTTACGAATCCTTCACAAACAAGTCCAAAGTTGGGTCCTTCCAAATGAAGACTTGATTCTTCTTACCTTAAATCTGAATCGTAACAGACAAGGCTAAGGATTTCAGGGTGAGGACAAAGTCCAAAGTAGGAGCATCAGTAAGAGGCCTCAAACTTCTGCTTAGCATTGACTTGATCTTTTGATATTAAGCCCAGATTCAACAGGCCTACACTGAGGTCTTCATGGTAAGGTCAAGTCTGTTGGGATTTTGCAGTGATCTTCTGATCATTCGCTTAGTTTCTTGTTCTCGTAGAACAGACCAAACATTTTAAGGTGAAGTCTGTAACTTTAACAAAAACTTGATTTGACCTTTTGCTCTTCAACCGAGCGTCCAGACGGTTCCAAACCAGGCTGGGAATCCTGAAGTCAGGTTGGTCACTACAAATGTCACATCCCTTGTTTGGTGAAACCTGACTCAGACTTCAGCCTAGTATCCAGGTTTTTCCACAGCCATGTCCCCCTCGCTATGGTCCCTGCTTACTCCTGCGATGAATGTAAATCCAAATCCAAACCGACAGATTTCATTCCATACTGTAGTCATGTTGTAAATGTGTCCACATCGGTTTGGAAACAGATTTTCTGCCCCAAAACCCACTGAACGGAGGTAGTTGGGGTCCTAGCCCGCCAGTTAGTCAGTCTTCAAATCAATCAATCAATCAATCTACAAATAAATTACTGATGGATTGATCGCCAGAGGGCCGGAGCTGTGGTGGTCAGTTCGGTCCAGCACGGAGTAGTTCAGCTGACTGTTCGAACAGTTCAGAAAAACAAAATGCCTTCCCCCTCCCCAATTCTTCCTCCCCATCCCCCATCGATCCATCAATCCATTGGTCCATCAGTCCATTTGTCCTTCGCCTCCTCTCAGCTGCTCCCAGACATCAGGTTAATGGCTTGCTCCAGTTTGTGCCTCAGTTTGTGTTTGCGACAGTAACCATCCCGGTCCAACGCTGTCAGGATCTGCAGGGACAGAGGAAAGACGTAAGATATTATACCAGACAAAGGACAAAGGAAATAAGGGTATAATGTGTCTTTAGTCATGCCTCCATTATTGCTGATGAACAGTGTAAACACTGATGTGTACTCTCCATATTCCGACGCTCCTGCTGTCCGTTCAACAACTAAAAAAATACCACTGATCCAAACAAAAAAGTTAATTTGGCACCATGAGGGCGACAATTTTGGTTCTGAGTGAAATGTAAAATAAGCCCATACACTCCAGCTACATCCTTCAGCCTCTCATGCAGGGTACAGAGGCAGTCCCAGGCCAAGTGTTTTCTGGGTCGGCCCCCAGGCCTCCCGTCAGCCGGACATGGCTGGAAGACCTCCACTGGGAGGCGCCCCGTGAGCATCTTGATCAGACGCCAGAAGCACCTCAAATGGCTCCTTTCAACATGAAGGACCAGCAGTTCTACTCTGAGCTCCTTCTGGATGTCTTAGCTTCTTACCTTATCCCTAAGGTTAAGCTCAGACTCCCTGCAAAGGAAACTCATTTTAGCTGCTTGCATGAGCAGTCTCACTGTTACTACCTACAGCTCATGCCCATGGCTGAGACTGAGACCTTTGCCTTCAGACTCAGCCCCGTCTTCAGCACGATAGCCCGGGGTATCAGTGTCAGTGCGAACTAGACTCTGAGGTAGTTGAACTCCTTCCCTTGGGGCAGTGACTCACTCTCAACCCAAAATGAGGAATCCACACTTTTCTCAGGGTCAGCAGCAGGTGGCTTCAGTGTGGAGTGGAGAGGACACCTGTTAAAATCCGCCCTGGAGTATATTTGAAGAGGCAAAAGTAGATGTGGTAACTCCTGGTCTCAATGGACCTGGAAAAATACGCCCAGTCCCTTCAAAACAGGTGCAGCCCACCGTCTCATCCCCCACTTCACATGTGGCTGCAGATCACTGATACTAAACTTAAACTGTCCAATAGAAGTGTGGCTGCTGACGTGTGCCAGTGAGGCGGGGTTCAACCTGCCCCACCCCTCGGACCCCCTCACCCATCCCCACTTCACTGCAGATCACTGATACTAAACTCCTTGTACTTGTTGATGTAGAAGTAGAGCTCACTGAGTGCGCTCAGTGTGTTGAACTCGTTGCCATGGAGACGGGACTGCTCAACCAGGTATGCGTCCATGTCCTGATCACTGATACTCGGCATCTTTGCAATATCCCTGTAGTACCTGCAGGACACACACACACACACACACACACACACACACACACACACAGAGTTGTGTATAACCTCATACTTTAGTAACTGTATCAACAAGTTAATGTGTTGTTTTACGGTTAATTTATCCAGATAATTACTTAGTAATTATTAAGTCTTTGATGCTAATTGTATAATTTTTTAGCTCGCAATTACCACATGAGTCTTCAGCACTAATTAATATGATTTATGTCATTTTTTTTCTTTGCAGTATATAAAAGTCTGACAGGTAACTCTCACTGCTCCTCTTTCAGTTGGAGATATTTGATCCTCTCTGAAACTGGACTTGGTTTATTTTCACAGATTGTAGGTCACTGATCTGGCCGTTTGGTGGGATTGTTTCGAATGTGTCCCCTGTGCTGCTGGTGTGTGAACTAACTAGTTAGCAGGTCAGCTGAGCGGTTAGCTACCTCTCCACCCAGCTCTTGTAGTTGGGTATGTCTTTAGCGTAGAGCAGCTTGTTGGACGGCGAGTCTTTGCCGAGTCTGTGTTCGGACGTCGAGCAGGAGTCCATGAAGGTCTGAGCGACGACTGACAGACAGGCGTCGGTGATGCTGCTCTTATGAATGTCGAACACAAACTGAGGATTTTTAATGACGTTGACCCAGAAGCGGAGAGGAAGGCTGCACACAGAGGAAACATCAGGTTAGATTAAACTGATTCTCTGAACCGGTCCTGTGAGTAAAGTCTGTGCTGTCGTTTGGTTTCCTCTCTCCTCTCCTCACCAGTTGCTCTTCCAGGTATGTCGGACGTCTGGGTCGCTGATCTGTCGTTTGTCGGCCTGTTCATCCAAGAAGTCAAACATGTACTTGATAGCCAAAGGGAGCGCAGAGCCGCGGTGGGCGGTGCTAAACACTGTCTCAAACAGGTCGTCCACAAACTTCTGTAGCGTCCCCTGGTGGTGACAGGACCAAAGCTTAGCATTAAATATTTAAACAGCCATGATTTACATAAATAAATAAAAATAACTGACAAATTTGTGTTTGTCAAAGTGATTAAATGAAACAGGAAACCTGAATCTACCTTTGTAGCCAGGAGTCTGGTCAGGTAGATTTCAGAGACCATCTTGCTTCCTCTGTCTCCTTCTCTCTGGTCGCTGTGCTCGTGATTCTTCACCAGGTGCCACAGTTTAGTTCCTGGAAACACACACAGAACCACATGTGTAAACAGTACAGCTGTTTCCTGTCTTTACTGCACGTTGGTTGAATACATGAAAACTATTCATGCTTTTATTTTGAAAACTTACTTTACTTTAAGGACCCAGGTTTTTTTTCACTACGCATGTGGTTATTTTTGGCGGGTAATTATTCAGAAAATGCCCCTGTCCACAGTGGCAGATATACACGACGTGAACACACCATCACACCTCTGCTGCTACTACTGCTGCAGTACCTGTCTCCTGGTCTGGGGTGATCATTGGAGCTCTGGATCTCAGACTGTCAGGACTGCTGGACGTTCGGAGTAACGACTCTGAAGACACAAAGACACAGTGATAAGTTACCTTCTGTGGTCAGTGATAAGGTAAGAGTGTGTGTGTGTGTGTGTGCACTGTACCGTATCTGCTCAGGGATCTGGTGAAGGTGAAGGAGTTGGCGATGTTATAGGCAGAAACCTGCTTCTGGACCAGCGCCACCAGAGAGCCGTCTGTTACCTAGCAACACATCAATCAGTCAGTCGATCGCTCCATCAGTCAGCTGACTAATTATCCATTCAGTCAGCAAACTCAGTCGGTTCTTATCCCGTCCAGAATCTGGACGTGTCACAGTGGGAACTGATAAGAATCAAAACCCGAACCCGAGACTGAGCCTGAGCCCGAGCCCGAGACTGAGCCTGAGCCTGAGCCTGAGACTGAGACTGAGCCTGAGCCTGAGACTGAGACTGAGCCTGAGACTGAGCCCGAACCCGAGACTGAGCCTGAGCCCGAGACTGAGCCTGAGCCTGAGCCCGAGACTGAGCCTGAGCCTGAGCCTGAGACTGAGCCTGAGCCTGAGACTGAGACTGAGCCTGAGACTGAGACTGAGCCTGAGCCCGAGACTGAGCCTGAGACTGAGCCTGAAGTCCGGATTAAAGTGGTGTGTGTGTGTGTGTGTGTGTGTGTGTGAATCTGTGTGCGTGCGTGCGTGTGTGTGTGTGTGTGTGTGTGTGTGTGTGTGTGTGTGTGTGTGTGTGTGTGTGTGTGTGTGTGTGTGAATCTGTGTGTGTGTGCGTGCGTGTGTGTGTGTGTGTGTGTGTGTGTGTGTGTGTGTGTGTGTGTGTGTGTGTGTGTGTGTGTGTGTGTGTGTGTGTGTGTGTGTGTGCGTGTGTGTGTGTGTGTGTGTGTGTGTGTGTGTGTGTGTGTGTGTGTGTGTGTGTGTGTGTGTGTGTGTGTGTGTGTGTGTGTGTGTGTGTGTGCATGTGTGTGTGTGTGTGTGTGTGTGTGTGTGTGTGTGTGTGTGTGTGTGTGTGTGTGTGTGTGTGTGTGTGTGTGTGTGTGTGTGCGTGTGCATGTGTGTGTGTACCTGGTAGTGTGCCAGCGTGTTCAGTCTCTTCCAATCGCTCTCGATCTTTGTGGTCACGTCCTCGTCCTGCAGGATGATCCTGGTCAGTCGGCCCTGACGCCACTCTGACAACACAAACGCACAGTGACACACTGACTGATCACAGTCTCACAGTGAGCAGCTGTAGGTTGAGTCAGCTGTTAGATTTTTTGTCAGTCCTCAGTTTAGGGAGTTTTACGTCCTGACAGAGGGACAGTGGGTGTTTGACAGACATGACATGAGACAGATGGTGAGGACAGTTTGTCTGGCTGCTGTCTCTGCTGCTGAGAATGAGGACTAGAGGTCACAGTCGGTGAGGACAGGAGAGACAGACGAACAGATTCATGAGCTGACGGATATTTTTCGGTCTGCTGATCTTCGACAGTCAGAGCACAGAGTTTATCTCAGTGAGTTAAAGAACATGTTGCTCATTGTTTTTAACTTTAAGTTACATTTAAATTTAATTCTGATTTAACAAAGTCCAACGGAAAAACGGAAAGTTTTTGACAGAACACAGTTTAACAGAGTGAGTTCATCACTGGATTCGCTCCGTCCATGAAGTGAACAACAGCCGAAGTCAGATGCATACAGATGCATACAGATGTAGCATAACATCAGAGTCATCGCGTGTCTGTGACGTGAACAGTTACCGAGGTCCATGTCGTCGGCCTGAGGTCTCTGTGAGAACGGGATTCCTTTGTAAACGGCGTCCAGCAGTTTGTCTTTGACCTGAGTCACAGTGTCACAGTTCAGCACCTTCACCGGCACCTCTGTCCCCGCCTCGCCCTCCGGAGGGATACACATCAGAGTCTGAGGGGGAGGAAGACAGAGGGAGGGAGGGGGGGGGGGGACGCACCAAACTTTGTTATGGGTGTGTGTCTGCGTGTTTGCTACATTGTCGACACAGGGAGGGAAACCTCGTTATCAACTGGCTATTGGACACACACACACACAGAGCTGAAACAGTTGTATGTGATTCAGTGTAATGTTAGCGTCACAGAGTGTGAGTGTGTGTGTGTGTGTTACCAGCTGCTTGTAGTCGATCTGCTGTCTGATGAGCTTGTCTTCGCTCAGAGAATAGCGAGCTTCTCCTGTGATGGCGTCGATCGGGCCTTTCTCCATCTGCTGCTTTATGGCACAGTACAGCATGAAGAGAGGTTCGCCGGCACACTCCTGACAGACAGACAGACAGAAGCCGTCATCACCACACTTTACCTCAGAACAGATTTCACCAATCCACTTCATTTCCTATGAATAAATTAACTGCAGCCATGATCTTATTGGTCACGGTCAGAGTGGAGAAGGAGAGATTAACAGGGTCAATTAGGAAGAGGAGGGAGGAATCAGGGATAGAAGGAAGGAAGGAGGAGGGAGGGAGGGAAGGAAGGAGGAAGGAAGGAGGGAGGAGGAAGGAGGAGGAAGGAGAGGGAGGAGGAAGGAGGGAGGAGGGAGGGAGGGAGGAGGGAGGGAGGGAGGAGGAGGAGGAGGGGGAGGGAGGGAGGGAGGGAGGGAGGAGGGAGGGAGGGAGGAGGGAGGAGGAGGGAAGGGAGGAGGAGGGAGGAAGGAGGGAGTGAGGGAGGGAAGGAAGGAGGGAGGAGGAGGGAGGGGGAGGAAGGAAGGAGGAGGAGGAGGGAGGGAGGGAGGGAGGAGGGGAGGAGGGAGGGAGGAAGGAGGGAGGGGGAGGGAGGGAAGGAGGAGGAGGGAGGAGGGAGGGAGGAGGAGGGAGGAGGAGGAGGAAGGAGGAGGAGGGGAGGGAGGGAGGAAGGAGGGAGGGAGGGAGGAAGGAGGGAGGAAGGAGGGAGGGAGGAGGAAGGGAGGGAGGGAGGGAAGGAGGAGGAGGGGGAGGGAGGGAGGGAGAGGAGGAGGAGGGAGGGAGAGGGAAGAAGGAAGGAGGGAGGAAGGGGAGGAGAGGGAGGGAGGAGGGAGGAGGAGAGGGGAGGAGGGAAGGAAGGAGGGAGGGAGGGAGGAGGGAGGAGGGAGGGAGGGAGGGAGGGAGGGAGGAGGGAGGGAGGAGGAGGGGAGGAGGAGGAGGAGGGAGGGAGGGAGGAAGGAGGGAGGAGGGAGGAGGAAGAGGAGGGAGGAGGAGGAAGGAGGAGGGAGGGAGGAGAGGAAGGAGAGGGAGGAGGAGGGAGGAGGAAGGAGGGAGGGAGGAGGGAGGAGGGAGGGAGGGAGGAGGGAGGGAGGGAGGGAGGGAGGAGGGAGGAGAGGGAGGAGGAGGAGAGGGGAGGAGGAGGAGGAGGGAGGGAGGGAGGAGGGGGAGGAGGGGAGGGGGAGGGAAGGAGGAGGGAGGGAGGAGGAGGGAGGGAGGGAGGAGGGAGGGAGGGAGGGAGGAGGAGGGAGGGAGGGAGGAGGGAGGGAGGAGGAGGAGGGAGGGAGGGAGGAGGGAGGAGGGAGGGAGGAGGAGGGAGGAAGAGGAGGGAGGGAGGAGGGAGGAGGAGGAAGAGGAGAGAGGAGGAGGGAGGGAGGGAGGAGGAGGAGGAGGAGGGAGGAGGAGGGGAGGAGGAAGGAGGAGGAAGGGAGGAGGGAGGAGGGAGGAGGAGGGGAGGGAGGAGGAGGGAGGGAGGAGGGGAGGAGGAGGGAGGGAGGGAGGAGGAGGGAGGAGGGAGGGAAGGGAGGAGGGAGGAGGAAGGAGGGGGGAGGGAGGAGGAGGAAGGAGGAGGGGAGGAGGGAGGAGGAGGAGGGAGGAGGGAGGGAGGGAGGAAGGGAGGGGAGGAGGGAGGGAGGGAGGGAGGAGGGGAGGGAGGAGGGAGGGAGGGAGGGAGGAGGAGGGAGGGAGGGGGAGGAAGGAGGGAAGGAGGAGGGAGGGGAAGGAGGGGAGGAGGGGGAGGGAGGAAGGAGGGAGGGAGGGGAGGAGGGAGGGAGGGAGGGGGGAGGGAGGGAGGGAGGAGGAAGAGGAGAGAGGAGGAGGAGAGGAGGGAGGAGGAGGAGGGAGGGAGGAAGGAGGAAGGAGGAAGGAGGGAGGAAGGAGGAGGGAGGAAGAGGAGGGAGGAGGAGGGAAGGAGGAGGGAGGGAGGGAGGGAGGGAGGGAGGAGGAGGAGGAAGGAAGGAGGAGGAGGGAGGAGGAAGGAGGGAAGGAGGAGGAGAGGAAGGAGGAGGGAGGGAGGAAGGAGGAGGAAGGAGGGAGGGGAGGAGGAGGAGGGAGGAGGAGGGAGGGAGGGAGGGAGGGAGGAGGGGAAGGAAGGAAGGAGGAGGAGGGAGGGAGGAAGGAGGAGGAGGGGAGGAGGAGGAGGAGGGAGGAGGAGGGAGGAGGGAGGGAGGAAGGAGGAGGAGGAGGAGGGAGGGAAGGAGGGAGGGAAGGAAGGAGTGCGGGAGGGGAGGAAGGAAGGAGGGAGGAAGGAGGGAGGGAAGAAGTGAGCAAACTGAATTACCTTGAGGAATCGATGCAGCAGGAAGGTGAACCAGTTAGTCAGCATCTTCTCAGCGACAGACTCCGTCCTGAACACACAGAGGTCAAAGGTCAGCTCGGCTGCATGCTCTGTTTGAACTCTGATCCACAGTCAAAGATATTTCATTCACACAGCCAACAAATAAATAGGTAAACAGAATTTTATTTTTCATGTCTCATGTCCGCGAACATGTATGTCTCGTGTGAAGGTGGCGTGCTCACCTCCTCAGCAGCAGCTTGGGATGGTTTCTGTTCTCCAGGTTTTTCTCGATCAGGTCGGCGAGCAGCTGTTTTAACACCACGGTGGCGTATTCCATCCGACCCTGAGGAGACGGACATTCGGTCAGCTACGGCCGTTAGATTAAATCCATCAGTGATGAACATCAGTTATTAACATCCACAGGGAATCTACTGACCAGTTAGCAACAGTAATTCACAGATATCAGCACATCAACAACCTCAGCGCTCCAAAGGATTCAGTGATGAACAGACACATCATTAACTATTAGCAACTATTGATAATTCTACATGTATTGATTAAGAGCCTCAAACACAATGAAGAGGCACCTGCAGAGCAGCCATGAGCAGCGAGGCCACGTTGCCTCGGTCTCTCATGGAGAACGACCTCTGAGCCTCCAGAGTGTGGATGAAGGTCAGGAGGAACATCTTGTTGTTGAGCAGCTGACTGAAGAGACGCAGAGCTTTCTCTACGTTCGCCGGAGACTGAAACACACACACACACACACACACACACACACTTTTCATTTAGTGTGTCTGAGACCTGATGTAACCTGATGTTGTGATCAGGATCTTTCTTTGTTCTGGGCGAGTTTCTCAGTTAAACTGCCTCCTTCTCTCATTTCAGTCTGTTATAAACCAGTTATTCCATATTCACCTCTTTCTCAAATTCAGTTCATTACATTATGAAACGATGTATTCAGTTTCTAATAAAATGTCCATAATCCACAGAGAAATCCCAGAAAGACGCTCCTTCTCGCTGCAGCTGCTGCCTCAGAGCCGTCAGTGAGCAAGCAGCAGCTACTCACTGACAATGCAACACAGTTTTCATGGAGCCATTTTGCCAAAATCTGAACAAATGTAGGCTAAATTCTTCAAGTTCCAACAGTTAGAGCAAAGTTAGCGACGATTCAGACAAAGAAATGTAACTGATGTGAACAAATCCATGAATATTAATATTCTTCATGTTGGATTATAAATATTAAACTCGCTGTTGTAAATGTCCCAGTGACGCCGCCTCACTCCTGATATGGTCTGTTACCAAACTCTAATTTTCATTCAAACTTCAACAAATCTAAACCAGGACAAGGATCAAAAATTCAGAAAAAAAAACAAGAAATTCTTTGGAGATAATGATAATAAAAAAGTTCACGGAGGATTAAGGAGACAGAAAACCTCCGGAGCTCCCGTCGGTCCACTGAGAACAGAGCTTCAGACAAAGAAACTTTTTCTGCCATTTCTCATCAAATTCATGGAAACCCCTCCACCCAGGGACTAATCTACTTCCACACCTAGTTATTAGGATCCGAGAAAATCTAATTCATAGCTGTGGATGCTGAGAACAGAGGCTCAGTGGCTCAGAGCTCCCTGCTGGGTTCACTTAATTAAAGCTGAATGGAGGCCCGGACGCCGTGGATACTGTGGAGGGATGTTCTGTTTCACTACGCTGAAAGTTTTCTGAAGTAGCTCTGACTACTTCTGAAGAGCTTCTGG
>CM028885.1:23373833-23378833 GCA_016801885.1 Toxotes chatareus | reverse complement strand
GACACTCCTCCTTGTCGATATAAACGGTGACACTGCTGCCGGCGTCCAGGTGTCGACCGGTCACTGTCAGCCTGGTTCCCCCAGAGACAGGACCCTTCTCTGGACGAACTCGACTGAAACTGGGGCTCTGCAGGAGGAGGGGGAGAAGGAGGAGGAGGAAGAGGAGGAGCAGAAGGAGGAGGAGGAGGAGGAGGAGGAGGAGGAGGAAGAACAATGCATTAAATACATGTGTAGAATTTAGCTGAAAAAACTCCTCCCAAAATGCATTTCAGTAAAACTGTCATGGCGACAGATCTGAGAGCTCATTACAGAACAGTAACGCAGCTGAGGTTTATGGTTTCTGGTCTATGAGATTAGAACAGCCTCATAACCAACAAAGAACACAGGCAGCCGCTCAGTGAGCCGGCGTGTTGACTGACAGTGAGACTGACCAATCGGTTCGTGTGCATCTCTCACCCAGACCCTGGTCCATCTGCTGGTTTTTACTTCCGCTGTCTGGATCTGGTTCAGAGGTTTTTGATATTCTAATCTTTTTTTCAACATTTCCATGATGATATTTTCAGCAGAGTCTCATCAGCAGGTTTGGACGTTACAGAAGAAACTGTGAAGCCGCTGCAGTGATCACAGCTTGTTTACTTCCTGTAATCAGTCTGTAGCTTCGCTCTCATCTCACCGCAGCGCCGTCACACTCAAACCTTCCCCGTCTTTGTCCCGCACATGCTAAACCCAACAAACCCAGTTGGACGAACACGAGGACACGACCCCCCGTTCCCTAATCCCACCCTGATTACAGAAACATGATGTTTAAGGAGCCAGATGTGCTGACAGTGACCCGGACACTCACCACGAAGGAGTACGTCTGCGTGGAGAGGGTTCGGTACTCGGCGCTGCAGACGCCGATGCAGAGCTCCACAGGTCCTCCTGGAGAGTGAGGGAGGAGGGCTTCGGCCATGTCGCACACAATCCTGCAGCCACACGGACAGAGTCAGAACACGCCTCTGACACGCTCTCTAACACACACACGCGCTGACACACACTCACACACTGACCTCTCAGCGCTGATGTACTGCGAGGGGACGGGGTTACAGCGGACTCCCGCCACCTGAACGTGAGCGATCTCCTTCACCTGCAGACCCAGGTTCTCCCCCTCGATCGTCACCCGCGTTCCCCCCTCCCGGGGTCCTGTCAGGGGGTCGATCTGTGGGGAGGGGGGGAGTGTCAGGGCAGGTGCTAACACAGTAACCGAGGGACAGAAACCTGCATTTCTCCTGTTCACTGTTCATCATTTGTTTAAGAGTCTGATCTGCTCCTTTTATTTCCTGTCCCCCTTCATACAGTTGGGTCTCTGGTCTCCGGGTCTCCGGTCTCAGGTCTCTGGTCTCAGGTGTCTTACCTTAGTGATGCGTGGGTGGCTGCAGCGCAGGTTGTGTCGACCGTGGTGCATCCAGTTCTGCTCCGGGGACGGACAGTGCTGATGCAGGAGACACTTTCTGGTTTCTGTGCACCATCCGCAGTCGAAGGCTGGAGGAGCTTTGAGACACTGACCGCAGCTGGAGCGCTGAGCCTCACACTTATACAGCAACGCTGGCAAACACAGCAAACGCACAATCAACACAACGGACTCACTGAGTCTGCAGGAAGCTGTTCCTGCTGCGGAGCTGAGGATGAATATTCTCACGAAACACAACAAATATTCCCTTTTTCAAAGTCACGTGACCAAAGGTTTGTTTTCTTTAAATGTGGCCGATCGATTGTTTTCATGATCAATCTGATGTTTACTCTGTTAAATAATCAGCAACAGTTACAAACCCAGAGATCACATGACGACATCAGAGAGAAACACCAGAGGCTGATAAACCACCCGAGAGAAGAACTGATCAAAACTGATCAACTAATTGATTCATTGTTTCAGCTCAGAACAAACATTATTTTTCATTTTTACATTCAAACCTGAAAATAATGAATGAAGCATAAAGAGTTGTCTCTGCTGACATCATCGTAACAGCTTTTACCTTTCATAGACGAAGGCTTGTCGATGAAGAAATCTCCGTCCCAGACGATGGAGAAATCCACGGGGAGATCACCGGCCTCGTCCCCCTCGTACCAGTACTACAGAGACACAGAGACACTTGTTCAAACACTTTGACACCATGCGATTCTGTGTTAATTATGATCAAGAGGCAGGAAGAAACTTTAATGAAAGGAGAAGAAGAAACAGGAAACAAAGAAAAGCCATGAATATGAATGACAGTGTGTTTAAGAAGAGCAGCAACACATGGTTCCAGTGTATTGATCATGTATTAGAACTAAGTGTCAATCACTAACTGATGTTTACACAACTCAGCTGCAACAGCAAACAGGTTTTAAGGATCAGAGGAACTTATCAGTCTCCAGGAGGTGGACAGCACCTCCAGAGACCACGTCCACATCCAGAGTCCTGTCAGTGGCTCAGGTTCGATGTAAGTCAACAGGTTGAACCCAGGTTGTATTAAATCAGACCAGGATCTTTCCCTGACCTGAACCAGGTGCTGCGAGTCTGAACAGAACCAGAACCTGTTTCACTGCAGGTGGATGCTGAACTGAAGACAAACAGGACGTCTCTGAACGTCTCAGTCTCCTGTAAAGACTCTTTTCTGTTGCAGCTGCACAGGAACATGATTCCTCAGAGACTCAGAGATTAGAGTAATATTAGAGATATTAGAGAATAACGAGCAGCTCGTTTGAAGACGGATGGATTGTTTCAGGATTTGCTGCTTTTCTGTGTCATTTATCCAAAACAATGACTCATCAAAAAACAAATTACTTTTCATCCATAATGTAAATAACTGTTAGTTCTGTAAAACCATAGAAATATATTTACAGAAAAACACAGAACAGGTCAATGAACAGCATCTGTGTTCAGCTCAGCACACACACACACACGCGCACACACACACACACGCACGTGCACGCACAAAGCAAAGCAGTAGGTCTCCATGGTAACCAACAAAAAGCAGTCAGAGACAACATAATGGATTTAGAGCTGATAGGAACCTGATCTACCTGCAGGTCTGTGTGTCTCATCTTAGATAAACAGTGTGTGTGTGTGTGTGTGTGTGTGTGTGTGTGTGTGTGTATGTGTGTGTGTGTGTATGTGTGTGTATGTATGTGTGTGTCTGTGTGTGTATGTGTGTGTATGTATGTGTGTGTCTGTGTGTGTGTGAGAGTGTGTGTGTGTGTGTGTATGTATGTGTGTGTGTGTGTGTGTGTGTGAGAGTGTGTGTGTGTGTGTGTATGTGTGTGGTCTCTGTGAAATGAACAGCACAACTCATCATCTCCAACGCTGCAGAAGAGGCAGAGAGAGGCTGTGTCCTGAATATGTCAGCTCAACACACCAGATAATCTGAGACCACACACACACACACACACGCACGCACGCGCACACACACACACACACAGACACACACACGCTCACACACACATATGTACAAAGAAACAGTGAAAGTAGAGTGAAGTGTTTTCTGAAAGACTGAAATTCTGTGTATTTCTGACTGAGGTCTGCTGCTCATTTCATTAATGTAAAGCCACACACACACACATACACACACACACACACAGACACACAAATTAACACATTTGATTAAGTCAGTTTCAGTTGAATATTCCTTCCTCAGCAAAAACTACTTCACCCTCTGACCAGAGTTTTACTGCATTTTACCTCACACACACACACACACACACACACACACACACACGTATACACACACACACGTGCACACACACACACACACAGAGTTATGAATAATGTGGTCGTTCTTGTGGCCCTGCAGAAAAGATCATTTTAATATCAACGTTTTATTAATTTCAGTCGTGTGTGTGTGTGTGTGCGTGTGTGGTGTGTGTGTGCGTGTGCGTGTGTGTGACTCAGAGTGATGACCACACAGCTGAAAAATGTGGACGACCAAGAAGAGAGATGTGTGTGTGTCTAATGCCCTGATTTTCCAATAAAAGCAGCCAGCTGAGCCCAACACAGCATCACTTAGACTACTGAACACACACACACACACACACACACCACACCACACCACACCACACACACACACACACACTCACAGACTCACACACTCATGGAAAAAGAAAATGAAAGGAGAAGCTGCTGTTGAACACACACACACACCTGGATGCATCAGGTGATGGTTAGATGATGGCTGAGTGATTGTTGGGTGATGGTTGGGTGATGGTTAGGTGATGGTTGGGTGATGGTTGGGTGTTGGTTGGGTGATGGTTGAGTGATGGTTAGGTGATGGTTGAGTGATGGTTAGGTGATGGTTGGGTGATGGTTGAGTGATGGTTAGGTGATGGTTGGGTGATGGTTGGGTGATGGTTGGGTGATGGTTGGGTGTTGGTTGAGTGATGGTTAGGTGATGGTTGAGTGATGGTTAGGTGATGGTTGGGTGATGGTTGAGTGATGGTTAGGTGATGGTTGGGTGATGGTTGGGTGTTGGTTGGGTGTTGGTTGGGTGTTGGTTGGGTGATGGTTGGGTGATGGTTGGGTGATGGTTGAGTGATGGTTAGGTGATGGTTGAGTGATGGTTAGGTGATGGTTGGGTGTTGGTTGGGTGATGGTTGAGTGATGGTTAGGTGATGGTTGAGTGATGGTTAGGTGATGGTTGGGTGTTGGTTGGGTGATGGTTGGGTGATGGTTGGGTGATGGTTAGGTGATGGTTGAGTGATGGTTGGGATGGGTGAGTTACTTCCACAGTGACTGAGAGTCATAAAACTGCAGCAGATCTACACTCAGCCTGTCTTCATATTTCTGTCAGTGTGCGTACACACAGCTCAGTTGTGAATTTGCACAGAGTTTGGTGTGTGTGGCTGAAGCCCCCCCCATGAAGTTTCCTTGTGTGTCTGCTGGTGTTGTGTGTCTTTGTGTGTCTGCTGAGTGCTGTCATGTAACTGTGTGATCTACGTTGTGTGTTACTTGGCTTGTTATTCTCTGTAATTCACGGGGAAATATTTCT
>CM028885.1:23321333-23363833 GCA_016801885.1 Toxotes chatareus | reverse complement strand
GAGGAAACAGGAAACCTGTTTGTTTCTGCTGTTTTATCAGACGGAGTTTTTCTGCAGGCTGCGCTCAGAGTGTCCTTCATCCCTCTGATGAACTAAACCAGTGCGATGATGATGATTTCAACACGAGGAAACAGAAACACTGAGCGCGGCTGTAAACTGTCAGAAACCACATGTAAAGTCCATTTCCTCTCCTCGTCCTCAGTCCTGCTCCGTCTGTTAGTGATGGACAGATCTTATTCTGATCGACCAACAGAGAAAAGCAGAAACTCTGAGACACTGGAGACACAAGAACCGAAGGACGGTTAAGTTTCTGCTTGGAAAATAAGCAAATGACAACATCACGTGTCAAAAAAGCAAATACTTCATCTCAGCTGCTAAATAAGGGCTTTTACTTTGAAGGGAAAGCTAATTGGTGCTAATCCAAAGAGGAACTTCCTCCACCTGCCTGGACGCAGAACATCAAAGAGTCCTGATGACTGAGAGTGTGTGTGAAGCATTTATAGAAACATTAATGACGCCCCATGGGAACACGAATACACACACACACAGACACACAGACACACACACACACACACACACAGACCTTCGCCTCCTTGTTGTAGAATTAATTGTAAATATATCAAACTGCCTTTTCTCATCAGTCTCAATAATCACTGACGTGTGATTTAAAGTTAAATCTCTTCTGTAACTAAACTCTGTCACGTGTTCAGTTTGACACGAGAAGAAGCAACACTGGTCAGAGCTGAAGCCTGAGGTGGCTGAGCTGTTGGAGGAAGTGCACCTGCACCTGTCAGCTCGGATCACACCTGCATGGAAACGTGACACAGGCTGATGGACATGAATGAAAGGTCCTTACTTGTTGAAGAGGACACACCATCCACAGTGCGGGTCTCCAGATCCCAGACAGTCTGAACAGCTGCTGTACTGCTCACAGCTCTCCACAGGAAGTCTGGTCACCTGAAACACAGAGTTCACCTGTTCACACACACACGCACACAACACGGAAAACTCCCACGGGTTTGCTCCTCCCTCTGACACAGAGTTACAGTCGTACTCTGAGTTTCTCACTTTATTTCATTTTTGTCAGGTTTATATCCGAGTGCATGCAGGATGAAGGAGAAACAGGAAGAGGCGTGACGAAAGAACAAACGCACAACTTTATCAAACGAGTCTCTTCCTTTCTGAATCAGGGCGACGAGCAGAGGACGATTCAGAGAAGCTGCTCGTTCATCTGAAGACGTAAATCTTTACGAACACATTTAAACCACAGTGAGTGTGTGGATGGTGATGAGGGAACATGTGACCCAGTGTAACGGCGAGGATCACTGAACGGAGACATCAGGCTGTGACGCACAGACACAGGCCGGATTAACACAACAACACAGTCACATTACACAGAAAGAAATAATACATCAAATAATGATTTCTGCTGCTCTGACTATAATTCAACACTTCAACAACTGTGTGTGTGTCTGTGTGTCTGTGAGTGTGTGTGTGTGTTATCTCAGTGTAGTTAGGTGGTTTTCCACTGACAGCAACACAACCTCAGGCCTGTGTGTAACACGTGTGTCTTGATTTTGCAGACATTTAGTCAGTATGTGAGTCACTGTGAGAGTGTGTGTGTGAGTGTGTGTGTGTGTGAGTGTGTGTGTGTGTGTGTGTGTGTGTGTGTGTGTGTGTGTGTGTGTGTGTGTGTGTGGTATTGTGCACCTAGAAGTCACTGCAGTGAGGGAGACAGTAAACAAAGCGAAACACAGTGGACGCTCTGTCTGTCTCTGTCTCATTCAGATGTTCACACATGAATACATTCATTGTCTCTCTCTCTCTCTCTCTCACACACTCACACACACACACACACACACACACACACACACACACACACACACACACACACACACACACACACACACACACACACACAGAGGGAGTCCCGTCTCCTGTCTGACCTCATTATCAGGGTTTTCTTTAAAGAAACAGTGCTGCTGTATCTCCTCTCTGCCAGACTTCATTTATAAATCAGCTGAATCTGCACTTTATTCACTGAACTGATGCACTGAGTTTAAATTGTGCCGACTCAAATAAATCCATCTGCTGAAAGAAATGCCTTACACCACAATGAATCACATGTGAGACACATTCCACGTATGAAGCTGTGGATATAGATTTTTCTCTTTCAGGAAACACGAGCACAGCTTTTATAATCAGTATATAAACGTGGTGAATGGTTTGTGATGTGGGTCTAAGTAGATTTAATTATGATAAACTGCAGATGTTTTGATCAACGTATACTGTGAGAAAAATGTTGGTGTGTTGTGTTTTTACCTCAGACTCTGAGTTTATTCATAAACGTGTCTGAAATCACAGTCGATGGTTTGATCTGTCACTGCTGTCACTTCCTAACTCCTCACTCTGAGCTGTGCTCTTTGGTTGGATCAGCAGGTTAACTGTTTGTTTACTACCTGTGGGTCTTTCTGAGTCCTGTCTGTGACTCGTGATCAGATCAGAACATATATAAAAAAATCCAGTTCAGTCCATGAAATGTGATTAATCTTTAGATGACTGTGTAACATCATTAGCTGAGTGTGAGGCTGAAGTTCACCGACGACCAGCTGAGCTCTGACAGCTGTTTACTGACATCAGACCCAAAGCACTGGATCTGAATCACCAACAAGAACATCTGAATATTGCTCTGTGTGTGTGTGTGTGTGTGTGAGTGTGTCTGTCATCAGCTGCACAGGAACTAACAGTTGTTGAACTCAGCTCTGCTTCCTCTCGAAGGTACAATAAGAGTTTTAACATGGGAGACACACACACACACACACACACACACACACACACACACACACACACACACACACACACACACACACACACACACACACACACACACACACACACAAAGAGTCAGAAACACTGTGCAGGGTGGCGCCAGCTGAGCGATATTCACATTCACAACTTCCTGTCTGCAGATGTGAAAATTCATATTCCAACACACACTTGAAAATAACTGCAGCACCTCTGAGTGTGTGTGTGTGTGTGTGTCATGTTAAAACTCTCAATCTTTAATCACTGAAAAAAAATCAAGTCAGAATTTTAATTGGAAATCTGCTGATTCAACACTTTCTTATGTACAGAAAAACTACAGGGTTAGGGTTACATACAGAACTTCCTTTGGAAATCTGCTGATTTAAGTCAGCAAGTCTTTACAACACACAATCCACATGTGTGTGTGTAAAATCCCATGTGTGTATGTGTCTGTGTGTGTTCACCTGTCTGTCACTCAGCAGGTAGATGTACTGATGGTCTGGACTGAACACCATGTCTCTCAGGATCGGCTTCCCTTCCACCACCGTCACTGTCTCGTACAGCAAAGCATTCTGGGCCGGAGGTGGGATCCCATCCACACGGATCTGAAACACACACACAGACATTGCGACATGTTAGCCTGATGATAAAAGAGCACTTTGAAAGCAATGAGAGATGCTAACATGAGAACCTTCAGGTTAGCTTGATGCTAAAAGGCCCATTACACAGAAGGAGAATGCTAACGAGCTGGAGGTTCACACAGAAAGTAGAAAACAACAACAGTGATTTCTAACACTGAAATTGTCTGGGGGGGTTTTTGTTTGGTTCTTTTTGGACTACAACATCCTTCCATCCATCCATCATTCCTTCCCTCCATCCATCCATCCATCCTTTCATCCCTCCATCCATCCATCCTTCCTTCCCTCCATCATCCATCCATCCTTCCATCCCTCCATCCATCCTTCCACTTTCTATACCACTTGATCCATCAGGGTCGTGGGGGGCTGGAGCCTATCGCAGCTGACTACTCTAGTGCAAGTGAAGATTTTATTGTGATAGAGACAGGAAAGGTCAGAGGTCACCCAAGATCAGCAGGATTCTTCAGGTCCACCGACACTTTCATGAAAAAATGAGATGTCTCACTGTGAACCAAAAGTGAGGGACTGTTTGTGATTTGCATAAAAACAGACGCCATTTTACAGACATGAGCCTGAGGAGCGGGATCAGGTTTTTACGGGAGAGGAAGGAGGCTGGTGATGGTGATGATGGCGATAATGATGATGATGATGATGGTGATGTGTGTATATCTGAATGTGTGATGTTAAATATGGCAGAGGGCTGACAAGGAAACAAGCAGTCTGTTTGAAAATGTGGAGCAACTAAAATAAGATTCCCCCCAAATCTCCCCAAACCTCCCGCCTCCCTCCCTGAGTCTGACCCAGAAAAACACCACAGTGGAAGAGGAGGAAGAGGAGGGAGGGAAAGGGAGGGGTGGGTGTAGGAGAGAGAGAGAGAGAGAGAGAGGACAGACAGGAGGGAGGAAACAGAGAAGGAAGGAGAAAAAAGGAAGAAGGAAGGATGCAAGGTGGAAAGGAAAGGAAGTAAGGAGAGATGGTAGAGAGAAAGAAACAAGAGAGGAAGGTAAGAAAGAAAGAGTGTGTGTGTGTGTGTGTGTGCTTTATTTAAAATTTTAAATGTGATTGGTCGAAACAACACAAACTGAATCTTCCAAAACATTAAAAAAAGAGAGTAAAGTGACAGATTTGTAAAGGGAGTCTGGTGGTCTTTCCTGTCTGTGAATCATTTGTTTCAGTGAAAAATTAATTGAAAATCTTTAAAATAAGCTGAATTAAAACACATAAAACACGTAATAAGCCCAGTGTGTTTCAGATGGACCTCAGATTCACTCCCTGAGTCCAGGACTCATGGCTACAAAACTGAAACATGCAAAATGCTAAATGGCAGATTTGTAATTTTTTTTTTTTTTTGTAAATTAAAAATAAAACCCGACACGTTTTTCTTGAAGAGTTTGGCGTTTGGGAAAATTCAGATCATCTGTCATTTTAAAAAAAATAGCAAACATATGGATTATAACTGTAAATACATTTTCACAGCACAGGATTGTGTCAGAAACTGTGTGTGTGTGTGTATGTGTGTTGCGTTTGGTGTCTGCTGCAGTGTCCTACTTTAACATCTCCTCCCTCGCTCTGCTGCCGCTGCTGTGTGTGTGTGTGTGTGTGTCTCCGTGAAACAGGATTGTGTAACTGTTGTGAGTCAGACCTGCTGCCTAAGTACTGTGTGTGTGTGTGTTTGTGTGTGTGTGTGTAGTTCGTCAGCTCTAATTAAGCTTGGCTGCTTAACGAGCAGACAGCTAATTAACACACTGAGAGAACTCAGAGAACTACACACACTCCTCCTTCATGCTTCGCTTCTTCATCTCTGTTTTCTCTTTACGTTCTTCACTCCTTCCTTCTATCCATCATTACAATTTTCTCTTTCACTTTCTTTTCTTTTTTGTTTTAACGCTAAGCCTTTCCCTCCTTCCCCTCATTGTCTTTCTTTTCTTCTCTCTTCTCTCCCTCTTTCTCCTCTCGTCTCCTCACGTTCTCTCCATCAGCCTGGGATCAGATAAATGTCTCTTCTAACACGTTTCAGGACGAGACCGAACATTTCATTCAACCGAATCCATGAAAACATGAAGACAGATCGCCAACATCTGATCGACAGGAACCAGCTTCACCAAACAAACAAAGAGATGATCTGAAACTGAGAAAAGGTTTCGAACAATCAAAGGGAACAAGAGAAGAAGAGTGGAACAGAAAATAGGAACAGAAGAAGAGGAGTGGAGCGACAGAAGGCCTTTCTCGGCACAGAGTACGAAACGTTTGGACTTGGCAATTTCAGCTCTGGCGTCCAAACTGTGGGAGGCGGGAGGACGCAGTGGGATCAGTGTGAAGCTCTGCTGACTGACTGTCGTCTAACGGCACAGAAACATGGCTGCCTGCAGCTCGCTGCCTCAGCTCATGGGCTTCGGTTGGAGCACGTTTCCTGACTGGCCACAAACTACAAATCTAAGTCAGTTGCCAAAGTGTCCTGATAAAACCGACAGAGTGAGACCTCTTCAGGCCACCTGGCCTGGACTCTGCGTGTGAGCAGTGTGAACAGTAGTCAGGCTGTGACTGACGACGGTTCATTACAACAGACAAGAGCCCAGATTGAGAAAGGCCGAGTGTGATAGAGGAAGTGACCTCTGACCTCTGACCTCTGGCTGGTTTTCAAACTGTCAGCGCCTGCTTTGTTCTGCACACAGCCCGAGGACGGACACACACACACACTTTCTCTCTCTCTCTCTCTAAGATGTGACCTTTGACCTCTCACCCTGCTACAATCTGTCTGTCTGTGTGGCTCAGTTTCCAGTGGGAGGTCGGACTTTGCTAAATAATGTAGATTTGTGAAATCAGACACCTGGTCATCACAAACAGCCAAATATATAGTATGTATGGTAGAAAGAGACTTAAACCATCAAATTTCCTATAGAAGTTCTGAATGTGTTTTGAATAACACAGTCACATTATCAGTGAAACCTTAACATGATGCTGACTGAATGGATCAGCTAATCTATTGATTGATGATCAGAGGCTGTAAGACCTGATCTCAGTAACTGCAGTTCAGCAGGAAACTGATGGCACTGATCAGCTGATCAATGTAAGCTGCATGATGTCTGATCAGAAAGAGAGCAGCAGCTGCACACAGATCAGTATCCTCTCATCAGATGGGATCAGAGCTTATTGATCAGGACAGAGGAGGGAGGGGCTAAAGCAGAGCAAACAGCAGAGAGTGTGTGTTCCTTTACACTCCTGTAACACTGTGGGACTAATGAAGGACAGTGTGTGCCTACATTACCCACAATGCAACTCTGCTGCTGGCTGGGAGATCGGGCTGTGTTATGTTAGTTCCTAAGGGCTTCACTCGCTGACGTGAGCAAATCGAAAAGATTCTAGATATAAATGATCGTTTCTTTTTCTCTGTGATGGTGTGGACCTTCTGACGGGAGCTAACCTTGCTAACATGCTCCATCGCTCTGCTGTGATGACCCAATTTTCTAAATCTCCACCCACTTTGTTGTGTTTCCTCCGGAACTGTTCAAGAACCACAAAATGCCTCAAAGCTCAGATGCGATGAATGAAATCCTTCATTTTTCCCACTGAATTCCTTCAGACTGATCACAGCTGATTTTTCACTCAATCACCGTTTTGTCTGAAGAACAGGTGCAGAGTTCAGTTTGTTACTGATACATGATCCTGTCAGTTAATGAAGCACAGGTTTGATCTGACAGAGGGAGTGTGTCTATCAGCACGCACGCACGCACACAAACACACACACACACACAGCTGACGTAGTTCAGCTGGTTCTTCAGAGAGAAAAATAAAATCTCGTCTCTGTCTCAGTTAAGTTTTAATGACATGACAGAACATGTTATGATGTTATGAAGGCTGACATAACATCTAAAGAGTAAAAGCAAGTAATCTGCTAAAGACCTATCTGCTAAATTTGGACTTTACTGTTCGTGTTTTACACCAAAACTCAGATGTGGTTTAAACTGTGTTAATCTGTGGAAATTATGGCTCTGAACCAAATTTCATCATACATCTTTCTGATGGAGGGCATTTACTTTACTTAGCAATGAAAAATTAAATAAACCCAGTTGTGTCCAATGTCCAGAGGAATGTCTAAACATTTCATTGGACATCTGCTGATTTAATTCTTATAAGTCTCTTTTCTAGACAAAGGTTATTTTGTGTCTTAAAAGAATACTATTCAGAACTTCCATTGGAAATTTGCTGATTGAAATTCTAGTTGTCTTTCTTTTGTAGAGACAATGAAAAACAATAATCCAAGTCCAATGTCTCTCATATGTCTTTGTTCTGTACAGAGATTATATTGTTTTTTTCAAGAGTCCAAGTCAGAACCTCAACTGGAGTCTAGTTAGTATTCATAAGTCTTCTCTTTGTGCAGAGCGTATTTTCTTTCTTTAGAAAATCCTTGTCATAACTTCCATCGGAAATCTGCTAATTTAACTCTCAAAAGTCTTTTGTCTGAAGAGAGCTTATATTGTTTGTTTCAACAATCCAAGTCATAACTTCCATTGGAAATCTACTGATTTAACTGGCTGTTGTTGAGGACAGTGAGCGGCTGGTTTCAGTTTGTGTTAAACAGAGTCAGTTACTAACTGAAGTTCTGCAGCAGTTCACAAAACCAATCACACCTTTTCATTTTCACGGTTTATTCTGCTCAGCTGGTCAGCTATTGGTGGAACCTGATACTACTGCATGCACACGCACACACACACACACGCACACACACACACACACACACACACACACACACACACACACACACACACACACACACACACACACACACACACACACACACACACACACACACACACACACACACACACACACACACACACACACACACACACACACACACACACACACACACACACACACACACACACACACACACACACACACACGCACGCACACACACACACACAGAGGCCTGCATCCAGCTGCCTCAAATTCCACTGTCATGCAATATCTCAGAGTATTTGTGTGTGTGTGTGTGTGTTTCAAATAACTATTAAATGTGTGGTCCTGTCCAACAGTGAGAGAGGGAGGGGGGTAAAGCTGCCAGTTCATCTGAGATAAACCATCTCTATTACTGGTTATCTGGCTGTGTGTGTGTATTATCAGCCTTAAACACACACACACACAGCTATATGACCAATGACTCTGGTAATGGATCTGATTACACACACACACACACACACACACACACAGCTGCTAAGTACTATTATTACTCTGTTAACTGCAGCTTCAGTAACTGTCACTGACTGTTAACAGACCAAAACACAATGATTAAGTCTCTCTGTGTCTCTGATTCAAATACATTACATGGCCAAAAGTATGTAGACAGTTGAACATATGTGACAGTGTAACACGTGAGTGCGACACCACGGGCATTTCTACGCAGCGTCAGCTCTTCTAGTCTCAGACTTTCCATCAGATTCTTGGGACCAGCTGTTCATTCGTGAGCTGGTCAGAGGTTATTTTCTTAAATCATCAAAAAAAATCCACGTCCACTGAAAATCTGCTTATTTAAGTCTCATTAAGATTCATTTCTGTATGGAGCTCATTTAAAAAGATTAAATACAATCAAATCAAATGCAGGACTTCCATTAGAAACCTGCTGATTTAACAGCACGGCCTATTTTCTCACTTTATCAAAAATATATACATAAAAAGAAATAAGATAAGAAATGTTACAGAACTTCAACAGGAAATCGGTGGTTGGAAAATAAATAACTGAGTGCATAATAAAATGTATACTTTACTTTTTCAAACTATCATCAGTCTATTCTTTGCTTATAAAAGTGCTAAACTTAAATTGTAAATCTGTTGATATGACAAGTAAAAATAATTTAGTTCAGTTTCAGTGGAAATTCAGCTGCTGTCTCTGAGATGGTCTGTTTTTTCCTCTGAGTAAAATTTTCTGTTTTCATTCAGTCTTTTTTATTTTTCCAAGACCTTGAATTTGGTGTTTTTCTAATGGCAGTCTTGTTCTGTCAGACACATTAGCGTCTGTTAGCAGACACGTTCAGCTCTCATTCAATCTGTCTGCCTCGCTTTCATTCACTAACACATTACAGCAGCCTGAAACACCTGAAACTCAACACCAGCCTGCACTTTCTCTCTCTGCAACACACACACACACACACACACACAGCCTGTGTGTTAGCATGCTCCGCTCAGGTTTCATCCAGCTGCTGCTGCTTCTCTCCTGCAGACTTTCCTCTCAGACTGTGTTCTCAATAATGTGGACAAATTTGAAAATTATGTTTTCCTTAAGTTTCTCTGTGATGCTGAAGACCCCGACGACAGACGCAGAGTGTGTGGAGCTAAAACCAAGAAGTGTTTTACCATTTACATTAAGACTGAATGCAGCTAAATCTGTGAATGTTGTGTGAAATTATGTTATTGAACTAAATCCGCGTCTCTAAAGTTTGTCTTCTTTAGGCTTATTTTATCATTTTTCACAAAATAAGGTCAGAACTTCCATAGGAAATCTGCTCATTTATGACTCCTAAGTCTTTCTTCGCGCTGAGCTTATTTTCTGTTTATCAAAACCCAAGTGCTGATTTATCTCTCAGTACAGCTGACTCATTATAGCTGATTACTCTTTCTTCTGTACGAAGCTTTTTGTTTTTCTTTATAAAAAAAAACAAACAACAAAGTCAAGTCAGAACTTCCATTCAAAGTTTGCTAATTTAACTTTCATGAGTCTTTCTTCTGTGTAGAAGTTATTTTATCACAAAATTTAGGTCAGAAGTTCTATTAAAAATCTTCTGATTTAACACTCTTTAGTTTTGTTATGAAGCTCATTTTCTTTGTTTATAAAATACAAACAAAAGAAAAAAATCCGGAGGTACAGCTTCCATTGGTAATCAGTAATCTTGCCATGGAGCTAATTTTCTTTGTTGCTGTCTTTCTTCTGCACAGAGCATATTTTCCTTGTTCATTAAAATACATAATTAAGACCTTCCATTGGAAATCAGCTGACTTAACTCTCATCTTAAGTCTTTCTTCTGTATGGAGGCTTTTTTCTTTACAACACAAAATCCAAGTCAGAACTTCCATTGGAAATCTGTTGACTTAAACCAGAGTGTTATTTATATCCAGATTGGTCTGCAGAAAGACGCCAATGCTCATATAAGATAAATGCTCATATCTGTTTTTAGTCCTCTGTGAGTTTAATGATGGCTGGTTCATTAGCGCCACCAGCAGGTCAGCAGTGTGTTTGGATGAACAAATTCACCTCAGACTCAGTGCAGCTGATCAGACAAAGGGAAGGACACTGTGTGTGTGTGTGTGTGTGTGTGTGTGTGTGTGTAATGGCCATCCTATCCATTTAGCTCCTTCAGACAGACACTAAACATTGTTCAGTCAGCCATCAGACCCTGAGGGAGGAAGAGGAGGAGGAGGAGGAAGGGCAGTGAAGGGTGAAACAGGCAGGGGGGAGGCAGTTAAGCTTATTAGTTCCTCCCCATCCCCCAACACACACACACACACACACACACACATACACTGCAGACAATACTGAGACCACCAGCTGATGGTTCTAACCCCTTAGGCACACTTGCATGCACACGCACACACGCACACAGTCTGTGTGTCTTTCTATAAATTTACTGATCAAATAAAATAACTGATGATTCTGTGATTAAAGGACATTCATGTACAATTTTAATGTCTGGGCTTTTATTTTGGTAGCTAAGTTCATCCTTCCTTTTACATCTTTATGAAGCAACAAAATTTAACATTCAAAAGAATGTGTACTGTTTACAGGCTGACCTCTGACCCTGCACACCTGGATTCTAGTCTTGACATGTAATGTCCTAAAGTGAAATCTTCAGTCAGGACTTCCACTGAAAATCTGCTGATTTGATTCTAACAAATCTCTTCTGTTTGCCTTATTTAACAAAACAACCAAAGTCAGAAATACTATTGAAAATCTGTTGTCCTCTAATCTTATATAGCTAAATAAATAAAACAAAACAAAACCCAAAACAGAACTACATTTGAAAATTCTCTACAAAAAAAACAATTAAAATCTTCCACTGTAAATCTGGACTTCACAGTGTTCTGATTTAATTCCCATGAGTCTCTTTTGTTCAGCTTATTTTCTGTATTTGTATTGTGTGTGTGTGTGTGTATTGAAAATATCCCAAAACTCAGAACCTTCCACTGGAATTCTGGTTTCATGGTTTCAGTCTTGCATTCAGTACAGGACACATCAATTCATTTATCAGAGAATCTTGGTCCAAAACTCCATCAGAAATCTGTTGATTTATAGTCTTTACTCTCTGTGTAGAAGAAGGAGGAGGATGAGGTGGAGGATGAAGTGAGAAGAGCCTTCAGTCTCTTTGGGGAGCTGACAGATTTGCTCGTTCTTCCATCATCTCCTTGGCAACCGAATAATAATTAATCCACCTCTGTGTGTGTGTGTGTGTGTGTGTGTGTGGTATGAAGGCATCTCTGTGAAAGTGTGTGCAGCATGTTTTCTGCAGCGTGTGTGTGATTTTTTTGTGTAGCCTGTGGTGATGCAACGATATCTATCCTTCAATATGTAGGGCAGCTTTTAGCTGGGAGAGAGAGGGATGATGCAAAAGGAAAAAAAAGGAGGCGGGGGAAGGAAAAGAGGGCGGAGGTGGGAGAAACAGGGAGGGGAGGCGAATATGGAAACGAGATGAAATCCAGAAACTTTTTGCTGGAATTTTCTCACTTCAGCGATGAAGAAAATCAATCTGAAGATGTTTCTGTTGACACCGATCGAAGCAGTGACCACAGCAGAATCAGGTCTCACCCTCCAACACGTTAACGGATAAATCCTCACAAAAACTGTTTCAGTTGATTTTTCTTCCACCAAAACTAAATCTGTGATGTGTTCAAACTGCTGAGGTACAACACACAGTAACATGAGGGGAGTGCCACAGGGATCAGTACTGGGCCCCTTCATTCAATCTATACCTGAAGCTTATTTCCTTAATTATCAAAGAATTCACGTCAAAATATAAAACTAAGCACTAAGCAATACGACAGCAGTGTGTGTGCTGCTGAGAGCTGACGAGCTGAATGCTTGTGATTCCAGTCCAGTCACTGCAAAGCTTATTAACAGGGAGATCTGCTGCAACATTAAAGCAGCTACATCTAAAAACAACAGTCAGAGTAAAACGGCTCAGGTCTCCTGCAGATGAGACCCGAGCAGCTCACACAGCTACAGCTGCTGTGTTAAATGATGAAGGAAGAATGTGTGTGTACTTTACTTTGGCAACGGTTGCGTTATTGTTGTTAAGCAAGAGACAGAAAGACATAGAGCAGAGCAGCTAACAGCAGTAAATATCTTCGACATGAGATATCCACTCTGTGTGTGTGTGTGTGTGTGAATACTGCTCCTTCTATTTAAAATAACAGCACTCTGAGTACTACGACTATTCTGAGGGGGTGAGGAGAGGATGCAGAGAACAGGACATGTAAATGTAATGAAAGGAAAGAATGACTTTTGTTTTCCCGACAGCTCCACAGTGAATGTGTGACGGTGAAATCAGCCTTAGGTCAAACTGTCCTGACTGAGGTCTTCCCCCTGGACTCCCCTGTTTAAAGGGTTTGTGTCTGTGTCTCAGAGCGCACGCGCACACACACACACACACACACACACACACACCCCTACACCTCTGAGGTGCCAGTTAGCTTGTTACTCTCCACCTGCTGCTGTGTATCTGCCCATACATCTATCACTGTGTGTGTGTGTGTGTGTGTGTGTGTGTGTGTGTGGTCTGAGCCAGCTGAGTCTCTGTATTTGCTCAGCAGTAATCATCTGCTTGTTCACATTGACACAGTGTTTGCTGCTGTCCACACAAGCTGAGTGTGTGTGTGTGTGTGTGTGTCTGCTGACACTGGAAACATCACTTCCAGCAGCTAAAGAACAAAAAGCTCCATCACAGTCCGAGCTCCACCGGTCAGAGACACAGGAGAGGGGAGGTCCGGATCAGGTTTACTGGATCAGGTTTACTGGATCAGGTTTACTGGATCTGGGTTTAAGACTTTTGTTTTTTCACTGACCAACAGAATGTGATGATGATGATGGAATGAGACAGCTCAGAGGAGGGTTTGTCTCTTGTTTCTGTCCATATTCGTTGCTTCAGTCTGACGGATGATCTCAGATCAGATTTACTTCACAGGATCTGTTTTTTTTTCAGCACATTGATCCAACAGCGACGGTGGCTGGAGGCAGGCTGAGGTCTTTGTAACGAAGAGCGTGTGGAAACATTAATTAACTTTTGTCTGATTCACTGATTGGCTCGTGGTCTTCACCGCTGGTTCTAATTACACAGAGAGAGTGTTAATAAAAGTGTGAGCTGCCGTTCAATCATTGCTGTTTATTCCTGATTGATCTTTAAACTGATCAGTTTGTGGATCTGACTGAGAAGCTGAGGTGGACACAGATCCAGGTGAGAGACGGGTGGATGGGGGTAGTTCTGCTGAAAGATCATTTCTGTAGCAAATAATTGTCTCTCATTTCAGTGTGTGATGAAACACGAGGCAATATCTCTCACACACACACACACACACACACACCCTCTCTCTCTCTCTCTTTGAAGTGGGTCGTCGTGTTTCCGTGAAAAACATCAAACTGACTGTGACGTCGGCGGAAACAATAATTACAGGACAGATTGTTAACGAGCTGCACGCCACAGCGCTGCATCCCAACCAGCTCAGGTCAGAGGGAAGCTGACTTCACTGACAGCTGCAGATACATGTCACATTTAACACACGATATCATTTATAAACCCAGAATGACCAGTGGCTCCAAATACTCCTCGTTAAAAAGGGAAGTAAAGCTCCTTTATGTAGAACTCTGCTTCACAAGCTGCAACTGAGAACACTGAAGAACAGAAGCTCATGAATCCAGAATTCAGTGACTGAAATACAAACTGAAACGACTGAAAAAGTCCAAAACCTGAAAACACATCAGTGAATCAGGAGTTAGTTTTTCTTCGGTCCTCTGCGTCAACCACCTGACGGCCCCTCAGGGTCACCTGCTGACCCTCTGGAGGGGACCGACCCTCACGTTGGGAACCACTGGACTAATCTAAGCACCTAATAATTACATGAAGATGACACGTGTACTTTTACTGTGATAGTGTGTTTATATGAGTTGTGTGTGTGCGCGTTTGTGTGGTACTGAGAAGAGTCTGTGTGGAAACAGCAGAGTGAATGAAGAGGGTCTGTTTACTGGGAACACTGGACCTTATCACCACCATCACACACACACACACACACAGCCTCTTTTTGTGAGTGTGTGTCTGTGTTCCTGGCGAACTCCTGGGAACAGGAAACACTTTTCAATAGGCCACAATGACAGAAACAAAGAGCTTACTGACACACACACACACACACACACACACACTCTGGTTGGTCACACTGGTGAACTTTTTATATCATCTTCACATTTACACACATTCGCTGTCTCCTCTCCTTGTTTCCTCTCCTCTCAGCATCCACACACACTCAGTTTCATACAGTATTTGCTTCGCTGCTCAAATCTCTGAGAAGAAAAACAGCCCCTCTCTCCCTCCTCCCCTCTCGTCCTCTCCGCTCTCCCTCCTCTCTCCCTCCTCCCCTCTCTCCCTCTCTCCCCCCATCCCCCTCACCCCCTCTGTATTTTCTGTTAATGTGACCCAGTTTCAGGTGCTCGGTGGATTAAGCTCAGCTCTGCTGCCTCAAACATTTTCTCTAGATTTTTCTCCCCCACTTTCCTTCTCTCTCCTCCCAACCTTCTCTATTCCTCCTTTCTTTCCTCTCTCCTTCAATTATGCTCTCTTCTGATTTTTTCCTTCATTTTTCACTGATCCATCATTCTTCTCCTACCTCTATCATCATCTCCTCTTTACCTTCCTCTCTTCTTCCCTCATTGTCTATTTGGATCCCTCTCCTTGTTTCCTTTCCTTGTTTGCTCTGCCCTCTGCAGACCTCCAGCTGAGCTGATGAAGCTGATAAATAAATAATATCTGATCATCGTATTTTCTGATGACAGCTCTCGTTCTTCACAGACCTGAGACACACACAGCGAGGAGCAGCCGTTATCGTCGTCGTCGTTCATCAACGGCTTTAAATTCTCCGTTTAAGTGTTTTTATTGCAGTTTTTCTCCAGTGTTCAGATTCTGCCAATTCTGTTGTAAATCTGAAAATGAAGTGATCCGAACCGTTCATGTATTTACTTCATTTTGAACAATCTGTATTTTTTTTAGCACAGGTTCAAACACTGTGAGCAGATTCCACCTGAGTCTGAAGGAAAATCACCAGACTGTGTTTCCACTGTCAAACCGATCTGCTGCAAAACTCTCACAGCCACAGCTCAACTCTGAACACGCAGGCGTGATGCTGCTGTTCTCAGATCAGTGGACGTTCCACTTCCGGGGATATCACCACCATAAAAACCCCCCTAACCCTAACCCTGTTTCCTTCAGCGTCGCACTGATCTGCTGAGTCATCTGTGCGTCCACACAGCTGATCACAGCTGATTCAGCAGCTGTTAACGAGGATAAGAAAAAGACTCAGGGCTCGAGCTGTAGCCCAAAGAGTAACTGACTGACTCCATGGCAACATCACACCTCCTGTTCACATCCCCCAAAGCATCATGGGAACTCTTTGGACTCATTGTTCAGAGAGCATATTTATCTCCAGAAAGAGGGAAGATAAAAAGTAATAACAGTTACTTTAAGTTTGTCTCGATGGTGGACGTTTGTCTCGGTGGCGGAGGCCCACAGCATCCAGAGAAATCATTCGGCGGAGAGCAACGCAGCCGTCCTGTCATGTCTAACAGACACAGACGCTGTGGTAAAGGTCGTCAGGAGCAGCTGACTGTCTGTCACGTTGATCGAGATGTATATGGATTCTGATTATTGATTAAAGGGTTGTTATTGTGGTTGACAGTTAACGGACACCGAGGCCGTGTCCTCTTCATCATTTGCTTGTGAAGACCTCACGCAAACAAATGATGATGATAATCATTTGAAGCTAAGCAGACGTTCCCCTGTTGCCTGTGAGTTAATGTGAGTTAAACTTTATTAACTTGTTCATTAGTGTGAAGTCTCAGGTTAACTGAAGCTCAGACATGAGACTGACAGTTGTTTCCTTTGTCATCATTTGAAGACGTTACAGCTGCAGCTGTGGGAGAGACACACCTTCACCACGCTTTGTGCTGTTTTCACTGTTTTAGAAAGAAAAAGCTTCACATGAGCTGAAGACACACACACAGTCACCTTCATGTCTGTTTCCTTAACATGACCGTGCTACCTGAAACAACGACACCTGCTTTATTCATGTCAGTTAATAAGAACAGACCAGTTCACTCCATTAAATTGCTGTATGGTGTTTACCGGTGTGAAATCTGTGTGTTTGTTGTTGATGCTTTGGTTGCTGGTTAAAGTTTCCACTGAAGGGAATCCTGAGCGGGAGGGTGGAGCTACAGCTGGGAGCAGTTTGGGTTTTAAAAATGAAAATGAGGATTAACTGAGTGTGAAAGTTCGTTCCTGACCTTACTCCTGAAATAACCCTTCATTAATGCATTATTAAAATCATTCCTCCCAATTAACAAACTGGTTAATTAACTACTCGCTTCACCAGTGACACACACAGCAACAACACACACACACGGATTAAACTGCAGTCAGAGCGGGTGGACTGGAGTACAGTGTGTAGGAGTCTGTGTTGTTTTTCAGAACTCTAACCATGGTCACATTTAGACTGGGTGTGGCTCACTGGCTCACCACACACACACACACGTGCACGCACACGCACGCGCGCGCGCACACACACACACACAGCTTCACAGAATAACTTGTAGATGAGCCATAAAAGGATGCCAGACTCCCTCGCTTTTCATTCAGACCACACACTGTTTTACTACTCTGTGTGTGTGTGTGTCTCTGTATGTGTGACGTCAGGCTAAAACGTGTCCTTTGGGACAAACTTTATGGATTTTACTCTAAAACACGGTCAATAAGGGGGGAGAGAGAGAGAGAGGGGGATAGAGAGGGGGAGATAGGGGTGAGGAGGAGACAGGAAGAGAGAGAAAAGAAAGAGAGGAGACGAGAGAGACAGATGAAGTCATTTCCCAAGGTGAGATCTTACGATGCACAGACACACACAGCTGTGATAAACTGTGTGTGTGTGTGTGTAGTAGGATAGCAAGTATTTATCCGAGACTCCAGACTGAGAATGAAGAGTTATTTATCAGCTGGCAAGGACACACACACACACACACACACACACACACAATCACACACACACACACACCAGAGAAAATTCATCATCATATTCTGAGAAATTCGTCATCTCCTGAAAAGAAACGATGAAAAATAACTTTATTATCCAAAAAATTCTCTGTCACTTAATCAGCTGATGAACCAGCAGATAGTTTCACTGATAATTAATCAATATGTTTTATTCAGTCTTCAGATGTTTGCATCCAAAACCTGTAACGAGCTGATAACTCCTGACTGTTCATCTCCTGTGGATGAGCTGAGGTTTTCTTCAGTTTGGCTGAATGTGGACCGACTGACACACAAACACACGGTCTGAAAACACACACACACACAAGTCCCCAGGTGTTCAGAGGTGACTCCTGAACACCTGCACCTGGGGGGAGAGAGAGAGAGAGAAGGAGGGAGAGGGAGAAGGAGAGAGAGGGGCGGCGGGGAGCGCGCGGGGGCAGGGGGGTTACGAGCCATTGCATTAAACAATTACAGGAAACGCACAGTGTAGAAAAAGGGCCGACAGACTAACACACACACACACGCACGCACACACACGCACGCACGCACACACGCACGCACACACACGCACACACACACACACACACACGCACGCACGCACACACACACACACACACACACACGCACACACACACACTCAGAGGTCAAACAGTTAGGTAAACAGAGTAAATCATTGCTCTGCTCTCTGGCACACCGACACTAACAGAGGGTCCTGTGCTGTCAGGTCGCATGAAAATCACAGAGGAACGAAATCTTCGCTGTGCTCCACTGTAATTTAGCTGGAGGTCCAGGACGGCACTTTAACCTGAGGAAACGACAGGATCTGCTCTGTACCTGTGGCTCACATTGCAACGGAAAATTTGATGATTTTAATTTTTATGCTCTTATTTCTTCTGTAATCATATTGGTTCCCAAACGGGCCTGTATGTTGGTGTTATACTAGCATGTTGGTGTTTGAACTCCCACATTTTTACACAAGAGTCAAATTTTAATCTGCGCTCATAAAACACAGCAGGAGGAGAAAAAAAAAAGCAAAGATCCAGCAGGAGAAACAGGAGGTCACCGTGGCTGTAACTATCAGGGCTGTGGGCATGTAAAATAAAATCCTCTCACCTCCCTTAGAGAAATAAATCCAGGCCTGTGAGGTTTAGGCCTGGTTTAGAAGGCCTACTCTGATTCAGAAATACACTCCGTCCACGTACCTGACTCACAATCAACATCCACGCTGTGAAAAAATAAGACAGGATCCTGTAAAGAATGAAAATAAGCTGTGGTTACCCTCTGTAATCTCCTCTGTCTGTACAAACACCTGGCCACAGCACCACTACAATATAACAGTAACCTACATGTACATGGTAAAAGAACATGGACATCTTCCTGGAGACGGACTCCATACGTGTTATTAAAATATAAGGACACTTTTAGCATACGGCTACATTTCTGAAACAGGTTTATCACCAAATGCTGCACAGAAAACAGCACAGAGACACAAACACCAGCTGCGCACAAATACCTTCTACTGCTAACGAACACACTAATACTTCAGTGAATAGACAGTATTAGCAGCTAAAGAGCTAACAATGCTAGAAACAGATAGCCATGCATTAAAATAAAGTGTTAACTCATAGGCTAACGATGCTAAAACAGTTTATACCATTAGAAATGCTTTGTTACCATAAGTCGGAGCTAACAACGTTAGCACTGCGACTAACCTTTCATACAGTAACATCGCAGCTAACCAGATAACAAATGACTACGACTAACATTAGAAATGTGCACAACCCACTCGACTCAGGAAACACTAACAGTGGAATGAATTTTACAGCTGAGGTGATGTTATTACACCTGTTATCATCAGGAAGCCTTCATGTCTCTTTTCATACAGTGATGTTAAAAAGAACTGTAGCCAGAACGCTAACGATGCAATACCGCTGTCTTTTTGTTAGCTTTAGAAGAACACAGCTACAGCTATTTTAGCAAGAGTCAACAAAAGTCTTAGAACCTACGGGTTCATAGCACGATAAAGATTTACAACATTTTGTTTCTGTTGGTTTTATTTACCATACAACTGAGGGAAGATGTAAATCTGCAGCTATAACAACACAAGTTTTATAACTAATTCTATAAGAGTATACAGGTCAGAGACTTTAACCAGTGACAGCAGGCTCTAACTTCATCACAGGAGCTGATCCTACATCTGCTTTTAACTAAAACATCTGGAAACACTCACTCACTCACTCACACACACACACACACACACGTTAGGACTGTAAGTTGATGTTTTAACACTTCATTGGTTTCTGCCTGCCTAACCCTACCTCCCCCCTATGACAACACACACATGCGCACACACAGACACACAGACACATACACATACAACAGCTGAATAAAACCTTTATGGAAAAAAAAAATCTTATTTTGAGTCACACACCCAGAGGAATACAGAATACATAAACAGGTAAACAAAAGCATGTAAGCAAAAAAACACAACCGGAGGCAAACAAATCAATAACCACGAACACACACACACGCACGAGAGCATGCACACACGCACGCACGCACTCTGCAGCCTCTCAGTCACCCGTAGAGAACAATGCCAGACAGAACCATCAGAACCATCATTAACTCGAAGCCCTTGGCACTATGCGCGCGCGCACACACACACACACACACACACACACACACACAGGCAGGCAGGATTTATGGACAGCTGCTTGGCCTCTGACAGCACCAGTTCGTCCAGGCGGAGACATAAATCTACACCCAGGCTTCAGACTCGGCCTGTTCTCCCTGATCCATTTAGAGGCTATTAGAGGGAGGGGGGAGAGTGGTGGGGTCGGGGTTGGGGTTGGTGGGTGGTGGGGTCACTAAACAACTGTTATCAGATTGGAAACTTTAGTCACAAACAGTGACACAGGATTTTTGTAATAACACTCCAGAACTAAAGCCGACGCAGAGACAGTGATGATCAGAAATGTATGGTTACGAGGCAGAGACACTATGTGAGGTAAAACGGACAGGCGCACGCAGGTGTTCTGACAACAACAGGACGTTACTTAATGTAAGTTTACGGCTGATTTGATCGCTCATCAACAAGTTGAGCTGTTGGAGCTGCAGCAGTAGCTGTGACACACAGATCACGGAGGTGATTATGGTGCTTTAAACCCCTCGGTGCCCGATTTCTGCCATCTGCGTCAAACATCACCCTCCTTCTCTGAGTCCAATCTGAACACACAAACACAATACACATAGTTTTGGACTTGGCATAATTTCCTGAGGATATCATTATCTTTTATGTCCACTGCAAATAAATGTGCATAATCCTCCGAAAAATCCAGCAAAAGATGCCAGTTATCTCTGCAGAACAAGGCCGCGAATCATCGTGTTTTTGCTCTGTGTCTCGAGTTTTGCTTCAGAGCTCGGAGTAATTTTCAATCTGCTGCTACGTAACAAACCGCCCAGACCTCTCAGGTGGCCTGAGACAGGTTGAACATTTGACTTTTTCAAGCTTCTGGAGACAAGATGAAGGAACAGTTTATACAAATCCACACACAGGAGAGGGGAGTAAATAAGCCTGGAAAGACGGGCCGAATGTGCCCTCTCCTTAACAAAACTATGTGTGTGTTTATTTTCCTTGCTGTTGTTTATTTGCAGGAGGAAAGAGGCAGGAGTGAACAGGGGCTACTGCTGCACGTGCTCAGAGCCAGGCAGCTTCACAGAGCCGACCCGGGCTCAAGAGTCCTCCGAGACAAATCTGAGTTTGGATGATACGAATAAAACACGGCTGTGATGTCACCCACCCATCCTGGATGACTTATTTGTAGGTGTGCGTGCACACACACACACACACTTCACTCACAGGTATCTGGCTATCTGCCGCTACTGAATCTCCAAATCAGGGAGGGCGGAGGTGGGAAGAGGAGGGGGGAGTCGGGGTTGATTTCTCTGTTGCTGTGGCAACCGACAATCGTCTCTAATCTAATTTACAGCCAATCAAAACAAAAACACCAGCTGGTCCTTAACTCAGTACAAACAGGGAGGGAAGTGTGTGAGGTTAGATCTCTAAAAGCGTGAGTGAGAGCGTATGAGTTTCTATGTTGACGTATATACGTGTATGTGTGTGTGTGTGTGTGTGTGTGTGTGTGGTGAGCCCAGGTGTGAAGCTTCCTCCTCCAATCATACACCAATCAACCTCAGTTAATATCCAGAAACAAAATATCACTGCTTATTGGCTAATCTGTGTGCGTGTGTAAACAGTTTATACTGGTTAATTCACTCTTTAGTTCCTTTTCACGACAGTGAACCAATCAATGCCCTCGCTCCACTGAGAGTGCGATGTGATTGGCCGGGAGTCTGCAGTGATAATTAACCAGTTTCATTTCCAACAAAGGTTCAGAGAAGAAGAACCGAAAATCCGACCAGGTGAGAAACCACCTGAGGGAGGGTCCACATCGCTGCTGAGCGTTTACCCAATCAGCCAATCAGATTTTAGATTGATCTCCTTCCAGCCAACCACTGGTTGAAATCATCATCATGGCTGCCGGCTCACTGACAGGTTTTTCAGATTTTGTCACAGCAGCTTTTACTTTTCAGTGGTTGTTGGAAAACTGTTTCCGTCCTCTCGCCGCCTCAGCGTCTCTGCAGGTTATAACACCTGGCAGAGTGACATCATCTGCTGTGGGCGGGTCAACAGGAACACGTTGATTATACCACTGATCAAATCTCACCAAATGCACCTGAATACCACCTGTTCGTAAATCTCACAGAAAAAAGGACATTTTAGGACTGAAGATGAAACTGCACGAGGCCTGTTGTATATACTGGGGCAGGCTGTCGGACAGGTCCAGCACTCAGCTGCTGAAAAGCCACTTTTAAAATGCAAGAAATGACCACACACACACACACACACACACACACACACATTCAAATTCACGTCATCTTCCTTTTCACGTCAACAGATCTGTCTCCATTACAAGTAAATAACCATCCTCAGATGAAGACAGTGAGATACGGCTGAAAGTAAAAACTATGAAATCTGCTCCATCACACAGATACACAGTATAAAACAGACGAGACTGTTGATCACAAAATGCTGCACTTTCTGTCCATAAAAAAATCTCTGCAGATCAGAAATGTTTCTTCATCCAGGTACGAAATGTTCCTCCGGAGTGAGGACAGTCGTCTTTCATCATGAAAATACCCAGCTATTTAAAGAAGAGCAGGTCCATCATGTGTTTATCAGGTTAAGGTGAACTGGACCTGCGAGCACGCAGCAGGAAAATGTTCTTTAAAAAGGAGAAACAGGAAATTGCACAACCAGACGCTGAGTCATCCTGGTCACTCAGGTCCCCGTCGCTTCATTTCCATTTTGAGACAAGAGGGAGGGAATCAAACCTGCAACAGGACCCTAACACAGCACGTTAAAAATCAAATGTCAACACTGATAAATCGAATCAGCTGATCCTGGAGCCACCAGCCACCAAACAAAGGGTTTATTTTATAGGAGTTTAATTTATATTCTATGGCCTGTAATTGTTTTGTTGTTGTTTTTGTTGTTGTTCTGTGGTTTTTTTGGATAAATAATCCGAACCTTGAGCCTCATATCTGTTTTCTGGAGCTTTTGAAAAACCCTAATCTTTCACAAATCCTACCAACAGTAAGTTTTTGCAGGTGTAAGTGAGAAGAGAGAAGAGTTAAATGTTCTCTCCACAGGAGAGATACTCAGGTGCAGCTGCCTCCCAATGATATCAGAATGAAAGTTAATCAATAATCAGGTCTTCATTGGGAGAAGCAGCTCTCTGACACCAACTCTCTGACTGTAAAACTAAATACTGCTTCACTGACTGTGGTTTGGTTCGTCTCCAGATTTCAGCTCTGCAGTAGAAGAGAGAAACAGGTGCAAGCATCTCCTAATAATAATCATCTATATGAATCTAAATCAACAGATTAATTTCCCTCTCTGGCTGTGAGAATCCATTCCCCCGTCGCTGCCGGAAAAAAACCAAAAAGCAGAAAATGATGTTTGGAAGAAGAGTGAAGCAGGTGCAGGCGGCTCGGTTACAAACAGACATTACTGTTATTAGAATAAAAGCTTTAATTCCCCGTCGTCTCATTAGCCAATAATGGCTCTGCTCCCTCTGAATGCCACAGCTGATTGGCTGACTCATCTCCGCTAATTCACTTTGTGCTAATGGAAGAGAGGAAGAGGAGGAGGAGGAGGAAGTGTTCTTTTTAAGAAAGAAAAAGCTTTCAGTCTGTCACTGTGAGGAAAATCCGCAGAGAGAAGATTCAAAAGAAAACAATATCTGATCATTTTCCCTGTTCGAGACTTCAGCTGAACCCCAGCTGCAGGAGAGGCAGGAGCAGACGTCACCGTTAGACACGAAGTCAACTGCCTGAGGCCGACACGGCGACAGGAACGCCATCGCGTTCTGTCGACATGTGTACAAACACGGTCTCATTCCAACTGAACAACAGTCTGCTGCCCATACAAACATCTGTCTGTTCTCCTCGGGGTGGAACCGTTCTCTTTATCACGTGGTTCCTCTGAAGAACCTCATCCACCAGCAGAACTTAGTTTCCTGTTGTTTCTTCCTTTATAAATAAATGAGACTGTTGTTGTGTCTTCCTGCAGGTTTAAAGGTTTCACACAGGTGAAAGCACCTGAGGACCGTCAGGCTCAGTTAGTCCATGGAGACTTGAGGACAGTGAGAGCTGCTGGACGTGAACAGACCCAAACACAGAGAGAGCACAGACCCGATCAGACCGGGTCTGACACGGATCCTTAATCAGGTCTCAGTCGCCCAAAATCATAGCCTCCACAGAAAGTCTGAATCCAGCTCCGACCGGACAGCTGTGTGTGTGTGTGTCTGTGTGTGTGTGTGTGTGTGTGTGTCTTGGAAGGTGCGGTCAGTGCAGCGTGTCTCCTCTCTCCCCTCGGGCCTGTTTGTTTTGGCAGCAGAACACACACACACACATCCACACACCCACACACCCACACACACACACACACCCACACACACACACACATACACACACACACACACCCGTCCTCCTGGGAGACCCCCTCCAACTTCCTGTCGCCTTGTTCTCTTCTAACTTGCTGATGACATCACCGTCTCTGAGCCAATCAGCTGCCAGATCAGCTGATACAAAAACAACACTGATAGATGGGAAATGCGTTACTGCCGTTGCCATGGTGACTGCTACTACTACAACCACCACAACAACAGCTGGAGCTGCTACAGCTTCTACTACGACCTCTGCTTATCATATCACCTCCATCAGAACCACCTGTGCTAGTGATAGTACTTCTACTACAACCGTTTAAAAACCTACTCCCAGTGACACCATCCTGGTTACTGCCATTACCACAGCTACTGTGAGCACTTCCAGCAGTGCCTCTGACTGTGAGCACCCCTCAGCCCTGCGTCTGGAATCAGTGCAGCGACTCTGGGGATGTTGGGAGGGCTGCAGCTCTGCCTCTGCTGCAGCTGCTGGACACGTTTATTTCACGTTACCATTCACGGCCATAAAATGAGAAAACAGCGTCTCTTGTTTGTCGGATTTTTCCAGATGCTTCTTTGTTCTTCTGGCCTTTAACTCGGAGTGAAGCTCCTGCAGAGGGTTTTATTTCACACTGAGGAGCCACACACTGCAGCAGCACACACGTCAGAGATTCACTTTCATGGTTTCAGGTGAATTTTCTCACCTGTCTCTCTGGACGGTGTCTCTGACTGTTCAGCTGCTGTGGACCACATGACTAAAATCACCTGTGTTACCTCACATTTAAACGAGGGTAACGAGCAGCACCCTGGGTTTCGCCTCTCAGGCTACACATGGGCTGCCTGGTTTCATTGGTAAAAGCTTCTGTGTCTGAGAAATACCTGAAGACACTGCTCAGGACTTAAAAAGGTACAACAGCTTCCATTTTGAATTTTAAAAAAAATTATCAACTAGTCTGTTTCTTTATTTGCAGCTAATATTTGTGTCGAGTGATTATCTCTCAGAGGAGAAACGCTGGTGCAGAGTCCAGGATGTAGAAACTGCTCATTCCACTGAAACCAGTTCTGACTGTGGTGGTCTGAGGCAGAGCGAGGACCAAACAGGAAGTGGATGTGGACCTGAAACCTGAAGCAGCTCTGGTAAAAAGCCACACAAGGAGCGTTTGGTTTGTGCGACCACACACAGAGGAAACCTCAGAGTGTTCAGACGGAGCTAAATGCAGCTAAAACTCACTCCTTCGTTCTCCTGGTTCAAACCGACCAAGACGGCAGCAGAACACTGGGAAGCTAACCATGCTAAACCATGCTGTGTGTGTGTGTGTGTGTGTACATTTACTCAAGCTCTGAACTTAAATACAAATGTGAGGTGTAACTTAAATACGTCTGATTTTCTGATGCTGAAATATTTTGAATAACTTCGAGGTTTGAACTAAACAAACACTTTGAGGGTTGGACTTTGAGCAGTTTGCTGATTCTGCTGATACTTTAACGTCAGAAACATTTTCAGTGTTTTTACAGTGTGATGTGAATCTGAGTTCTCACTGAGAAAGACAACGGACAGGTGTTTAAGATAAGAATCACATGGTTTGGTTAAAAGGGAATTTAACCTGCAACTCTGAGAGCATCATGGCTGCTCCCCTCTCTCTCTCTCTCTCTCCCTCAACTGCTGGTGAAGCAGGAAAAGCCCATAATTCTCAGTTTGTCCTGCGCTGAGACGTTCAGACCCCCCACAGAGAGCGTTACTGTCCGTCCTCCTGATTCATTTACGCGGAGACTCTGCCGCTCGCTGTGTGTTCTGACAGGAGGAAAAACAACAAGTCGTAACTCAAACCTCTGTTGACTTTATCTCCGTCTGTCAGACTGTTTTCCTCTCTGTCCTCCTCCTTCTTCTCTCTCTGTGTCCGAGCGTCTGTCATCTTATTTTAGGATTTTCTGATTCTCCTCACGTCCTTTTTGTTCACTGATGAAAAAATTCTGCGTGATAATCACGATGTTCTGAACACAGTGCAGTCAAACTGCCTCTGATATCGAAGGGACTCACTGTGACGGGACAATTTAGAGGTAGAGTCACTGTAAACAGGAGAAAACAAAAATAAAAACAAGGGATTCTGAGATGAGAGAAAATATTAAATTAAAACAGACAGTATCTACTGGGAAGTGTTGAATATTATGATTTCACTATGAAAAAGGGGCTGTTTTTTTTTTTTTAGACTAAAGCTGTAACATCATGGATAAGTCATATAGTAATGAGAATTCTTCATCTTCTATGTATTATGTCCTATGTGTGACTATCCCTCCGTCTTTTCTCTGCCCCTCATTTCTTTTCTCAGTTTAATTGTCTCGTGTTTCGCTCACGACATCGTTTGAGTCTCACGTTTTTTCCCTTTTTCTTTCTTCCATCCATCCCTCCTTCCTCCTCCTCCTCCTCTCAGAGGTCAGAGGTCAGCTGGTTCGCAGACTTAAACACTCTTCATAAAGTAAACGGGACATGCAGTGTTTTCCAGCTCTTACATGATGGAAGGTCACATCTTAAAGACGTCAGTGACTGTCACCGGAGTCCAGATCCGCAGACTGAGGTGAAGCTGAGACGATGAAGCGTCTGCAGGTCGATTCTCACAGACAGAACAGAACCATGAATGTGGAACGTTCTGGACTCAGAGCTGGTGTTTAAACCCAGACTCATGTGATCCAGGCAGGTTTCAGTGCTTTGCTTCCAGAGAGACACGAGGCTGCCAGCTCAGTGTGTCGACAGTTAGAGCTGATGTGATTATGTTGTTAGAGGAGGCCGACTGGGCCCGAGTCCCAGCAGCACTGTCAACCTGCTGCAGGACTCAGTGGAAAAACACTGAAGGAAACAAAAGCAAGAGTCTCCGTCCTCAGACTCAGAGTCAAATCGGACACGTCCTGAGGAGAACAGACCTCCAGAGAGGTCTTCGTCCTGCACATGCTCAGAAACCCAGTTCCATGTTTGCACAGTTTCTCTGATCTGCTCTGTGGAAACCACGGACACCTGCTTTCTTGTTACACGGCATTTAGAAAAAAATCACATTACAACACAAAGCTGCCAGTCCACACGCTTAATGGTGAACTGCCTGTCTGTCTCTCTGTCTGCCTGTCTGTCTGTTTAGCATGTTGAGTAAAGGTCAAGGTCTCTTTTTACCGAGGCTCTAAAGGCATCGTGCCAGTTCTTTCTTTCTTGTGGCCTAACCCTCCATCCCTCTGTGGAGTTTGTCCTCTGTGGTGTGTTGCGTGGTTTCTCCGTCCTGATGATGGACAGCGTGTCTCTGTTTTTAGTCTCCCGCCAAATGACCAATTCAGCTGCTTCTCCTTAATCTAATGAATTCGAGTCTGAGCAGCTCAGTCAGAAACCACAGGAACGCTTTGTAGAGACGAGGACGTGAACGCGTGATGTGAAACCAGCGAGTAAGAACAACAGATCCATAACCTGAGCGATGATGAGTTAGCGTGTGGTTGATCTGACTGCTCAGGAAATTACCGACAAGAAATTCAGCTTCTTTAGGACCGAGAGGATCCCGGTCTCTGACAGAACATCACGCCTGGATTAACCAGCTGGGAAAGCTCAGGACAAAAATACACTGCTGGGCCTTCGTCCTCTTTCCTTTCCTTCCACTCTGCATTCTGGTTTCTGTGCTAGAATAACACTGTGCTCCAGATTTCCTTCATGGTACTTTGACTCAACACTTTCATTTGGGAACACGCACAAAACAAACAGTCAGAGCTCCTGTTCAACACAACCTCGACTTTAAGGAACAAGTTAGAGGAAAGAACACTATGTGCAACAAATGTGCTGAAATTCTTCTGCTGGTTCTTCACAAGCCAAAGTTGTCAAATGTCTAAACACAGCATCGACCAAACAGCTGGAACTTTGTGAGAGTGAAACAGTCTGAAGATTAAATCAACAGTGTGATAAATATGACAAAACATTTGGTGCCAATTTTCAGCATTTGGGGAAAAAAAGTCGCCAAAACCCAAAGATATTCCATTTATTATTAAAAGCACCAAATCCTCCCGAGACGCTGGAGCTGAGGAATGTTTGGAGTGTTTGCCTGAAACATCCCAAATGATTCATTAATGATAAATGATAATGTTAATGATAATGATAAATTTAGTTTGATTTCCTGTGTTGTGATTGTTTCAGGTCTACAAGAAGCTACAGAGGCAGGAAGCAGCTGATGCCAGAGGTCTGAAAATGCAAAGTGGCAACAGCAAGCGCGTTCGTAAACCCCTCAGTCGATCGGTTGCTGATTCCCCGACACAGGCAGCAACACCGTTTCCCATAAGCCCTCACGTTCAAGAGCTAAACGTCACAGCTCAGCAGCATGAGGCAGAGACAGAGACAGAGCATGAGACGAGTTTTTGGACAGAGGAAAAGCCGGAGAGCCAAATCAGACGAGAAGATTCCAAGACAAAGATTTAGAAGTGGAAATGAGACTGATGTGGTCTCAGCTCGGCCTCGGGCAGTTTGGATTCCTGGTCTATTTCTAATGGTCTGGTTGGACACTGAAGCAGCAGAGAGCGACTGCTGGATGGCAGCAGCTCAGAGGGCAGAGGAGGAGGAGGAGGAGGACGCTTCACTAAACATAGAACGTCTTCTCCACCAACATCTAAACCCAAACCAGCCGTTTCCACCAATCTGTTGACTACACACACTCCACCTCCAGCTATTCCCTCCCCCTCCCTCTGTTCTTCCCTCCATCCGCCGATCTCAGAGGTCAGCTTTCAGAGGAATATCTCCCCATGTGAATGAATATTAAAGCGGCAGCTGTGTGGGAGGAGAGGTGAGCGGGGTGAACGCCGAGAGGATTCATTCACATCAGCCAACCTCCATTTTTAGTTTTCAGGCAATTAAAATTCATCATTCACAGGCTGGAAAACGGAGATGATTGTGTGGTCAGATGTGGAAGAGAGAGAGGGTTTTAAGTGCATCTTTTAATTCTAATGATGATGGTGATAATGTAGATTAATGGGTCTCAAGTGCAGAGGGTGATGTTTGCAGAGGGTTGGCATCAGTTCAACCACAAACTTGAGGTTCCTTATGTTGAAAGCTACCAGAGGGTAAATATAAAGCACCCACATCACCTGCTGAGGTTTCAGCTTCACAGCAACGGTTCTTTCTAACCAGCTACAACTTTTAACTTAAATCACATGCAATGAAATTTTAATTTGGCAGCTTCGTGCAGATCATGGTTCCTCTGAAGGTTCTGCTGCTGTTCCTCTGTGATGTTGCAGAGAACCTCTGGCTCTGGCAGGGCGGGTGGAGTCCTCAGGTGGATGAACACCTGGCTGACGTGTTGGATCATGTTCTCTACCATCGCTGCTCTGGAGGCTCGAGGTGAAACAACAACTGAAACACTGGGCTGAGTTTCCTCTGATGTTCTGAACATGTTAATACGTCAGTTTATCTCTAATCTAAAAAGTAAAAGTCGATTCCTCTGCTGAACAGGGAACTTCGTATTTAGCTCCAGCGTTTGGTTTAATAATGTTCTGATCGTCAGAGACTGAGATTAATAACCTACAGAACGAACCATGGATTTAATCAAAATCACTCATCATATCTGGAGAAGGTTTCAGGCTGTGGTGCAGATCCCAGCCACAGCGATGAAGCACACATCGCTCTGCTCTTCTCTTCAGAGGAACTCTCGGCTTTCCCTCCACAAATTAAGAGCACTTTAGGCTTCTGCATCATGCTCAAGGACACAAGCTGAGGATCAAACCACCGACACTGTGATTAACGACAAACTCCTCCAGCCATCTGAGCAGCCCCCCGAGGAGACATCTGAGGAGTTACTCTGAAATTACTCTGAGCCACGAGTGGAGCTAAAAGTGCAAAGTCTGTCCTGACGGTGGCGTTAGAGGAAAACTCAGGGGCTCATTAAAATCCTCTGGAGACAAAGAACGAGATCAGGACACTTGATGAAAATCTACCCGTCACATAGTATTTTTCTTGCCTGATGTCTCACTAAGGTCTAAAATACTGGACGGACAGAGACCAGCTGTGACTGGGAGGGTAAACACAGAGATGGACCATCCACCTGACGACCCATCAGCATCCTTTCATCTGCTCTGAGCCTGTTAGTTTTATCCAGTGGAGGGAAGATCTCTGCCGCTCAGACTCAGTGAAGTCTTAAATCCTCCAGAGAGGACAGAGTCTGTCCTGCAGGGAAACAGCGAGTCTTTAACCGACTGCCGAGCACCGAAGGAGACAGAAAACAGACATTTTGTGCTGCTAAGTGGGACATTTTTCTGACAGCAGCAGACAGTCTGAGTAACTCTGCAGCTCTGTGAGATGAACTGAGGCTGGTCGACACCAACCGCACAACTTTACAGCTTCAGACGGGGCTGAGAACATGTCTGCAGAGACTCCGGCTCCGTCCGTCTGTCCTGCTGTAACCCTGACAGTCTGTCTGCTACTGCTCACACTTCTTTAATCCTGTCCCTGAACCTCTCTGCTGTTTATCTGTCCTGTCTGTGAGTAAAACCCTGGAAATGAACAGATTGTGTTTGCAATGGTATGAAATCAAAACAAGGTTCAGCTTATTTTCAGCTGCAGATAACGATAACAACAACAGAGCTGGAGGCAGCGGAGAGCGGGCGGAGGAACCACTGAAGATGAGTTTCACAAGAAGGAGAAAATATGGAAAAGAAATGAAATATTTATCACGTATCTGTGCTGCTCGTGGTTATTATCATGGTCATTATTACTACGGAGTCACTGCGAAAGGCTGGAACATGCGTCTGTGTCTGGTCTGAACATGAGCAAACGCACATCACTTTTCCCCAAATGTCCAGAGTTTGAAACCTGTGCAGCGCGAAAGAATCAGAAAACAGTTCGGTCTCTTTCTTTCTTTCTTGCAGACCAAAGAAAGGCAGTTTTCTCCTCTAACTCCATAAACAGAAACACTAGAGAGCAAAGAGCCAAAAGCGATTTTAAAACATTCATGCAGCCATTTTCTCTGAGCGGAGGAAACAGCAGCTCTCAAACACTCTGCTGTTATTTCTCTGTGAAACTCTCTGACGAAGCAACAGAGACAAACACAATCACCCCCAACTGCAGCATCAACAGATCAGCCACGATTTCCTCCCTCTGCCGTTCTTCCTACCTTCTTCAGCTGTCCGCTCCGGGTTCCCACGAACACCACCGTATGCTCTCCGTAGGTGTAGGCCGCCACAGCTCCCATGCCCTCGGTCCGGTCCTCGTACAGCGGGTTTCCTTCGATGACCCTCAGGCCTCCGAGCGGCTGGTTCAGCACCAAGCCGCAGAAATCGTCTCCGATCTGCTTCGGCTGTGGAAAAGGAAGAAAGAAGATGTTACTGAACAACACTGATCCTGGTCTGTCAGTGGACAGAGACAGTTCTCCTGCTCTGATTCTCACCTCCCATCCCAACTACAACCGCAACACAAACAAATAAACAGACAAACAAACAAAACGTACTCTAACATCAACGTCACAGGGAGCAGAGCTGAACGATATGAGACAAATATCTGAGCTGCAGCTCAGGATCATTACTCAGTCAGTCTGCTGGTCACTGTCTCTCATCAATCAGTCATTTTGTGATCATATGTGACAGAGAAAGGCGTTTGAGAAGGTGCTACCAACACGTGCTTTCATTTAAGAACGACCTTTAACCTTCTAGAGTCTACTGTCCGCTCCCCGACCCCCGCCCACCCAGCTGCTGCTCAGGGTGGAGTCACAGGTTTAACAGACAGAAGATCATCAGACCTGTGTGTGTGTGTGTGTCTGTACAGAGCAGGGAGGAGCAGGCTTATTACAGGGTCCACACACACACACACACACACACAGAGGTTAGCTAACACCCTGTCATTAGCGGGTTAAGGCCTTGATGCATCACAGCAACAGAGGAACAGGGTGGAAACTCTGTGAATCACACAGAAATGTGTGTTTTACTATGTTTAAGCTCTCATACCACACCAGCTCTCTGAATCAGCTGATACCAAGTTCAGCTTTCAGTTCCCAAAATATACCGACAGTATTCAGCTTTCCTCTGCGTCTCGTTCCTCTCTCCTCGGTTCATTCTTAGAGCCTCAGAGCTCCTGATTTCTAGAAACAGCACAAACTCCACATGATGCTCCTGTTTTTAGAGACAAAGCTTCAGATTCATCCAGATCAGTGTGGACGTGTCCTCAGAGCAGAAGACACAAAGCAGGATGGGAAACACTGAGTCACTGCCATCACTGACCCACCATCACCATCAGTAACTCACCATCACCATCACTAACCCACCATCACCATCACTAACTCACCATCACTAACCCACCATCACCATCACTGACCCACCATCACCATCACTAACCCACCATCACTAACTCACCATCACCATCACTAACTCACCATCACTAACCCACCATCACCATCACTAACTCACCATCACCATCACTAACTCACCATCACTAACCCACCATCACCATCACTAACTCACCATCACCATCACTAACTCACCATCACTAACCCACCATCACCATCACTAACTCACCATCACCATCACTGACCCACCATCAGTAACTCACCATCACCATCAGTAACTCACCATCACCATCACTAACCCACCATCACCATCACTAACTCACCATCACTAACCCACCATCACCATCACTGACCCACCATCACCATCACTAACCCACCATCACTAACTCACCATCACCATCACTAACTCACCATCACTAACCCACCATCACCATCACTAACTCACCATCACCATCACTAACTCACCATCACTAACCCACCATCACCATCACTAACTCACCATCACCATCACTAACTCACCATCACTAACCCACCATCACCATCACTAACTCACCATCACCATCACTGACCCACCATCAGTAACTCACCATCACCATCAGTAACTCACCATCACCATCACTAACTCACCATCACTAACCCACCATCACCATCACTAACTCACCATCACCATCACTAACCCACCATCACTAACACACCATCACATCACTAACTCACCATCACCATCACTAACTCACCATCACTAACTCACCATCACATCACTAACTCACCATCACCATCACTAACTCACCATCACTAACCCACCATCACTAACACACCATCACATCACTAACTCACCATCACCATCACTAACTCACCATCACTAACCCACCATCACTAACACACCATCACTAACACACCATCACATCACTAACTCACCATCACTAACCCACCATCACTAACACACCATCACATCACTAACCCACCATCACCATCACTAACTCACCATCACTAACCCACCATCACTAACACACCATCACATCACTAACACACCATCACCATCACTAACTCACCATCACTAACCCACCATCACTAACACACCATCACATCACTAACACACCATCACATCACTAACTCACCATCACCATCACTAACTCACTAACACACCATCACATCACTAACCACCATCATCACTAACTCACCATCACAACCACCATCACATCACTAACACACCATCACATCACTAACACACCATCACATCACTAACTCACCATCACCATCACTAACTCACCATCACTAACCCACCATCACTAACACACCATCACATCACTAACACACCATCACATCACTAACTCACCATCACCATCACTAACTCACCATCACATCACTAACTCACCATCACTAACTCACCATCACATCACCCACCACACCACCATCACTAACTCACCATCACTAACTCACCATCACCATCACTAACTCACCATCACATCACTAACTCACCATCACTAACTCACCATCACTAACCCACCATCACCATCACTAACTCACCATCACTAACCCACCATCACTAACACACCATCACATCACTAACACACCATCACATCACTAACTCACCATCACCATCACTAACTCACCATCACATCACTAACACACCATCACATCACTAACTCACCATCACCATCACTAATTCACCATCACTAACCCACCATCACATCACTAACTCACCATCACCATCACTAACACACCATCACATCACTAACTCACCATCACCATCACTAACTCACCATCACTAACTCACCATCAACCCACCCAATATTATTTATTATCACTTTACATTTGCTCTAATTTTATTCGTCTTCCTGAGCTAAAAAATTCTGTGTTACTGAGGAATAAAATGAAAGCAGGACAGCAGCAGGTGGATCCTGCATCACAACACATCCATCGACTGACCCACACACCCACACTCACAGTGACACAGACACAGACTCCACTTAACCCTTCACACCTCGTGTGGATCAGCTGAGGGTGAAGTCTGAGGTACTGAGCTGTGATGGACTGGTTCAGAGCTGAGCTCTGCTCAGACTCCACAGTGACCTCCTCACAGCACCAAGAGCACACACACTGCAAACACACACACTGCAAACACACACACACTGAGAGCACACACACTGCAAACACACACTGCAAACACACACACACTGAGAGCACACACACTGCAAACACACACACACACACACAAACACACACTGCAAACACACATACACACTGCAAACACACACACACTGCAAAGACACACACTGCAAACACACTGCAAACACACACTGACAGCACACACACACCGCAAAACACACATACACACTGCAAACACACACACACTGCAAAGACACACACTGCAAACACACACTGACAGCACACACACTGCAAACACACACACTGCAAACACACACACTGCAAGCACACACACACCGCAAAACACACATACACACTGCAAACACACACACACAATGCAAAGACACACAGCACACGGAAACATGGCAGAGCACAGTCATGTAGATGTCCATACAGGGCTCTGCACAGCCCCCAGGGACAAGAGGGACAATGACATACATGTCACGTGTAGGTTAAGGAGTGGACCATGTCAGTACACACAATGTGTGTGTGTGTGTGTGTGCAGCAGAGAGACCATCATTAACAGTGAAGAAAGGTCCAGAAGGTACAACACACACACACACACACACACACACACACACACACACACCCGCTGTTTATGATAAAAGAAGGAGGTCAGAGTCTGGACATAAGCCCCGCCTCGTCTCTCTCTCTCTTTTGCTTTGCCCTCAAAACACACACACACACACACCACAGTAACACACACAGACACACACACACACACCACAGTGACACAGTAGCTCATTAATTTATTTTTCATCCCTTTCATCAGTATGTGGCTGATTGGTTGGTTAGTTGATCTGCTGATTAGTCAGTTGGTCGGTTGGTCGGTCAGTTGTTGGGAGCAGACCCACCTCCCCACCACCAACCATTCCCTTCCAAATCCAAGCCTGGCCCCTGAACTCGTCTCCTGGCGGGTTTCCCTGCTTGGTTGCCATGGTTACCACTGCAGGCCATTACCGCCATGAATAAGAACATCATCTACCCCCGACCTGAAATAACCCCACTGCAGGCAGAGAGGGGGAGGCTTCTCTCTGCTCCATGCTTCAGTTTCTGGGTTTTACTTTGTCTTTGTTGCATCAACGCAAATAAAAACGATCTGAGTGTGAACGTCTGGTAGAAAAACACTGTGTGTGTGTGTGTGTGTGTGTCAGCCTGAAGGCAGCCTCTGGCCAAATGATGTACAGTATCCACAGAGGGACAGAAACAAAGACAGAAGCTCAGAGATTTCTCTCCATCTCACACGTTGCTGCTTTTCATTCACCAACTTCTCCCACTGACTTTAAAATCCTCGGCCTCTCGTCGGCCTTACACCAGCGTATCGGCCTTTCTCTAGTTTCCACTGACAGCCCTCTTTTTAAAACGCAGCCTACATTCATCAGGTGAACATGAGATATTCTGATCTTTAGATGCTGTTAAAACTTAATGATGGAAACAGAAATTCATATTTCAGGATTTAATGAGGAAATCCCATCTGACAGATACCGATGCTGTCACACCACCAGACCACAGAGCAGCTCGTTTCCTCTGGTGTGATGTTCGGATAACTACATCTGGACACATACGTGGTGCTGCCTGAGACAAAGACGTGTCCAGGACTTTTCAGCAGGAGGAAGCCAGACTTCTCGCTGAGTTCTGGGATCAGTGTGAGTCTGAGTCTGAACACACACTCCACACACACACACACACACACACACTGTGTTACAGCTAATCTCTGTGCAGTCAAACTGTAGAATGGGTTTGTGCTGATTGATCCCAAAAGAATCAATACAAAGTTTGGTTTTAAATATCGATATTAGTGTCGACACGGAGAAATGGACTGATCACGTTTGATCACATTCTGGGAACATGGATGATTTTCTCAGTGCTGAAATATGTTGATCTCTATATCAGAGCTGAAATCTATGACCCTGGACCTGGTAATTAATTGAAACTTTTTAACAGGGGGTTTCTGAGAGGTTTGTTTTCTAAGTGATGCTCGTGGTGTAACTCACTGTGTGGATGCACGGGAGCTCCTTGTTGAGTAACCATGGTAACGAGAGGCGTCCCTCTCCGCGGTAACAGGAGCGGATCCTCTCTCTCATGGCCAGGTTGATGTCATGGAGGGTGAACAGACAAAGGACCGTCTCTCTGGGTGGGTTGGAGCGATTCTTCTGACCCTGAAAACACAAAAGAACACGACCAGAGTCTGAGAGGTGCTGGTTCAAATCCCAGAGAAGCTGGAAAACCCTGGAGAAGACGCTGCCCCCAAAATCATCACCAAGTACTCAGGAGAGCAAAGTGTCGGGAAAAAGAGACGAGTCAGAAAGACGACAGGAAAAAACAAACGTTTAACCAACATTTGAAGTAAAAGAATAAAATGGGAAAGAAACAGAAACTGCTGAAGTTAAATCACCTGTGAGAAGACGACAAACAGGACATCGTCGTCCTCGGACAGGCTGAGCGCCTGGGCCAGCCGTCGCCCGGGTTTCTGCTTGTAGGCGGCCTGGACGAGTCGGTACTCGACACCGTCTTTGGTGCAGCCCAGAGGAAACTCGACGTACGAGTAGAACTCGGTGTCGTTGGAGCACATCCTGACGATCTTAGAGGTGAAGAACTTCTCTCCGCCGGCGTCCATCTGCGTCAGCTGCGTGTCCAGCTGCAGTGTCAGGAAGTAGACGTACGTGCGGCTGGAGAACCCGTAGACGTAGTAGATGTCAAAGGCCGGGTAGAGGGACAGCGTGTCAGAAGGGATCTTGATCTGCGAGGAGACGAACTCGTCTTGGTAGACCAGTGAGAACATGTTGACGCTCTCCTCATCTGCCACCAACTTCCTGCTGGACAGCGTGGGGAAGTACTCTGACTTCCCGTCAATGGCAGCGCCAATGAACAGGCGGCTGCTGCCCTTCACCGGCTTCTTCCTCTTGGGGTCGACTGTCCAGTCGTCCTCACCGACAACCACACCTGCAGAGGAGGAGGACAGGGTGAGGACAGGTGTTCCCTCCATCTGAGCTACAACTAAACTTTACTTTCATCAACCTGCAGGTTATTTTCTCACTTAATCGTTTCGTCTGTTAAAAGTCACAGAATCGTTAAATACATCCGTGATGGCGTCTTCATGTCTCGGTTTGACATTCTGCAGGTTTTCCTTAAAAATTATTATTCGGTTATCAAAACTGGTTCCAATTAATTTTCCATTTTGATTCCATTTCTCTTACTGATCGACTGACCAACGCGGCCTGACAGCTGCTTACCTGTTCACCTGTCAGGCATCTTTTCCATTACAGGAGATCAATGAAATGAGACTTAAGGTGGATCCACTGTGACGCGTCAGCGTAAATGATACTGTCTTCATCCACGTGGCCACGAGAATCTGAGTCAACAACTTTAATTTTATAAAGTAAAATTTCTGATCTGATCTTATGAAGGTTCATGAAGTGAGGAGACGTCTCACTCTGCTGGAGTCCTGTTACACACTGGATCTTTGGCTCAGCACAGACACACAAACAGACGAGTCTGATTTTGTCACTAACAGAATTCATATTTAATTAGCAGCAGCTGATGTGACGCGCTGCCACAGATGTTCATCATTTCCACCGGTGAAAGTGACGCCGGCGTCGGCTTAACGTGAGACGCTGCTGCCTGAAGGTTTCCTGACACCGAGCTTCTGTGACAAGCAGCATCAGAGTTTCGTGAATCTGTGAAAGCTGCCAACCTCAGCGTCTGAGCTCAGAGTCGCTGTGAGACGATGGACAGCAGAGCCAGGATCAGCCCTGATACTCATCATCAGGATCGACGGGACATTATCACTGCCACTTACACTGTGGTCTCGCTTCACCTGCCCAAACAGGATAAGATCCGTCCTGCTGCTCAGGCTCAGGAAGCCCCAGGACACAGGTTCAGAACCATTTCAGAGCTGATAATCATAAGATCAAGTCTTAAAATTATAACTTCACCACAGATTTAACTTCACTGTTCCAGTGTAATGAACCCACACACTGTAGAAACTGTGAGAGGAGAGATCTGCTGAGATGTGTGGACTAAGCCTGGTTGTCAATCATCTGCCGTTTTGTCCCGACAGTCTTCATTCAGGTTTTTGTTCCAACTGAAAACTACGGCAGCTGATTTGGAATAAAAACCTGTAAAATATTTTGACACGCTGACACATGATTGGCACCTGCAGGTTGAAACACGTCTCCAGCTCGTCAAGAACAAAGTCGGGAGGAAACGCTGGAGCTTTGTTTTTCATTTAAGCAAGAAAATTACCAAAACTTTGACGTGATATCAGCAGGAAATCTGCTGAGTGTCTGAGCAGATTCAGAGACTGTGGAGTGTTTTACAGCTGCAGCAGAAAACACAGCAGACAGTCCAACAGTGTCTTCATCTGGGACATTCATCATGAAGGCATGAACGGGTCATGGATTTTACATCTGATGCAGGCGACTTCTCGTGAAACACAGACGATTATTACACATCGCTGAAAAAGCTCCAAGCTTCCAGGAGGAGGAGCAGAGGCAGTGACTAAACTTTGTACGAGCAGCTGTGGTTTAGGTGGTTCTCTTCCACCTGTATCGACGTGCACGACTCACCTGCTCAGGTAAAAGTTCAGCCACCGTTTCACTTTGCGTCGACAAAACATTTACTGAAAATGATCCGAAGGTTTAGTCACGCAGCACAAAGAGCGGCGGCAGGGGGCGCCGTTCAGCTTGCACCGTCGTGTTCTACCTGTTCACGTGTATACGACCCTGCCCCTTCCAGCCCAGCTTACCTGCCATCCCATCAGCCTCTCTGGCTCCAGACAGGTAGTGCTCCTTGCGGTGATGCGGCTCTCCCAGTTTGAAGAGATCCTCCAGTCTGAGGAACTGACAGACGCCCTGCCAGATGGAGCCACAGGCCACCAGTCTGTTCCCAGTATAATCCACCAGTAAGAGCTTGTTCACATTGTCTGATGACTCCAGTCTGAGGACAAACACACAGGTGAGACGTTAGACAGGTGAGAACATTGCTAAGCAGACAGACAGATGAGGACGCACAGACAGGTGAGGCAGACAGGAAGGTGTAGATAGAGAGGTGCAGGCAAACAGGTGAGACAGAAGTAGACAGACAGACAGATGAGACAGGTGTAGACAGACAGACAGGTGAGACAGGTGTAGACAGACAGACAGGTAAGACAGGTGTAGACAGACAGACAGATGAGACAGGTGTAGACAGGTGTAGACAGACAGACAGATGAGACAGGTGTAGACAGGTGTAGACAGACAGACAGATGAGACAGGTGTAGACAGGTGTAGACAGGTGTAGACAGACAGACAGGTAAGACAGGTGTAGACAGACAGACAGATGAGACAGGTGTAGACAGGTGTAGACAGGTGTAGACAGACCGGTGAGCGCAGGCCCTGACGCTGGGTGGAGGGTAACACTTGGCGTTGTCCTCCACAGGTCCGGTCATGTGACTCCTCAGCTCCGTCAGATTGGCCGACAGCTTCAGCACTCGGTTGACGGCGCCGACGAACACCTCACCTGTCTTCCGGTGAACGGTCAGGTGGGTGAGGGAGGTGTCGAACGCTCGGTACACCGCCCTTCCCGACCCCATGGAGGGAGGGGGAGGAACAGCCGGGGCAGAGAGGAGGGGGGAGGAGAGGAGGAGGAGGGGGGTGAGGAGGAGGAAGAGGAGGAGAGGAGAGGAGGAGAAGAAGGGGAGCATGGTGGACAGAAAGAGGAGGAGGAGGAGGAGGGGATAGAGGGATAGAGGAGGACAGGAGGGGAGGAGGAGGAGGAGAGAAGAGCTGCTGCAGGTCGGACGAAGAGTCGGCTCAGTGGGTCATGACTGAAAAGACGGAGAGAAAAGAAGGAAGGTGAGAATCTGCTCAGCACATCATGGCCTAAAGTATGTGGACACCTGTCACACAACCAGTCTGCCCCTGCAGTGTTCACTACACACACAGACACACACACACACACACAAAACATATAAACTACACACACACGGTTCCTCTGACAGCAGTGAGTGTAGAGATTAGCGGTGTGTGTGTGTGTGTGTGTGTGTGTGTGAGATGCAGATAGAGTTATTGATCTGTTTCCATCTGTCTTCTCACTGATTCTCTCATAAAGCTTCAGCAGCTCCAGAAACACTGAGCTGGATGGAAACTTCACTCTCATCCTGGCAGCCATTTCTCCTCTGTTTACCTTTGACTGGCAGCTCTAATTACACACACACACACACACACACACACACACACACCATGTACAGCTGTGAAGCAGAAACACTCAGAAACACTGAAACTCTCCGGTGAAAGCAGCAGAGCTGATCTACAGTCGCGTGGTGAACGAGACAAAATGGAGGATTTTCTCCCACCGGCTGAACGACGGCTCCGGTCGCTCGCTGCAGGTTTTACATTAACATGCCTGCTGCGTATGCTCTCAGCGTGGGCGTCCCACAGGGAACCGAACCCTCAACCGTAGCACTGCTTCATATCACAGCATCAGATCGTCCTCCTGTTTCAGCTTGGACATTAACCAGTGAGAGCTCTGAGCTCAGGCACAGACTGGTTTCTGCTCCTCCGACCTTTTCATTTCTCTGACCTCTGTTCAACTGACACACACACACACACACACACTCATTGACCTGAATGTTGAATAAACCTGGATGTGACACTGAAACCACGTCTCTCATTCACACACTGCAGAGCTGCAACACCGATAAATAAACAGACATCTAAAGACGCCATCTTGGACTCTGGGACACTGAAGGACAACTCTTCTCTATTTCCTGACATTTAAATGTTCCTAAAGGATCAATCAATGAAAATAAACGTCTCTGCTCTGACTGAAAAAAAATGTGTCTCCCGTATCTTTAATATCTGAGCAGCAGTTTGAAGTTGGAATAAAAAGTGACGGCGCTCATTAGTCCTCACAAACAAACTGCTGTAATCTGCTGTCCTGTCTTGTTAATTATAGCGTCAGTGCATAAATTGCATTCAGCAAATGAAAGACGAGTGGAGACAGAGAGTCCTCCAGTGGAGGTCTGAGCTCCTCACAGCTTCATTAATGGATGTGAAGAAGAAAGTCCCGTGTCGCTCAGGAGAGCTCCTCCCGGTTCGATGGAACTAAAATAAATCCTCCACACGGCGACTGCAGATTAACTCTCACTTCACAAGTCACATACCAGCAGCGATGATTAGCAGCAGTGACTCTGCTGAAGCAACGTGGATCAGTTCAGCTCCGACCGGCTGCTTCTAATGAGGCAGCAGAAGAAGAGGAACACGGAGTCAGAGCTGCTCTCTGAATGGGAGGATAATAAAGTTTTCACTCCGGCAGCACAGAGGTACAGTAAGCCGACAATTAACCCTGTGACACACACACACACACACTGAAAGA
>CM028885.1:23288833-23316333 GCA_016801885.1 Toxotes chatareus | reverse complement strand
CAAGCCGGAGCTGTGAACACACAAACCGACAGGGAGCTCATTCATTGTGTGGCCCTGGTGACCTTTGACCCCTCTCTGTATATCACTGCTGCACTGACTGATGGCACAGAAAATCAAAACAAAGTTCATTCCCGTGACTGACAGTGGAGTCACGCTGTATTTAACCGCTCGGCTAAATTTATCCTCAGCCGAGGTCGTAAAGAGCTCGCAGAGTAAATGTTGATCGGAGACATTAGCTGAGCCTGTGCTGGACGTCGTCCATCAGAAACAAAGACAAGCAGGGAGAAACAGAGCAGAGGACACGTTCAGCACAGACACACAGCAGGGACCAGTCAGGGTCAGTGCACTTACATTTAGAGTTTAGGTCCCCACGCTGACGGGCCTGACGTCTCCACGATAATAATGACAGAAAAACCAAGGCCCTGTTCAGGCCTGGCATTCAAGTGTCCCAGCTGACAGGTGTGAATGCACCCAAGATGCACTGAGGACAGGTCCACAGAGCTGCAGAGGACACCCTGTTTAATCAGCTGCCACATGTGACACGTCTCAGGATGCAAGACAGAGCAGAAGCAACATGTTCTACATCCCATGTGATTCAGTGTTTCTCTGACTGATTGTTGATGGTTCACTCTGAAAATGGTCTGTACTGATGGAAACTGTACGTGCTGCGTGATAAATGAGCCGAAACGTTAAAAACAGCGGCATGGTCCTTTAAACTTCACACATTACAGCAGTTTCCCTCCCGACTGAGACCAACGAGGCTCAGACGTCCGGATCAGATCTGAATGTGAATCACGTGTTTATGCACACGGTTTGTTTTAGACTGCTCAGAGCCGCCGCTCTCGCTGCTGACGCGGGAGAAAAGCCATTTACCTGACGCCCTCAGCAGCCTGTGAAGTCTGTCCAGATCAGGACGGGAAACCCCGCACTCTGTCTCAGTAACAGAGCAGCAGAGTCACAAGGCGTCATTTCACAGAGAGACAGGACAGAGTGAGAGCCACACTCTCCTGATGCTAGTTCATTACACAAGAACAAACAGAGTGGAGCCTTGTTCCCTGGAGAACATCTTCACTTCTTCTACCAGTTCCTCTGTTAATGACACTGGAAACATGGCGTCTGGTGTCGATACGACTCTCAATCTCACAACCTGAACCCAGAAAACAACAATAAGCAAACATGCACAGTGTGGAAAGATCCTGAGGTCAGTTGTTAGAGTTCATCCTGAGGAGAACACGAACGTCTGAACCACACACTCACAGTCCGTCCAGCAGCTGCCGGCGGGTCACGTCGGTCTGAATGTGCTGTGTCTTCAATATGCATATGAACGTATTTTGGAAAATGAATCCACCTTTGGACTAAATCAAAAGCAAGCAGAAGAATCCAGTCTGAGTCTGTGCTGGATCAGAAGCTGCACTCGCTGATTTTAAAATCTCCCGACTGAAGGTTCAGTCTCAGCAGCCAGTGTGAAGTGTCTCCTTCAGAGGGAGGAGGACACGTCTTTCAGTCCTCTCTCTGCGCTTCACTGGAAATACAGTAAGACTCTGGGTTTAAAATAGGTCTGAGGCCTGAGTGTCAGCTGCTCGGAGGGAGACGTCGCCACGTTGGAGGAGCGAAGCCTCAGAGAGCAGATCAGAAAAATCAGCTGGACCGAAAAAAAAAAGAATTCAGATCTGATGCGATTGTGTTTCAGTTGAGACACGTCCGCCTGCTGATGCTCGGCAGACACACAGACTGTGACTCTGATTCTCACAGCAAACAGAACGCTGAACCCCGGGTCCGGTGAGTCCGGCTCAAATCCACTTTACTCAAACAAGACTGAATCAAAACCAACGACAAAAACGAGAAGGCGGAGCTGATCTGAGTGATGAACTCTAACTCAAAATCCAGCTTATCGTCCAACCAGGTGATTAACCAGGGGAATAACCAGGGGAATAACCAGGTGATTAACCAGGTGAAGAACCAGGGGATTAACCAGGGAATAACCAGGTGAATAACCAGGTGAATAACCAGGGGAATAACCAGGTGAATAACCAGGTGAATAACCAGGTGAATAACCAGGTGAATAACCAGGTGATTAACCAGGGGAATAACCAGGTGAATAACCAGGTGAATAACCAGGTGAATAACCAGGGTAACCAGGGGAGTAACCAGGGGAATAACCAGGTGAATAATCAGGTGAATAATCAGGTGAACAACCAGGGGAATAACCAGGTGAATAACCAGGGGAGTAACCAGGTGAATAACCAGGTGATTAACCAGGTGATTAACCAGGGGAATAACCAGGTGAATAACCAGGTGAATAACCAGGTGATTAACCAGGTGATTAACCAGGTGAATAACCAGGGGGAATAACCAGGTGAGTAACCAGGGGAATAACCAGGTGAATAACCAGGGGAATAACCAGGGGAATAATCAGGTGAATAATCAGGTGAATAACCAGGGGAGTAACCAGGGGAATAACCAGGTGAATAATCAGGTGAATAACCAGGTGAATAACCAGGTGAGTAACCAGGGGAATAACCAGGTGAATAACCAGGGGAGTAACCAGGTGAATAACCAGGTGATTAACCAGGGGAATAACCAGGTGAGTAACCAGGTGAGTAACCAGGGGAATAACCAGGTGAGTAACCAGGTGAATAACCAGGGGAATAACCAGGTGTCCTCACTCAAACAGCAACACGTCAGGCAGAATTCCCAGCTCTGACCTTGGTCTGACTCCTGTCACCTTTAAACGTGACGTTAACGTGATTTCCTCAGACAGAATCATGAGCTTTGTTTCCCTCAGGCGTCGCTGAAGCAGCTGCTCAGCTTCTCTCAGCACGTTCTGATGATTGAAGCTGAATATTTGTCAGGATAAAATCTCAGATCAGCGTCAGAGCTCAGACTGAGACACACTTCGCTGAAGAGCCTCAGCGGCTCCATTTAAAGCAGCAAGCCGCCGTTTGTCTACGTTTTAACTCATTTACTGCAAATCACATGTACTTTACATTCCTGTGGAGCATTGAACAGAACACGCTGCTGTGAGCACGTGTTTACATGTTCAGAGCCATGAATCTGAAACCTGATGGTTTGTTCATGGAAACAGTCACAGGAGCCAAACCGTAGGATACACCGCCCACCACACACACGTACAGGATGGTGTGTGTGTGTGTGTGTGTGCGTGCGCTGCCACCGTACCGATGTGAGACGACGTTCTCTAAACCTGAGTCTGAGTTTGGGAACAGCAGCAGCACAGAGCTGAGTGTGAAACTGACTCACACTCACACCAACAATCAGCAGAGAGACGGGCTCGTCTGTCCCTCCTTCAGTGTGTCCACAGAAACACTGAGCAGATTTTCATTTTAGTTTTCTTACCTTAACAGCAAAAGAAATCACTGCTCAGACGCTGCTGCTGCTCATCTTTATCTTTTCTGTCTCAACATTTTTTTTCTACCTTTTGTGTATTTCAGTCGCTGTTAAGCTTAAAGAAATGCTGACAAACACACAAAGCACAGCCCTGAAACACACACACACATACAGGTCCAGCTGCTGGAGGTCAGGAGGAAGTGCAGAGTGTCAGCTGATTATTTCCTGCCTGTTCCTCAGCTCATCCTGTGTGTGTGTGTGTGTGTGTGTGTGTGTGTGTGTGTGTGTGTGTTGTGATAAATCAGTGGTGTTAAAACTGATCCAGACGTGGGATCTGTGTTGTGAAGTTCACATTTTCCTCGGTGTCACGTTTCACTCGGAGCAGTGCAGGTGTGTTAACTGAGAGCAGAGTTACAGCGCGCACTGAAACAGGACACGAGTCCATCCAGCTGTGCACACCTGAGTGAGAAACCAGGTGAATCTGTCGAAGGCGTTTCCTGGTGTCTGAAGGCTAAAAGCTGGCGTGTGGATGCAGAGCACATGGAAACAGACTGAGTGAATTCATGAGACTCAGCTCCACAGCTGTTTATCACGCAGCAAGCTAATAACCACAGGCCGCGACGGCAGTGGATGGAAACACGACTTCATTCGCATTTTATTTTCACCACCTTCTGGAAACTCGTTTAAATCGGAGCTGTGTCTGGATGGAAACCTGGCTGCTGATCGTCCTGGCAACAGTCAGACAGATGAGTCGGGTCGCTGCGGCTGGCTGCTGGCAGCTCGGCTGAGTCCTGGCAGAGGAACCGTGAGCTGGTTCTGGCCCATGTTCGACGCTTCGATCGGACGAACGCGTCTCATCAGCAGCTGAGGACTGTGGCGAGCAGCGATTGGTCTGAGAGCCAGACAGGTGGAGACCCATCAGACCACACCCACACCAACAGCTAGTCACGTCAGCGTAGGGGTGTGCGATATGGCGATATTAGATCGTGAAGACGATCTTGATGTTGACGATCTGCCAGAGGAGAGAGATCGTATTATCGTCTATAGGGCACATTCTATTAATTGCAGCTCTATGCTTGCGCACAGAAGCACGAGAAGTTTTTTTTCCTTGGGCAACTAACAGCCCGCTTCACGTGAACATGACCAACCAATCATGGCGAAGTACGAGCAGTGCTGATTTTTTTTTACTAGCCTCGCTGTTTTAGCCAAGGTGCAGCGGGTAGCCATGGCCGACTGCGAAAGTGAAAGCTTGGAGTTGGTCCCCAAAAAGAACTCCACTTCAGTCGTATGGACAGTGTTGGGGAGTAACGGAGTAACATGTAACGGCGTAACGTATTCAGAATACGTAACGTAACGTAACGCTGCTTCTGCCTTGGCCAACGCATTCCTGTCCCGGCTCTGTTTTGCCGGCTGCGGCTCAAGCTCTCGCTCCTGCTGCTCCACGTCCGACTCCATTCTGACCGACTGATTGGGCGAATAGCTCGTTTATTTCCGTTTGTTTTCGTGGAGCTGGGGCTTCTGGGAAACGCATCGGGTTGCCTTCGTTCATTTAGAGAATAAATATAAAGTTGTGAAACAGAGAAGTATTGTCACGTAATCCATTGATTTCAACAATGTAACTGTATTCTGAATACTATCTATTTAAACTGTAACTGTAATGGAATACAGTTACTCAGAATGTGTACTCTGAATACGTAACGCCGTTACATGTATTGCGTTACATGTAACACTGCGTAAAGAACTGGTTTGGGTTTTCTCCAAACGACAAAGCGCAAACACAATGAAGCTCTTTAACCACCTGAAGAGGCAGCATCCGGAACAATCTGCTGAGAGCCAAGCAGCGAGGCCAGCCACACATCAGCCAGTGGTAACGGCTAAAGACATTACACAGAAACAACCAGCTATAACACAAGTCTCTGATAAAAGGTAGCAAACGGTGGAACGAGGTGACTTTTTTTGCTTTGTTTTTACAAAGAAAATAGTTTGGTTCTAAATTAACTTCACTGTAAAAATGAACTGTGATAAAATCGTGATCGTGATTTTACCATTAAAAAATCGTGATGTGATATTTTTGCCATATCGCCCACCCCTACGTCAGCGTTTCGCGTGTTCCAGCAGAGAGCTCCGCCCACTGTGACACAGCTCAACGATATAAAAACCATCACAGCAACATCTGGAGGGGAGAGAGAAATCCACCTCTCAACATCTGCATTTCATGGTCACCATCAGCGTCCGAGGCCACAGGAAGTGCTTTACTCTCAACTGTGACGCTACACAGTCGGACCTCGTACATCATGAAAGGATTACTGAACCTGACTCCTGGGCACAGGGCGAGGGCCCCAAAGGTCAGGGGGCCCCTGAGCAGGAGCCTCTCTGAAACAATCAACATGAAAAACGACCTGTCTCTGTCTCCGACACACCACGCCAGCGTTCACAGATTCACGCGCCCTGAAGTCGTTTTAGTTTGTGGGTGTGGACACGCGTCACACACTGTTCCTGAAGGGGGGGACAGATGGACAGATGATGGACAGACAGAAGATTCGAGTGGAAAACGTCTTTGTGGAGACTCGGAGGTGAAACACTGCAGCCTGAAAATATCATCTCAAACTCTGTCTGTGTATCTGCTGACTCAGCGTTTCCTCAGCGCTGACTCTGTCACTGACTCAGCGTGTGTATGTGTGTGTGTTTATTTTTGAGTCTAATTGTATATTAATAAACAATGACGTGTGTGTGTGTGCTTTAGATTCAATTACAGAAACACAAATACCACACACACATTCTTCTATTTCTATCTTTGTGGGGACACTCCCTGGCCCTTAAACCTAACTAACCCTGACCAACACAAACTAACCTTAGCTAACCGTAACTAACCTAAACCTGATCCCAGCCGGAACCCTAACACCAGGTCTGAACACTCAAACAGCCTCTGAAGGTGTGACTGAAAGACACAGACACACACACACACACACACACACAGTTGACCTGATTTCAGCTGAATGATAATTAAGTACACACAAGGTCAAACACACACGCAGACATTTATTTATGATCAATATCCCATAATAAGCAGCAGTGATGGATTTTCAACAGCAGGATAACTGGAGACAAGAGGAGGAGGAAATCCCATTACCTCTGGATCTATGGCTGCACACACACACACACAGACACACACACACACACACACACACACACACACACACACACACACACACACACACACACACACACACACACACACACACACACACACACACACACACACACACACACACACAGACACACACACACACACACACACACACACACACACACACACACACACACACACACACACACAGACACACACACACACACACACACACACACACACACACACACACACACACACACACACACACACACACACACACACACACACACACAGACACACACAGACACACACACACACACACACACACACACACACACACACACACACACACACACACACACACACACACACACACACACACACACACACACACACACACACACACACACACACACACACACACACACACACACACACACACACACACACACACACACACACACACACACACACACACACAGACACAGACACACACACAGATGTATGGAAAAAGTGATGTGTGATAAATGTGCAGTGTGTGTGACAGGCAGCAGAGTGAAGCTCGTGTCTCTCTCTCTCTGTCACTTGGTGCCGAAGCAGAAAATCAATCGATAAAATCAACAAAATGATCAAATGATCAAACAGGTCAAAGGTTGTGAGTGATGGAAACATTGGAAGCATTCAGCAGCTCGAACTCCCCGTCAGTGTGTTCGAGCTGCTTCTCTTCATCCAATGACACTGAACTGAATCTTTGCGGTTTTAAGTTTTGGGGATTTGTGAGTTTTATTTTTTACTTTTTGATTCATTGAAATTAATCAATTAATAAAAAAAAGATCAGCAGAATAATCGATAATGAAAACAATCATTAGCTGCAGCGTTGATCTAACTCGGCTGCAGCGACTCCGTGGATTCACTCACACTTTCTTCCATCCCTCGTAGTAAAAGTTCAGCAGCAGTTTTTCTTACTTTTGCACCAAATATCAGGTGCGTCACAGAAACATCCATTAGTGCCATTATTTCCAGCTTTCCAACATCTGACACACCTGCTGACGCAACATCTGTCCTCACAAAGCTTCACGTGTCTCCTTCCAGTCTTTCCCTACACTCCATCACGTCCTCTGTCTTCTCTTCATGTTGGTTACTGAACTTTTCCTCATTTCAATAAAAAATCTTTCAGGTGCAGAATCTTTGCCAATCAAACTCCACGTCTTTGGAATGAACTGATCGTGTGCTTTAAACCTTCAGTTCTTTGTCTCTGTCCCTCAGTGTGAGTTTGTCCCTGAAAATAACAGAAATGTCCGTGAACGTCCTTCGTTAGTGACGGAAACAAGACCGAGGCTAAATGAGGAGAAAGCTTTGAAAACAGGAAGTCTGAGGAAACGTCTCACCGTTTTCAGCTTCTCTCCGTTCTTCATCGTTTTAAACTGAAAATCTTTGAGCCCTGAAGAGTCACAGAGCTGTGACCTCTGACCTTTGACCTCTTTACTTAATTGTTCATTTCCTGTCTGAAGCTGGCTGTGATGTGCTGCTCGTGACAATACTAACACAAAGCAAAGCAGAGGCTGTATGTCATTCACTTATCAGCATGTTAACTTTCTTCTGATCGATTAATCATTGCAGTTCCTTTGTTTGGTTATTAACCAAAGTGCTGAAGAAATTCAGTAGTCGACCTGATGGTGGCGCTGAAGGCTCATCACAGTGTCCACGGTTCGTCCTGAGGGGACCGTGACTCTCAGACTCTGAGTGCTGCTGAGAACCGGTTCAGATCTAAACATCAGCTCGACCACAGATTCTTTACGATGTGGTCTGAGAATCGTAAATCAGACAGAAAAATCCAATTAGTCCCGGTTTCTAATTGGATGATGAAGTTTGTGCCTCTGTTTCCTGATAAACTGGCTCAGCTTCACTTTCCTCAGCTGCCGTGTTCAAAGTTCAGCCTTTAATTTAAACTATGTTCAAAAGACAAAAGAAAAGCAGAGGATAATGTTCTTATTTGTGCAATGAAAAGAAATTTAATTATCTGATGGAACTGAATTCTGATGTGAACTAAATCTAATCAGATCACGAGATCGGTGCCAACTCTGAGGATCCTCCACGTTCCTCTCACTTCCTCTGCTCAGGCACTGTTTCCCTGGTATACACACGCTTTGAGTGGATCAATAAACTGACTTCACTCTGATCAACAGCATATTTTGATTGGTTCTCAGCCAATCATTCAGTTCACTGACATGAAATCCATCAGAAACCATTTCAATCACAGTTTAATCGTTGAAAATGATTTTCTGCTTTTCTCTGTTTGTCATCAGTGAAAATATCAGAGTTCTGATCTGAATCAGATCAATTCAAGATCAATACGTAAAAAATCAGGATTATCTGAGGCTCTGTTTTAAAGCCGGATTAACCTCCTCAGGGGCCGGGGGGGATCTGTTGTTGGGCCCCACTGACCCCCACAGTACGTCTCTGCACACGGCACTGTCATCATTTCCTCAGAACAGCCGCCGTCCTGGAGCTGAAATGATGACGAATCAGTTTGTGGAATCAATATTTAATAGCTAAAAAAAAAATAAACTGATTGATCATTTCACAATATTTGCTGGTTTTCTCAGTTTACAATGATAGTATACCCTGCAGGTGTAGGGGCCCCGGGCAGTGGCCCTCTCTACCTGGGTGGAGATCGAGCTTGAAAAACAAACTGGGTATCAGAGTAATTTTCCAGTTCCGTATCTGACGTTACATAACATGATGTTTACAACCTGTCTGTGGCTGATGTTTATCTCACACACACACACACACACACACGTTCACCCAGTCCACAGGTGAGGTGTGACATCACAGCTTATCTAAATTTACAGGTGTGCTCGCACCCTCACCTTTACCTGAGAGGAGCAGTGATTACTCAGCTAATGTATCACTGTTCACTAAGTGTCTCATATCATCACTGAGTTAATCACCTATGAGGAAATGATCAGTTTCAATCAATAATCGATCGAAAATTTAGAGATTCATTTTCGTTCCAATGACTGATCAATGAATGGATTCAGTTCTAATATAAACCTGAATCTGTTGTTTTGTTTTACATCTGCTTCACTTTTCTTCTTTAGAGTGAAAATAATCATTACTCATCAATTTGATTATTGATTAGTTGAACATGCTGCTCTTGGAGACTGGTCTTGTTTTCTGTTTGTACACAAATAAATTTCCATCCGATCTTATCATTCATCAGTCTGATCCATGTGATCCATAAAATCACTGATTGGATTATTGATAAGATCATTGATCAGCTGAACAGGCCCATGTGGAAGAGACCTGCTGCTGCTGGAACCATTTACTCATCCATTCATACAACCAATCACATCAGTTATTGACTCTATGATTGATCACCCAGAGAAACGCTGCAGACTGTGTTTATCTACAACTGATCATGTTTCTGATTATTTTCAGTATTGATTACCGTCACAACGTGTCGCCCTGTCGGTGTGTGATCCAAAATAAAAATCTGATTTTGAATGTTTATCGTTCAACTGATCACATGACTGATCGGTTTCTAAACGTGTCAGGTATCATTTGAATTGATGATCAGGTGATTGATCTGATTTGAACATTCAGCTCAGTCTGACGCTGAACAGCCGCTCTGACATCACGTTATACAACTGATTGGATTTCTGATTGATAACAACCTTCAGCTCAGTGTGAATGCACGTTATCATTAACATCGATCACAGCTGGATCGACAACACGGTGTCTTTGAAATCAATCGATAACCCGCCGAACAGTTCGATCAGATCTCGGAGCAGAAACGCGGATCGATCAGTCGGTTCTGTGAGGATGGAGGCTGCTCTTCGGCACATGGACACACGGATGAAGGCGGATTCAGAAAAACGCTAACGTGAATTTAACGCGTGAATCTCGGGCAGCAGCCGCCGGTTCGTCCGCAGAGGTCGGAGCGTCGTTTGCTCGCTTTTCCGGCGCTTTGGTTGCGATTTCAAACGTTTTTCTGCTGCCTCCCCCTTTTGTTCTTCTTTAATGGATCGGCGTCTGGAGCCTCGCTACCTCCCAGACCCCCTCCTCCCCTGCTCCTCCACCTCCCCCACCACTCTCCCCTCCACCACACACTGAAAAACACACATTTGCGGCCACAAACGTTTTTTTACGCTCCGAATTTCAGCGTTTAAAATGGGCGACAAACGCAAAGCGAACCGCGGCGGCTGGTCCGCACACCGAGGCCGAGTGTAAAACAGTCCTACCTGGAGTATCAACCCCCACAGTCCTGCTCAGTCACCCCCACTCCCTGCGTGGGATCACGGCGGAGAAAAAAAGGGAAATTTCCACGCGTAAAAAAACACAGAGCACAAACAGCAGATGAGCCGTGATGCGGCGGGGAGACGAGGCGTTTTCCCCCCCCAAACATCCACACACATACACCCCCCTCACCACCTTCACCACCCCTCTACCCCCAGATATGCCACCCGGACCTGAACAAGCCCCCCCACCTCCAGCCCGAACTCAACCTCTCCACCCAAACCCTCCGAAACGTCCGGACCTACCTGGACGGAAACGCGCAGAAAAGTCCAATCAGTTATTTAAATCCACAGTCCCACGCGCTGCTGCTGCCGCCGCTGCCTTTCTTCTTCTTCTTCTTCTTCTCTTTCTCTGCGCGTGAAACCTGAGTGAGCTGAGGTCAGGTGTCGGCAGCAGGAGGAATCCGGACAGGTAAAAAATTCATGCGTTAAAAAGTCAAAGAATAATCCAGAGCAGAGAGATCAGAGCGCGGAGCGTGTCCCCCAGTCACACACAGCCTGCCTCGGCTTGGCTCGGCTCGGTCTGCCCCTGCTCCGCCACAGCCAGCCCCCCCATCTGGACCGTACCACTCTGCACCGGGCTGGGAGGGGGGGCGGGTCCGTCAGAGGAGGCCTGTTGAATGTCGGTGAGTCGGTTTGTTAAAGCTTCAGTTTGTCGGCGACATGTTGTTATTCACACGGAGGAGACGTGATTGTTGTGTTACCGGTAAAACCGTGTGAAGTGCGTGTGTTCAGGCACAGAAGCAGCGGATCCCCTCCTCTCACACTCCTCCTTTGGTTCAGTCCAACTCCTTAATCTGCTGTTTTTCCTCCTCCCAAAGCCAGATGTGGAGAGAGAGACTGAGAGAGAGACATAGACACACAGTGAAAGAGAGAGAGAGAGTTATATATATAGCGACGCAGTGGAGGTGTATAAATATATGAATATACGGAGAGAAGAGAGGAGATGCATGAAAATAAAGGGGGATGAGATGCAGGAGTAAAGGAAAATGGACATGGACATGAGGAAGGACAGTGAAAGAGGTGGACACAGAGAGAGAGAGAGAGAAGAAAGGACAAGTCAGACAGAAGCTCAGCTCAGAGTTTAACACAGAAAGACAGAGAGCTGCAGGAAGAGACAGACGTCCACTAAAACCACCATCAGCTGCTGAGTCATCAATAAATACATTAAAAAAAACTGTGAAAGCAGCAAACGTCACATTTAACCAGAAAGAAGAAGAAAGACAGAAACATCAGGCAGGTGGAGAGCAGGGCGTGAACCTGTGTATCTGTCACCTGATGATGATGACATCAGTCAGCGACAGGTCCACATCCAGAGTCCTGCCGGTGGTTCAGGTTCACTGGTTTTTCTGTGTTAAACCAGACCAGGATCCCTGACCTGATCCAGCTGCTGTGAGAGTCTGAACAGAACCAGAACCTGTTTCACCGTGCTGGAGTCACGTCAGGCGTCTGAACATGTTACTGAGACGTTCAGGATCAACGTGTACGTTTCATTTACGCTGTGGCAGTTGGGTGGAGGCAGGGATGAGCCTGTCTATTTCCTGCACTGCATTCTGGTCTATTTCCTGTTCCATCCCGTGACCTGGGAACTGATGGAGGTCCATCATCATCAAGGAAAGGACAGATGTCACACTGACTCCACTCGTCACAAAGTGCAGGAACGTGTTGAAACTCTACGATCCAATCAGAGCGAGGCTCAGAGTCGGAGCACAGGCGGCGTCATTCGGCCCTTTACACAGCGATCTCAGCAGCACGTCACTGTGACTCTGCAGGACACCGAGCTCTCACCTCTGACCTCCACACAGCCGTCCAATCACTGAGTGAGGAAGGTGTGTGTGTGTGTGTGTGTGTGTGAATAAGTGAGTGCAGAGTGAACTCGGGGCCTGTGTTGGCTCTGCGCAGCATCAGCCTGACTGCAGACGTGCTGTGGTTTGACGGAGCAGCACACTCAGTGTTTCCAGAGCACGTGGAGCAGCTGGAGCCTAAAATAAGCCTGACTCGGGGCTGGGTTCAGGTTCAGGATCGTGCAGGGCTCTGGGCTGCAGGCTCAGGGTTCGCCCTGTAATCAGCTCGGAGTTTGACAGCTCTGGTTTTGCCTTCTCTCTCTCCCTCTCTCCCTCTTTCTGTCTCTGTTTCTCTCTCTGTAATTTTCTTAATTGAAGCCACTCGAGGGGTCTAGCCCTCTCCTCTCTTCATCTTCGCCTTTTTTACTCTCCCACTTCTCTTATTTCCTTTCCTTCCATATCCTTTCCTTTTCTCTCTTTTTTGTTTCCTTTACTTTAAATTTATTTCCTCTCCTCCCGTGGATCAAGTACGAAGGAAGACTAAAAATGGAGTTGGGTGGAAGAAAGAGAGGAACAACGAGGGGAGGATAAGAGAGAGGGAGCAGATGAAAGGAGGAAGAAGGAGTGAAGAGAGGGAAGGAGGACATGAGGATGAAAACAAGTGATCAGGGAGGAAGAAAAAAATGAATCAATAAAGAAAGGTAGGGAAGAGGAAAGGAGAGAAGGAAGAGAGGAGAAGGAGACTGTGGTCTGTTTTAGAGAAGAAGAGAAACCTCATCAGAGAGAGAGAGATCAGTAAATGTGATGAAGGAGAAGAAGAAAGCTTTAGTAAACAGTTTAGTCTCAGAGCTCCACACTCGCTCATCTAATCTCTTTCTGTCTGTCTCTGTCTCTCTGTCTCTCTCTGTCTGTCTGTCTGTCTGTCTGTCTGTCTGTCTGTCTGTCTGTCTGTCTGTCTGCGTTTCCCTTTAACGCAGAGCTTCAGACTCCGTGTGTGTGACTGCAGCCACACCTGAACACTCGTCCTCACACACAGTGAACAGGTTTTGTCCCAGCAGTCAGAAAGGAGATGTTTGATGACTATAGAGGAGTCATATCACTGAATGACCGGGGACACTCAGTGTCTGCTGCAGCGTGTTGACAAACCGAGGCGTCAGTCAGCTCGGCCTCAGAAGCTGATTGAAGATGATTCTGAATAAAAGTAAAAGTTCGTGACTCTGACGATGAACCATCATAAACCAGGAAGTGATGTGAGCGAGTTACGCAGCAGCTTTCCATCCAGCCTCTAACTTATCCTCACACTTGTTTACACTTTCTCCAACTCCCTCACTTTTTCTCTCTGTTTTCCTCTCCCCCTCCCCCCTTCTCCCCCCTCCCCCTCCACCCTCCACCTTCCCCCATGCCTCACCCCTCTTGCTCTCTTTCTCTCTTCAGTGTAAATTGATGCCGATCACCCGTTAATCTTTTTAAGTCGGCGTGAAACCGTCAGCAGCATGCATGACAATGGCCCTGTGTGTGTGTGTGTGTGTGTTAATGACAATGGGCCTGTGTTTACATGTGTGTGTGTCTCTGTGGTTGCAGGACCGACTGTATGCTTCCTTTTTACATCCCTACTACCATTACAACACACATCTGGACCCTGTGTGTGTGTGTGTGTGTGTGCAGCTGTTAGTTAAATCCTGAGTGAAGTTTACGAGGTCGATGCCGCAGAGCAGAACAAATTCTCTGTGTCTCTGTCTTTATTTATTTTTACTTCTCTGAGGTTTGTCTGATGTCCAACACATCTGTTAGTGTGTGTGTGTGCATGTGGGAGTGGGTGTGTGTGTGTGTGTGTGTGTGCATGTGGGAGTGGGTGTGTGTGTGTGTGTGTGTGTGTGTGTGCATGTGGGAGTGTGTGTGTGTGTGTGTGTGTGTGTGCATGTGGGAGTGGGTGTGTGTGTGTGTGTGTGTGTGTGTGTGCATGTGGGAGTGTGTGTGTGTGTGTGTGTGTGTGTGGGGTGTGTGTGTGTGTGTGTGTGTGTGTGTGTGTGTGTGTGTGTGTGTGTGTGTGTGTGTGTGTGTGTGTGTGTGTGTGTGTGTGGGGGTGTGGGTGTGTGTGTGTGTGTGTGTGTGTGTGTGTGTGTGTGTGTGTGTGTGTGTGTGTGTGTGTGTGTGTGGGTGTGTGTGTGTGTGTGTGTGTGTGTGTGTGTGTGTGTGGGGTGTGTGTGTGTGTGTGTGTGTGTGTGTGTGTGTGTGGTGTGTGTGTGTGTGTGTGTGTGTGTGTGTGTGTGTGTGTGTGTGTGTGTGTGTGTGTGTGTGTGTGTGTGCGTGGGAGTGGGTGTGTGTGTGTGTGTGTGTGTGTGCATGTGGGAGTGTGTGTGTGTGTGTGTGTGTGTGTGTGGATGTGTGTGTGTGTGTGTGTGTGTGTGTGTGTGTGTGTGTGTGTGTGTGTGTGTGTGTGTGTGTGTGTGTGTGTGTGTGTGTGTGTGTGTGTGTGTGTGTGCATGTGGGAGTGTGTGTGTGTGTGTGTGGGTGTGTGTGTGTGTGTGTGTGTGTGTGTGTGTGTGTGTGTGTGTGTGTGTGTGTGTGTGTGTGTGTGTGTGTGTGCATGTGGGAGTGTGTGTGTGTGTGTGTGTGTGTGGGAGTGTGTGTGTGTGTGTCAGAAACAGTTTTATTACCCAGAACCAAAACACACTTAAAGTAGAAAACACAGCTGAACTGATCACGTGTCTATTTTCTTCTTCTTCTTCTTCTTCTTCTTCATCGTCCTGAACAGGGCGTCCTCCAGCGGTGGAGCATTTAGCAGCTAGAAATTTCCGTCAGGAGTCAGTTGAGACCAAAATCAGAGCTAAAAGAGCGAGTGGTTGTCTCAGTAGAGGAGTTTGCAACGGAAGGCAGGATGTTCGCCTGGGAGACTGAACTCAGGGTGAAGAAGTCTCCTGGAAGTTGTGCTCATGGGCACATGGGCAGAACCCCCCCCTCCAAAAAAAAAAAAAACACACACACCCCCCCGGAGGACGGGATGGCTGCCAGGCGTGGTGCTGAGGTGGTTGCCGTGGTTACTGCTGAGCCTCACTCTGACCTCATTGTTCAAAAAAAAAAAACAATGAGGAAAAACTTCAAAGAGGAGCTGCTCAGTTGCTTAGCAACAAGGCTCAGTGGCAGGACTGCTCTCTCTCTCCCCGTTTATCCCTCTGTTTCATCACCCTCTTTCTCTTAAATCACTATCCACCTTTTTTCATCACTCCATCTCTCTCTCATCATCCCCTCCTCTCTCTCTTTACATCTCTCTCTCCGTCTCTCTTTCAGTTTTCATCACTCCTTTCCATTGACTCTTACACTCTCCTTTTCTCTCTCTCCTCCATCCCTCTATCATCACATTTACACTTTTCTCCCTCTTTTATCATCTCCCCACCCTCTCACTCCTCTAAAATTGCTCCTCTCTTTCTCTCTGTCTCTCTTTTCCTTCACTTGTTTCCACTCCCATGTGTTTCACTGACATGTAAAATCATTTCTGTTCTTAAAGCAGATTTAAAGAAATCAGACTGTTAATACGACGCACACGGATTAAATCAGAACAGACCTGTGATCAGTGACATGAACATCATGTTATATCCAGTGTTCATGTCACAGACAGTGTCACTCACACTCAGATGCAGACTGGCTGCCGTCACAGGCCTCAGAACATTTAGCTCCATGTTACTGTACGGAGTCTTTACATCTTCACATCCCAAACCACTGAATCTGAAAAGGTTCATTCCTCCACATTTAAAGGAACAGTCACTCTCATGTCTGCACAGTAAACATGAAGCTACAACCAGCACTGGTTAAATTTATAGTTTTAGTTTAAATGTATTCCTTTATTATCTGGGGCAGAGGGCTGCTTACTAAGGCACCTGGGGAGCTGGGGTGGATCGGTGGTGCCTTGCTCAGGGGCACCACAGGGGCGCGTCTCCTTCACCACCATCCATTTCCATTGTGCTTGGTCGAGGGATCGAACCTGTGACCCTCCGATATCAGTCCGGTCCAAAGTCCCAAGCTGCACCCTTTACTTGCTGCAGCGTGGCCGCCCAAAGGTACCAACCTCCACCAACCAGAGAACGAGTGAGTGCAACAGGCTGAGTGACCGAGACCAAACACATCGTCAGATCCATCTTTCCTTTGCTTCAGTACAGCTCCCTGCACGTGTAGAGTCCAGTACATAATAACACACACACACACACACACACACACACAGGATGAGCTGAGGAACAGGCAGGAAATAATCAGCTGACACTCTGCACTTCCTCCTGACCTCCAGCAGCTGGACCCGTATATGTGTGTGTGTGTGTGTGTGTGCATCCTGCGAGGGTTTGGTTGAGGTTTGAAACTGTCGTCCTTCATGAGAGACGATATTTTCCTGTGGAGTTTGTCACTTTCAGTTTTGTCTGACTGTGAATTCATAGTTAAATTAAACAGAGAGACTGAGCCACATCTTTTCTTTCTGCCTGTCCAATCAGTGTTTCTGTGATGGTTTCTCGTGTGAGATAAACTGAACCACGTTGGAGCTGTAATTGACAGGATTGTTGTGTTTGTGTGGATCAACAGGCTCATTCTCTGTATCTTTGTGATTTCACTCATTTCACAAATTTCTTTGAAGTCAGTGATTATTCAAGAAACAGACAAAAATTACATGAAGTAAACCTGGGCCATTTGGGGCCCCTGGAGGTTTGGGGCCCCTGGGCAGTTGTTGTTTTGCCTGGTTGGTAATGCAGTCCTTGGCACAGTGTCCTGGAGCACATCACGGCAGCCAGGTGAGACATTAAAGCACCACACAGGTGTCTAAGTTGGCGTCGGCAGCGTGAGCCGAGATTCGCCAAACTCACAGACAGGTTGAACATCCACGCACACCTGTAAACCACACAGGGCGGGAGGGGTCTCCTGAAGCCCTCACACTGCCGGGTCAGTCCAGTCAGGAAGACATCACTTCACAGACGTATGAACAGGACACATGGTCACACACACCGACTCTCAACATGGACGAACAACGTGTGTGAAAAATTTCTGTCTCTGGATGCCTGTGGTCTGTCCTGCACTGACAGAGCCAACACCCACGGCCTGTGTGTGTGTGTGTTTTGGTAGCAAAAAGTAGCAACACACATACACACACACACACACACACACACACAAACACAAACTCAGCTGGCAGTGAGAGAGTAGCACTTAGTGGTTTTTGAAAATCAGATTGACTGACAAACGCGTGTGTGTGTGTTTGTGTGTGTGTGTGTGTGCTGAATCACTGACTATCTTTTGAAACCTGACTCAGATTTCATGATGTCACAGCCTCACACACACACATACACACACACACGCACACAGGTTTAATTGAAACCACCTTCTTCCTCTGTGTGTGTGTGTGTGTGTGTCTCCTCTGGCCTCTGACATGAAGCTGTAATTCACTGTATTATACACACACACACACACACACACACTCAGAGTCTGTGTGTGTGTGTCCTGCTGCTGCGTCATGTGTCTCTGCTGCCCCCTGGTGGTCGACGCTGACGCTGTGCTACCTTTATCAGGACTCTGCTCCGCGTCCAGCTCTGGACTGAGGTGGAAGACGAAAGTAAAAATCCTTCACTTTTACTCCGACTCACAAATTTAGAGTAAAAAACTACGACTGGAGTCCGAGACTGTCCGACTAATACTGTTACTATGACAACAGACCAGAAGCCCGTCTGAGCACGCTCATATTTTCCACTGACTCATGGTAGCACATTAATAAGAACAACAACAAAAATAAAAATAACACATTATCTGAGGCAGAATCATTCAGAACAACCTTTAGTTTAACAGTTTGTTTTCAGTATAATTTGTTGTTGTCAAGTTAATTTCTGAGTAAAAAAGTCAGAATTAGTCTGAGTGACCAGGTGAAAGTGAAAGTCACTGAGCATCTGAGCTGACGAACCCGATCTCCGTCTGTACTGGAAGGTACACACACACACACACACACACACACACACTGAAGACGGCATGAAGAAATCTTTACAGGCACGGATCAGATCACAGTGACGTCGGTTTAACCAGCAGGAGACAAAACAACAAGTCACATCGAATCACACACAACGAGCCTCAGTCCAGTTCAGCTGAAAGTCAACACACTGACAGAGTCTCATTTTACTCAGTTGACTGTAAACCAGTAAAGTCCAGTCTAACCAGTTCATCTCTCGAGTCGGCTCCACTCAGCAGGAGGATCTCTGGGTCCTCTGGGCTTCTGAATGCGACAGTTAAACCCTGAAAAATAACACAAATGCATTAAAACACACAATTCAGCTCACAAACAAACAGAGTTAAAGGAACTGTCCAACATTTAGGGACGTCCTCTTGTTCTCTGAGAAGTTTAGGTACAGAGTGGATGTGGCTAGCCTAGCTTAGCACAAAGCCTGGAAGCAGGGGGAAACTGTTAGCCTAATGGTATCATAATATCTGTCCAGTCAGTCCATCGTGGACACTGCTGGGTTTAGCTGATGGCGCCGTCTGGATGTCGTGTGAATGTGTTCACTTTAACAGAAACAATGTGGGATTTCGTTCATTCAAACCTCAATGTCTTTACACCAGTAAACCTGCCAGCAAACAAGAGGACGTCCTAAAAGGATGGACAGTTTCTTTAAAGGTGAGGACAGACTGTACAGGTGTACTGACCGATGCCACCAGGTGGACAGAAGTTGGACATGTCTGTGACTGAAGAGGAAAACTCTTCATAATCATCATCGTCTGCTGGTGAATGCTGTTCAGCTGAAAGACAGAAGAGTGGGTTCACTTCCTGTTCTTCATTTCCTTTTCTTCCTCTTCTTCTGTCCTTTTCCTTTCCTTCGTTTCCTCTTCCTGTTCTTTCTGCCCGTCCTGACCCCTCCCCAAAGCTTTGGTCTGGGTTTAATTTGGGGGGGACATTATTTTGACAGACAGCCAATTTAGCAGAACTTTCCTTTTTCATGAGAACACACACACACGTAAGCACACAAATATCTTGGCTCTGCATTCAGTGTGTGTTTGTGTCTATAAGTCGACTGACATGGGACAAAACAACAACAACAACAACAATGACAACCTGATGTCCTCATTCAGTTTTTCACCTGGTGATAAATGATGAACCTGAGCAATGATCAGAAATTAGGTAACAAACAGAAAACCTGTGATCTAAACCTAAAATCTACACCCTTCCTTCCTTCCCTCCTTCCTTCCTTCCTTCCCTCTCTTTGTTACCTGGCACCAGCTGATATTCTCCACTGCTGTGCGATGACAGTAGCCCCTCCCCCGGCCTGGGATTGGGTGATGTTGCGCTGTCGTAGGCGTGCGTGGCAGAGAGCAGCAGGCTGTATGGTTTGGCCCGGGGTCTGACGGAGCTGTAGACCGGAGCCGCTGATGCTCCTGAGGGGTCGTTGTCATAGTGGTGGGAGGAGGGAAGCGTCCTAGGAGCGGGAAAACAGGCCACACATTTCACACAGCAGTGAGGAATGATGATGCTTCTTTAGTGTAACGTGTTTGGAGCGGTTCGTTAACAGGAGGAACCAGGTAACACACATTTAAATGCACTTATTAAACTGCTGTCAGTGATAATTTTATTTTAATGTAACTGCAGATATAGGTGATCTCAAGGTGTTTCTTTACCTGTTGGCTCTGGGCAGGGCTGTAACAGACTGGGTGGGGCTTGTTGGTGGTGGTTGGGAATGTCGAGGCTTGTTGACCACAGCATATGTATCGTTCATGTCAGTCGGCTTTGATGATCTGCACACAGAGATAAATGTTAGCCTGAGCTAACTCAGTCCTCCAGGTTTTCATACTGGTGCTGGTCCAGCTGCAAACTCAACACACGGAGTGAATCTGTGAGCTTCACAGGTGATGGTCAGTGAACGTGGTCAGACCCAGGCTAACGGTTAGCCTATTGTTATGCTAATTCACAAAGTTTCCTGTGCTAACGTGTTTGTAGTTTAAAGTTCTGATCCGAATGTTCGGCCAGTGTTCGGCATGTGGCCACCCATCCACCCACCCATCCACCCATCCATCCACCCCTCCATCCATCCATCCATCCATCCATCCATCCATCCACCCATCCATCCATCCATCCACCCATCCATCCACCCCTCCATCCATCCATCCACCCATCCATCCATCCACCCACCCATCCATCCATCCACCCATCCATTCACCCCTCCATCCATCCATCCATCCATCCATCCACCCCTCCATCCATCCATCCTTCCATCCATCCGTCCATCCACCCATCCATCCGTCCATCCACCCATCCGTCCATCCATTCATCCCCCCATCATCCACCCACCCATCCCTCCATCCACTGTCAGTTCTATATAAATGAAGATAAAGGACGTGAACTTTCCTTCTTCTGGTGCACAGTCAGTTTGTCGTATGGAACTGGACACAGCTTTGAACTACAGGTCCCATGATGCATTGCAGAATCTACACGGTAACACGCTCTGATTAATCAGTGATAAATATGCTGCTGCTGCTGTTGTAAATTTACACCTCTGCAGGAAGTCACACCACTGTCAACTTCCTGCTCCGGCCATGTGACTGCAGTTGTCATGGTTACACTGACTGTTGGCAGTGTTGCCTAACCAGATAGACTCACTGGTTCCAGGGCAGTGAACAATGTTTTTAATCTGATCAATCTCTTCTTCTCCTCTCCTTGTTTCCTCTCTTCTTCTCTTCTTCCTCTCATTTCCTTGTCTCCTCTCTCCCTCCTTGTTTTCTTTCCTCTCCTGTCCTTGTCTTCTCTCCTCCTCTCCTTGTCTCCTCTCTGCTCATGGTTTTCTCTCTTCTCCCTTTTTCTTTCTTCCTCTTTCAGGTCTCACCTCTCCCTCTCTATTCTCCTCTCCCTCTTTTCCTTCTCTTCTTCTTCCTACATATTTTCATTAATCCATCACTTCACCTCCTCTCCTCACTTTCTGAATTTTTGTTTTCACGTTTCCTCTCCTCTCCTGCGTTACATCTTCTTTCCTTCATTTTTCTCCTCATTTTCTTCTCCCTTCTTTGCATGTTTTCCTTCTCGTTTCACTCAACACTCTTTTCCTCCTCTCTCCTCTCCTCTGCCCTCACTCTGCTCATTTTCCATGGTAACATGGCAACATATGGGAATGAAGGGATGGAGGAATGGAGGGTGAGAAAGTGTTAGTTTAACACGGTGGGGTGAGACATCCTGTCTGACAGACAGAGAATGAGAGAGACAGACAGAGACAGACAGACAGACAGACAGACAGATAGATAGATAGATAGATAGATAGATAGATAGATAGATAGATAGATAGACAGACAGACAGACAGATAGATAGATAGATAGATAGATAGATAGATAGATAGATAGACAGACAGACAGACAGACAGACAGATAGACAGATAGATAGATAGATAGATAGATAGATAGACAGACAGACAGATAGATGATGTACCTCTTGGTGTAGGAACCAGGTGTCACTGTTGTTTTCTTCTCTGGTTTCTTTAGCTGGTGAACAGACAGGTGAGCAGACAGGTGAGCAGACAGGTGAACAGACAGGTGAGCAGACAGGTGAACAGACAGGTGAGCAGACAGGTGAGCAGACAGGTGAGCAGACAGGTAAACATCATCATGAATCTGCAGGTTTTGTCTGAATTTTTTTTTTTTTTTTTTACAAAAGTCTTTGTATGTTTTCTGCTCATGCAGGTTTAATGATTCACTCATGATTTTATCAGGGAGTCAGGAATAATCGCTGTGTCCTGACACGTGTTGACGTGATATCGGAGTAAACACTGTCATGAACCTGGTAAATGATTCTGTTTTCCTTCTCCTGCTGTTCACTGGTAACGAAGCAGGTGTTAAATTCTGTGTGGTGTCTGCTGATCTGTTCTTCTAACAGCAGGTGGATTCAGTTCACTGCACAAGCTGTAAATTATGATTATCAGATGTTAATGATGGTGTAGTTCCTGTCAGCGCAGGAACCAGAGGAGTCACTGCTTCATCGGTTTTTAGCTAAAGACAAAACGTCTGAGTACAGCGCAGAGTCTTGTGGACAAAGACTCTTGTTGTCTTTTCACCTGCAGCTGTTTCTTCTGTGTGTTGTTGAACTTTGTGGACGTCTCCATGGTCTGGGGAGGAAAAGCGAACTAACAGCCAATCTCTTTTCATCGTGCGTGTCTGTGAAACACCACAACGCTGCAGACAAATCCACAGTCTGTGGCTGCTCATCGTTTACAGGCACGAGCTCAGAGGCCTGACGATAAACAAGGCGACAAACTTCCTGACACCAAAGTCCCGACATTGTTCTGACGTGGAGATGCCGGGCAGAGCCGCAGGCTGCTTCACTGCTTCTTCCTCATTGGTTTGATTCCTCTTTGAGTTTGTTTCATAGACCTTTGTGAGGTTGGTTTAGAAAGTTCCAGGCAACATAAAGACATGAATAAATAAATGGTTTATAATCTGCAACTAGTGGATTTATTCATGGTTAATATCTTTACCTTTACTCTCTGTGACTCATCAGAGCAACGTCTGGACCAAACTCACAGCTGCAGAACCTTTTATTAACGATTTATTAACGTTTGTAATCACAGCTGACGGAGAGATTTTTGCTAATGACTCATTAGAAACTGAGAAACTAACTGAGAACCTTTATTAACGTCACTCTAACATTTCTAACTCCTCAGAGTTTCACCAGCAGTTCTAACAGCACCATTACTGGAGGGACACGCTGGGTTTAAACTGGACTCACTGAGCAGCAGAGTCCTCATTCACAAACAGAATCTGTGTAAATAAAGTTTCAGCTCAGTCTGCAGCTCTAAATGCTGATCACGTCCTCCCTGATGAACCAAACAGATGCAAAGACAAAGTGTCTCCTGGAGGACGTTTCTCCACAAAACCACTCGCATGAATTTGATTCTTAAATTTCACAAAACAGTGACACAGTTTAACAACTGGAAACACACGAGACTTTTGTAATTTAAGCAAAGAAGAAGTGAAAAGAACAGATGTGTTGCTAAAAATCAGCATTTCCCTTTCTGAGAACAGAGGAATCGGACGGTGTCTCTGATCTGATCACTCGTCTGAGCAGCAGTTACAGACTCAAGCCTTCTGGACGAGTGTCTCGAGCTCTCGTGGCTGTAATTCAGAGGTGAAGTGGACGTACCTGTCAGCGTCTGTCCTCCATTCGCTCTGCTTCGCTGTCAGAGTGTTAAACTTTCATCAGCAATCTCTTCTCTGTCTGCTCTGAACAATCTGCCGTCAAACTGCAGCGTTGAATTTCCCTACAGGAAGTCAAGCTTCGCCAACCACTTCCTCTTATCGCAGCTGCTTTCTGTCAACTTCCTCCACGCTGATTCCAACATATCTGTCCCTGAACCTTTCACAGTCACTGACTGTGACTCGTGTTCTGTGTTTACCTCACTTGTGTTGCAGTAGAGCTGCTGGCTGGTCGACTGCAGGGCTCGTTCGAACATGCAGGCGACAGCCGTGTAGATGAACAGATACTGATCCTGCAGAGACAGAGACATGAATCACTTTCTGATCGTCAGACTCAGATTTTTCTAATTTCCCTCAGAGTGAAGTTGGAGTTTTGGATGATCTGTGGACGATCGGTCCAGAGCGGTGGATGTTTGAGACGTCGCCCCGGGGAGGACGAGTGTCCTCTCAGGTTTAGGAAGAGGTGAAGTCATAGTGTTAAATTATCTCTGCAGCTCTGTAACCGGCACTGACTCATCTGCCTCCACGGAACTGAGCTCATCAGCGTTTGACAACTGATTTAGATCGTCAGTAACTTTAGGCTGAGAATAACTGATGCATCGAACTGTGTCTGTGGTTGTTTTATGTATTTTAACTGAGTTCAGTGAATATGAACAGTCACCTCATGCAGGGCCCCTGCTCCCATAACACCGCCATTTAAAGTAACAGGTCTGCGGATGTGGTTCGGTCACAGTCACAGTATCACACCTACTTTGGTCTGGACCGCGGACGGTCTCTGTCTCCTGAGCTCCAGGACGATCTTCATGATGCTGAAGTCTGTTGTGATCTGCTGCAGATGAAAGAAGCTGGTTGACGGGAAGCTAACGGACGAAAACACTGCTGATGTTCACCCGGATCAACACCGAGGTGTTAACGTGTTACCTTGGTAACCAGCAGGTCATGGATGTAGTCAAGAGCACAGATGACTCCTGTCCTCCCACAGCCTGCACTGTAACGCACACACACACACACACACACACAGGAACAGATGCAGTGTGCATGTTAACTGTGCCATCGTTAGCAGGTGTTACCTGCTGCATATTCACAGCCTCCTGCTTTCTGACTGTGGGCGTGTGATTGTGTGTGTGTGTGTGTGTGTGTGTGTGTGTGTGTGTGTGTGTGTGTGTGAGATATAAGCTGCCATATGTGTGATATGGCCTGTTGCATGTTAATGACCATCTGACCTGCGATCTGTACTGCTGGCAAAAACAGGCTTCAGCAATGATGTGGAATTACAGCCGTTTAGAGTGTGTGTGTGTGTGTGTGTGTGTGTGTGTGTGTACCTGCAGTGTATCAGCAGAGGCGAGGTGTGTGTTCTCTGGCTGTTTCTGGCTCTCTCCAGCAGGTCCAGGACTCCAGCAGCCTCGTAGGGAATGTCGTGATCCGGCCATGCCAGGAACTGATACTGAACCACTGAACGGCTGTCCTGGAGAAGGAGGGGAGGAGGGGGGGGAGAGGGGGGAGGAGATGAGGAGGAGGAGGAGGAGGGTTTACTCTTTCAGAACTGAGAAACAAAAATATTCAGTTTAAAATCATAAAGAAAACCAGTAAATATTCTGTTGTGAGAAGCTGGAACCATTAATTCTTTTCAATTAATAAACAAAAATCACAATCTATCAACTAATGGATTAATCAAATCATCGTTTGAGCTCCAGCGGAAACACTCACAGATCTATGGAAGAAATAATAAACTAACTTTAGGACAGATTGTGTCTCGTGCTCTTGGAGTGGGTAAAACACAGAGACAGATAATAAAGTAATAAACTTAACCAAAAACCATCAGCTGCTGAAGATCAGACATTAAAACGAGCTGATTTCAGCTGCAGAGATTCAGTGACAGACCAACAGCCGCAAGACACAAGGTCCCTGTCACAACATCACAAGGTGTTTTAGATTAAAGACGTTAACAAACAACCAAACACAACTCATTTCATCAAGCACAGCGGCGGCCCACAGGCACGCACCTAACCCAACCCGAAGCTGTTACCTGCTGGTATGTGACCGTCAGAGTTCTGACCACCATGTCCTCGTTGGGATGTGTCTCCCCCTGCTGGACACACAGAGCAACAACACAATGAAAACACACAAACTGTTTCAGTCTCTGCTCAGCGGAGCTTCTGCTGTGAACGAGTCTCCAGAAAACTGAAATCCTCTGAATCGTTATGAAGAGGTTGTTATTTTTTCATGATGATTTTATGGTAAAAGTGCAGAAGCATCAGGGACGTTAATCCTGTGTGTCCTTACACTGTGGACAGTGAACGGTCCAAACACAGCAGACTGATGAACCGGAGCCCAGTAACACTCACACTTCTTCTGCAGAGGACAAAGCATCACCACACCTCATGTTAGAACGACAACAAAGACACACACACACACACACACATTTAGTTGTGACAGTGGACAATGAAACGAAACACAGATTTTTTTCTATCTATAGTCAGGGGTGAGTTTAAATATCAATAACATTTATAATAAATGTGGGAAATATTTAAACTGAGTATGAACATATGAACTGTCAGTGAAAGTGTGATCGGTGTCTGAGTCTGATCCATTTCTACCAGAAAAAAGACAAAAACATGTTTTAAAAACGACGAGATGATTAATCTGAATTATTCATTCTGTGGATCATGTTGTTTTTTTTTTTTTACCTTTCCCATCTCTATCTCTCTGCAGGCCATGACTATCACCTGGAACACACACACACACAGAGGTCAGACATTAGTCAGAGCCTCCTGCTGGGAAACCGTACTCAGTCTTTCTAATTAAATTACTAATCAAAGTGATTATCTTTCTCTGTATGTATATGACCCAGACTAATTCCTGGACCTTGACATCGTGCTGCCAGATCATCCTCCAGAAGTCAGTCAGAGTGGAGCTGAGAGGACCCTGAGAGGCGATGTACCTGTTGTCTGCTGACGCCCCCTGCAGGTGAAACACCAGCGAGACACACGAGAGCACAGCGTCAGCCCTCAGAGCATCAGAGCTGCCCCCTGTGGTGAGTCACGGAGGTAAAACCAGCAAGACCTGAAAACTGAGCAGAGGTCTGAACAACCAGCAACTGAACTCGCCTTTTTTTCCCTCATTGATGAACTAATGTTTTAATGTTGCCGGCACCACATCTCATTTCTCTGTGATATTTCACTGTTGAGCCCCGACCCTGTCCAAGTGTCCATTTCCTCTTTAAACTGGATTAATCAGACACCAGAACCTTTGCAGGACACACTCTGAAAGGAACTGTCTTTATGGTCTGTCAACAACATATATGGGCAGGCAATTAATAAATAAACAATACATTCTTATTATATATATATATATATAATTAGTTAATTGTAGAAAATGATAGGTTATGCTGACAGTGGTCATAGTGTCCTGTGATACTGGTAGTGGAACTGGAAATGCTGGTGATCCTGTGTGTTCTGAGCAGAGCTGCAGCCTCCTGACAGGAGCTGTGGGTCCTTAACAGCTCTGAGCTTCACTGTCCTGAATTTTACCTCGCAATGAAAATACTGATCAGAGACTTTTATCAGAACACAGAGAGAAGCAGCAGGGCCTGTGTCAGCCCTGCGCAGCGTCTGTAAGGTTTCCCTTCCAGCGTCACTGAGCCAAACACCGGGCACCCTGGGTAACCTGCGTCACGAAGCTGATTATTGATCAGTTCAGTTAACTCCCAGTTTATCTGTGTTCACAGCTGCCTGAATGAAGAGGTCACCTCCTGAGCTGCC